>JAOWBW010000401.1:403581-845743 GCA_026119855.1 Campanula takesimana
ATGGTTTGAATAATTCATTGAATGATAAATTGCATTTTGTTATTTGAAGTGAATTGGGTATTTTTGATATGTTTTTAGACCGCACCCGAAGGTTTGCCTACGTTCCTCCAGTTGGGAGGCTCAGGTCTTCGTAGTTCAAACAAACAAAGACCCTTTTTTTTTTTTTTTTTTTTTTTTGTGCACCCTATTTTTTGCCTAGACCGCCCTTGCGGGTTTTCAATCTAGCGGGCTTCTTTTTTGCACGTGCTCTAATTTTTGCCTAGGCCGCCCTTGCGGGTTTTCAACCTAGCGAGCGATTTTTTTTTTTTTTTTTTTTTTTTTTAATGGTCTTTGTTTATTAAGCGTAGAACCTCTTGAGCTTGTCGAGGTTGACCTCCTTTGGCAGCTGGTCACCATCTAAATCCATCGAGCCGGACTGCACCACCGCTTAGTATCTTTTTGACCACGTACGGACCGATCCATCGGGGTCCCCATTTCCCCAGGGGATTCATGGCATTAGGAGGATTTGTCTTAAGACCAATCTCCCACATTGATGTTTCGAGGCTTCACTTTTTTGTTGAAAGCTCTTGCCATCCTTTGCTGATATGCTCTCGTGCGTTCGAGTGCCCTTAACCTTTTCTCGTCGAGTAAGGCTAGCTGTTCGTATCGACTCTGCATCTAGTTGACCTCGTTGACTTGATTCTCGAGGAGGACCCGTAGAGATGGGACTTCAAGTTCGATAGGGAGTACGGCTTCAGAACCATAGACCAATGCATAAGGAGTTTCTCCTATTGCGGATCGTATCGATGTGCGGTAGCCCCACAATGCTAATGGTAGCTTCTCGGGCCAATCCCTTCCTGTTGAGGCCATCTTCTTGACGATGGTCTCGATGGTCTTATTTGCTGCTTCGACTGCGCCATTTGCTTGGGGGCCGTAAGGAGATGACTTGTGCTTGGTGATCTTGTATTCTACCAAAAGTGCATCCATTTCCTTCTCGAAGTGAGAGCCGTTGTCGGAAATGATTTCATGAGGCACGGTGTATCGGTACATGATATTAATCTTTACAAATTCGGCCACTTTCTTTGGCGTTGAGGGTTCGATAGGCTTGTGCTTCGACCCACTTTGTGAAGTAGTCGACTGCCACTAGGATGAATGACTGCCCATTGCTCCCGGCAGGATGAACTTTACCGATGATGTCTATCCCCCAACAAGAGAAAGGCCAAGTGTTGACCATGTTGTAAAGTTGTGAGGGTGGAGCATGTTGCAGATTAGCGTGGAATTGGCACTTGGCACACCTTTTGACTTTCTCGATACAGTCTCGTTCCATAGTGCTCCAATAGTAACCAATGCGAAGTATCTTCTTGACTAGCATAAACCCATTCATGTGGGGTCCACATTCTCCTTCGTGCACTTCACACATTATCTCTTGAGCTTCGGTCTCATTGGCGCATAAGAGATTGATCCCGTCGTGGTGCCTTTTATATACTCGGTCTCCAATCAGTACATACGAGAGGCTAACCTTTGCAGAGCTGCTTGAGACTTCTTATTGATGTTCTCGGGATAAGTGCCGTCTTTGAGGAAGTTCATGATATCTGAATACCACGGAGAGTTGTTTGAACCTCGTTGATCTCGATACTCATGCAATATGCCGGACTGTTCCTTCGAGCAATTTTGAAAGGCTTCACCGTTTTTCTTTTGGGCATTTCAACTAATGAAGCTATAGTGGCCAGTGCATCGCGAAGCGATTCTTATCCCTTGGCAGGTAGTTGAAAGTGATCTCTTGAATTGTTCAACCAGTTCTTCAAGGTGCTGACCATACTGTTGGAGAGTCGGGTCTTGGGTTCGCCATTTCCCCGATTGCTGATTGATAAGAAGCAAAAAGTCGCCGAACACTTCTAGTTCCGTGACGTTTCTTTCGAGAGCTGCTTCGAGCCCTGCTATGCATGCTTCGTACTCGGCAAATGGGAGTGTAGATGTCTTTTGGATCGACAAGCAATACCCCTATACCAAAACCGTGTTTATTGGCGGCGCCATCGAAAAAAAGTTGCCACTTGTCTTCCTCGGTTGTGGTACAATTAAATGCTCGTCGGGGAACTGTACATCTTCCCCCTTCACTTCGTCACACGGGAATTCGGCAAGCTGGTCACTGAACACTTTCCCCCTGACGGATTTTAGTGTGACGTAAGTGATATCGTAGCCGGCGAGCATGAAGTACCATTTGGCTATTCTTGTTGACATGAAAGGCTTCTCGAAGATGTAGCGGAGCGGGTCCACTTTGCTACTAGCTTGATCGGAAAAGCTTCCATATAGTGTTTTGAGCTTTTGAGTGACCCAAAACCAATGCTGCACATGACTTCTCTAGGACAGAGTAGTTCTTTTCGCCTCCTTGGAATCGGCGACTGACAAAATAAATGGCGTTCTCCTTTGTGGACTCTCGTTGCTCTTGTGCTAACATAGCCCTAGGGCTTCATCATTGACAGTGAGATAAAGCAACAGAGGTCTCTCCTTGTGTGGCGGAACTAGAACAGGAGGGCACGTTAAATAATGCTTCACTTGCTCGAAGGCTTCTTGGCATGCGTCGGTCCATTCTAGAGCCACATTCTTCTTGAGTACTTGAAGATTGGCTCGCACATGGAAGTGAGTTGGTGCACAAACCGACTGATGTATTGTAGTCTGCCCATGAAACCTTTAATCTCTTTCGGCGTCTTCGGAGGAGGCATGTCAATGATTGCCTTGATTTTGGAGGGGTCTACTTCGATTCCCCTTTCAGTGACCATATAACCAAGAACTTTGCCTCGGATAACCCCGAATGTGCACTTTGCAGGGTTGAGCCTCATCTTGTGTTGACGAAGCCTTTCGAAGAACTTGCGGTGATCGATCAAATGTTGACCATCGGTCCCTTTGGAGTGAATGATCATGTCGTCCACATAGACCTCGATTTCTTTGTGAATCATATCGTGGAACAAGTCCATCACGGCTCTTTGGTAGGAAGCCCCAGCGTTTCTTAACCCAAACGGCATGACTGTGTGCAGAAGGTCCCCACGGTGTTGTGAAGGCTGTCTTATGTTGATCTTCCTCGGCCATGAGAATCTGATTGTACCCAGCGAACCCATCCACAAATGAGCGAACCTCGTAGGCAGCAGTGGGGTCGACTAGCATGTCGATATTAGGGAGTGGAAAATCATCTTTTGGGGAAGCTTTGTTTAAATCCCGGAAGTCTACACAAACTCGGACCTTGCCGTTCGCCTTCCTGACTGTCACAATGTTGGCTAACCATGTCGGATACTCGATAACCTTGATGAAACCCACGCTGAGGAGCTTCTCAATCTCTTCTTTGACCTGCAGAGACCATTCTGGCTTGATCTTCCTGAGCTTCTGCTTTACTGGCCTGGCATCTTCTCTGATCGGAATCCTGTGCTTCGCTACCTTTCTGTCTAAACCCGGCATGTCTTTGTATGACCATGCGAACACACCACGAACTCCCGTAGTAATGCAGTCAATCTGTATCTGTCGTCTCCTTGAAGAAGCTTCCAATCTTGGTTTCTTTGGCTCTTCTTCGGTACCCAGATTAACACCTGCAATTCTTCGTCATCCTTTGGACCATTCTCGCCACGACTACGGACTTGTTGAGCAAGTTCATTTAAGTATGTTGTGTTTTCGTGGTCTATTTCATCATAATTTGAATCGTTATTAACTTGTTCGTTAAGTTCATTATTAGTTAATTCATCATTTATGATGTTTGCAATCTCAGGGTACTCAGAAATATCAAATTTTTCATTAGCAAAGAAAGGAAACACACGCTCGGCTATGGCCTCTAAATCCTCTTGGGTGAGGGTATTAGAGACACTCTCGGACTCGAAAGTAAGTGTAAGATGCTCTTCCTTTGTTGCTGTGCGGGGTATGCAACCCATTTTCTTGGACTAAGAATTCCTCGGATACCACAGGTCCTTTTGTTGAATACCAATTGATGATCGGCTCGGAGCTTGGCGGGATCTCACTGATGGTCTCGTTCATGATGACGGTGTCATGGATGGTGTTGACTTGGCATTCATTCATTACGGCAAGCTCTTCGAACATGGAGGCTAAATCTGTCAGTTCTTCCCCCACGGTGATTTCTGTCTCGGACTCTATAGTCACCTTCCTTCCCCACCATTCACGGGGCGACATGGGAGTTGGTTCCCTTTCGGATTTCTGGATCTCACAATCGGAGAAGATTTCGAGGCCAGGCTTTTTGACACCTTTATTGTTAACCCACGGCTCGGGAAAGATCATGTATGGAATGTCTTCCCCCTGGCGGACAAAATATCCATTCAACGTCTTGCGGTAAGGCCTTAGGTTAGGGACTTCATACCGACGGCCTTCTTTACGAGCTCGGGCCTTTTCGCTCTTGATTGCTTGTTCTTGCTTCAAGTCTTCTTCGGAAGGCTCGTACCCAAACCGAATGTGTTCTTGACAAATGGGACTTGCACGGGTTGTAGGATTCCTTGCTGATATTTCCCTAAGCCTAAACCAGGGAAGTAGTCCATATCCCTCATCATGCGGAGTACTTTGTGATTGCTGGGGGTCCATGATCCATTCCCCCTTCTTTGTCAATGGCGTTGATTGAGACGCCGGAGAGAGTGGAGTCTGGTAGACCGTGCTGAACTTGGTGGACGGGCTCACCTTTTCTGTGGATAGTAATGTTTTCAGCCATTACGGTCACTATTTCATCACCATTTCGGATCTTGACACATTGGTGGAGAGTTGACGGTACGGCATTAGCATTATGAATCCATGGTCGACCCAACAGTAAGTTGAACGAGGCCGGGATATCAAGCACTTGGAATGGAACGGACATGACCATGCTTCCAAACTCAATGTCAATTTCGATCATACCCATGACTGTACGGGCGGTGCTGTCATAACCTCGGATTACTTGAGCAGAAGGCTTTAAATCAGAATCCTTAAGCCCCAGTATGCCCATGATTCTACCAGGCATGAGATTGAGTGCGGAACCACCGTCCACTAAGACTCTTGAGACGGGCCTCCCCCTTGCTCGTACCTTGAGGTAAATAGCTTTGTTGTGGTCGGAACCAAACGGTGGAAGGTCCATATCGGCAAAGGTGATGACGTTGCCAAAGTGAATGTGACCAATCATTGCTGTGAGGTCCTCGGGAGTAGTATCGGGAGAAACTGATGTATCATCGAGATTGCGGATGACAAGATCTCGATGTTTCTTTGAGGATGCAATGAGGTCCCAAATAGAGATGTTGGCTTGAGTTTTCTTGAGTTGGACAAGTAGAGGATCTTCGGGAGTGTTGTGAGCTTGCGGCCTTTGAGAAGAGGAGCTCGGTGTGGAAGTGGAAGGGTTGCTTGCTATGACTCGACCGGATCGAGTTAGCATATTGACGTTCCCATCTTGCTTCTTTTTCCTATTCTCTAGTACTTCCCTCATTACCTCATCATAAGTCACTACATAACAAGAATTGTCAATTTTATTCATAACATTGGGGCCCCCATTCACAATTGGGATTGAATGGGTGGTCCCCTCAAGTTCTCCTATCTCTATTACATTGACGTGCTCGTCATTAGTCACTACAAATTCTTTCTTATCTATGAGATCTTGAATGACATTGCGGAGAACGAAGCATTCCTCGGTGGTGTGGCCACTATATTGGTGGTAGCCACAATGTTTGTGGTGAGCATGATTGTCGTGGATCGTCTGGGTTGGTACCCTTGCACGGGTGTGACTTGACCCTTTGCCTTGAGGACCTCGAACACTTCGGTTTGAGTCATGCCTTGGAGAGGCGTGTACACACGGTCACTTCGGGGCCTTTTCCCTTAAGGTGGAGGAACCTTTTTGTAATTCCCCTTGTCAATAGTGACGGCGTTGACCGAGGCCTCTTTTGTGGAGTTGGAAGCGGCCTTGTAGCGGTAAGTAGGAGTGGTCTTCTTAATCTCCTTGAGCAAGTCATCCATGCGTACCCCCGCCTCATACATATGGGAGAAGTCGGAGTAGCAAGCCCCACTTAGGTGGGTGCGGAGATCAATCTTGAGACACTTGAGAAATATGTCCATTTGCTCTTTTGTGTTCGGCCTCTCAACAATTTCAGAGAGTTTGTCATTCCATCTCCTTGTGAAGTCGATGAAGGACTCATTGTCTCGTTGAGTAGTGTTCTCTAGCTCTTTCCTTGTGGGCCGGTGAGTGGTGTTGCCTTGGTATTGGTTCTTGAAGGCAAGCATGGCGGAGTCCCAATCAAGACGGACAGTGAGCGGGAGAGTAGCATACCAATCTTTTGCCGCCCCCTCGAGAGTGAGAGGAAAGCATTGAGCCATCACCTTGGTGGAGACCTTCTTTGGAACCATTGCCCAAATATAAGTCTCGATGTGAGCCATAGGACAAGAGTGCCTTGAATTTGCTTATGTCGGGCATCTTGAACTTATCGGGAAGAGCGGCCATAGTACTCATGAGGATGGATGATTGATAAAGGCTTGTGTCGGAGCCTTTCCCCATGTTGAGCCCATTGAATTTTTGGTCGATGTAGGCCATGATAGAATCCACCATTTTGGGCTCGTTGTTCTCGGAACTCGGTTCCCCCATTTTCTTGGTGCGAGTGCTGACATACGGACTTTTGAACAAACCCTCGGTCCATTCGGATTCATCATCATTGTTCTTGTTCTTTCCCTTGGCAAGGTTGGTGAGCTTTTCTTTCATTAGCTCCATTTCGGCCTCGTGGGCCTCCCTTTGGCTGTCGAGGTGGGATTGCCAAATATCATCTTTGCTTTGTGCCTCCTTGTTAAGGGTGGAGACTTGCTCTTGGAGGAGTTGGACCATAGTTGAGAGCTGTTCGAGAGACATGGTGTTGCTGCTGCCGGTCATGGTTGATGTTGGAGCTGTTGGAGTGATCTCTTCACGGACTAACCGATTTGCTGAATCCCGGTAGACTTTGTAAGTACCAATTGAACCTATATTGCAGAAGAGGCCCTTGTCAGTCTTGAGTAACACTTGCGGTCCATGAAGAGGCTTAGAGCACACAGTTGGGCACACGACTCGAACCACATAAGAAAAGACTCTTTTTTTTTTTTTTTATAAGTCGGAGGGAATGAATCCCTTTTGGGGTTTCTAAGAAAATAATGGAATCGTCACACTAGTATATAGACCATCTCGCGGTCCCATATACTCATCGGATTCCATCACGCTTGTGAATCCTACATGTATCGGGATTAGACTAAATTAATGTAGTAAAGCATACATGCGGGGACGGATTTTTATTTTCGTCCAAAATAACCACTTTTGGGGACGGATTTTTATTGCGTCCCTTTCAACAAGTTGGCATGTATGATTTGAAGACATTAGTTTAGGGAAATCTCGGTACATGGAAACCGACTTGAGTCACGGAGTGTTAGACCCTAACTAGAATTGTGTGGTTTGTGCTCGGCTTGAATATGAGGCTCAAAGGTCACCCCCGGCATGTAGTCTTGAACTACGCCACGGGCTGAGGTTTACCGCTTCGAAAGAGCCAAGGTCTGGTGGAGCTTGAAACTTTCTAGGACGGGCCTCGACGGGTTTGGGGTTGGACTTGTGCGACTCGATAGTGAGCAGTTCATAGGAATATGTGCATGTAGTGTGAGGTCTAACAAGTGACAAAATTTTTATTTTTTTTTTATTTTTGAAAAGAAAGAAAAAACACACAAAACACATAAGCACATAAAATTACAACTCCCGAGTCACCCGTGTGACCGGTAAATAAAACACAAAATTAAAACAGTCCGAGGGTTCAATTCTGTTCTGATGCAGGCAACTGTGCCCACACCCCACTGTACTGCTCAGTCACTGAAACCTGTTTCTGTTCTGGGAATCAACCCAGAAGCGTGCGCCTCTGAGTGCTGAAGTGAGACACGCGCGCATGGCGCAATGCTTATGGGAGGCGCGCGCTTCTGGGGTACACCTGTCAGAATGTCAGACCTTGGACTCAGGGGATTGCCCTGGTCCCATGTTCATATTGTAACCCCTGCAGAAGTGATTAGTGCAGAATAACAGAAGATGAAGATGAAGAACATGAAGAAGTGGGCGATTCTGGTTCTTGATGAGGGATGCGCGCGCCTTAGGCTTAAAAGGCCAGACGCGCGCGCCTCCCCCATCAGGAAACAGAATGCCCAGAAAAGATGTAGATTTCGATCAGAATGCAAGTTTAACCCTCAAAACTCCCCAGCAGAGTCGCCACTGTAGATACCCCGGGGGGAGAACCACGGCCTTAGGCTCGAGCGCGTGGTGTCATCCTAGGATGTCTAACTTGTTTTAGAGTCGCCACCTATGTTTTGAGGAACATAAGAAAAACCTATTGATTGTAGCCTAAATTTGATTACGAAAACAGAGATTCTTTGTTTTGAGGTTCGGGGGTTAGATTACGAGATGGGAAGTACCGAAACACCCATCTCGCCCAACTAAAGTTGGTCTTGCTTGATCAAAATCTACATGAATGATAACATTCTTCTTCTTCTTCTTCTTTAAGTTATAAAAAGGGGGGTTTAAAATAGGATTTGGAATGTAGGAGATAACTCCTTAACCAACCTCAATGAGATGAGGTGATCACTAGAGTCATGTATGATTGGGTGATTGCACATTTGATTAAAATAAAAAGAGAGAGAGGAGATGAAGTAGAAAAGAAAGGAAAAGATGAACTTTTACCTACAATTTGGAGAACTTCAAATATTGCTTGGAGAGATCCTTGGAGAACCTTTAGAAAGTGATTTTGGTATAGTTTTTGTAAGTTCAACTTTCGGTCTAAGTTTTCGATCCTTGAAAATGGAGGTAAAGAGAGGTTTTTATAGGTGAAAGAGGGGTGTTTTTGGTGCCAAAACTCAGTCACCAAGAAATCCTTCCCAGGCAAAATCCTGTAAATTGAGCAAGGGAGGGAATCCTGGCCAGAAATCTGTAACTGACGCCCAGAGGCACGCGCTTCCTGCTTTGGGGGCGGGGGGCGGGCGCGCCTGGCTCCTCTTGTAGGAGGCGCGCGACTCAGAGAAGGCAATTTTGACAGAATGGACTAGAAAGTCAGCCCTGTCATTCAGTTTAGTCCCTGGACTTAACGAAGTCAGTCAGGAACTTAATGGAAGTGACAGGAACTCATGAGGAACACTTAAAATGGGGAGAAACACAAAATCAAATGTGCAATCGGGGTGAGAGGTCCAAGGCGGGGTGTCTACACCTACCTTCTGACAAAAGGTACAAGGCTTCCTAATCTGAATCCCCGGAGTAGTACCCGGATTCCTCGGTGTGGTTTGCCCCTTAAACTGAGATGATGCTCCCGGGTTACCTCGGTTGTCGAAACGGTGTTGAGGTTGCGATTTAGCATGGCTTCCCGGTTTACCCGTACCCATAACCTCGGTTTTCCTTTTGTGTTCCCCAATATCTTGCTCTATCAAATAGGCTCGGTCCACCGTATCTTGGAATGTCACAATCCGTTGGGCAATAAGTTGAGTACGGATGGAGGTCTTCAATCCCCGAATGAATCTCATAGCCTTTTGTTCCTCGGTCCTCACCAAATAGTCGCAATACCGGGCTAATTCTACGAACTTAGCCGAGTATTGTGCTATAGACAACAATCCTTGCTCCAAGTTGAGTAGCTCGATCTCCTTTCGGTTTTGATCAACAACCGGAATGAAATGCTCCTTGAATTTGCGCACGAACAACTCCCACGCATACACCGTGTGAGTATCATCCCAAGTAGCTTTAACACCTTTCCACCAATGCTCGGCGGCACCCCAAGTTTGTAAGCCGCGAACCGGACCTTGTCCTCATCCGTGCACCCAAACACATCATAAACCTTCTCCATCGACTCGATCCACAATTCAGCTTTCCGAACATCGGGTTCCCCATTGAATTCAACCGGTTTCAACTTCAGAAATTGCTCCAATCCATAGCGGGGTGGAGCTTGTTCTACCCTCGGACCTTGATCATGTATGGCCTTCATGGCCGCCTCAAACATGCCTTGAAACATGGCACGGGCTTCTTCCCTTGTATCATTCTGATTTGCATTACCGGTACTACCTTCACCACTCCTTCTACGAACCATTGTAAACAAGTACCTGCATAAAACATCAACCGTTAATCACTCCGCACACTACTACCCACCTAGGTCATACTAATCCACCTAGACTTATACATAGAGCTAATGTCATAGCTCTGATACCAACTGTCGCGACCCCGGACCCCGCGGGCCCAAGACCGCGATCTGGACGTCGACTTAAACAATAAACTCTAAAATACCGAAGTTAAAAATTTCATTTGATACCAAAAGGTGATGATCCAAAGTTTTACAAAACCAAGTTTGATAAAAACCAATTACAACTATCATAAACTTCCACAAGTTTATGCCCAACAAAATACAAATATACAATTCTTAGTGACGTCATTGTTTGGTACAACTACCCAAAATGGTTACACATTTACATAATGTAAACCAACCTATATCAACCTTCCCTAAAAGAATGGATCCACACTCGACGTCCTCTTTCTCGTGATCAGCGAGACTAATCCTTAGCACCTGGGGGGGGTTAAGGAAAAACAAAGATAAAAGAAAAGGGGGTGAGATAAATCTCAATAAGTTACTAATGCAACTACATGACATGCTATGATGCAAGAAGCAGTAAGCAATAATAAATATCACATAGCACATAGCATTTATCACATAACAGATAGCAGCGGAAATAAACACATAACAAAGGATATAGCCAAGGTTTTCCAAACTGGTACATCCAAATAAAGGATCGCTGCGCAGCTTCAATAATCAACAAATCATCATCTTCATAATAGCATGAAAGCCGAAGAGAAAACCCCGGTACCGGAACCAATAACCATAAAAGTGTCAGAAAGGACAAGGACCATGACACAAAGTCATGCCCGGTAGCTAGATACATTCACAGAGGAACGCTAACTTATCCTTTCCAAGGCCAATCTGGAAAAGGGGTAAAGAAGGGGGCAAAACAATGGTCAACATTATAATGGACTTGGCTTTGCCATTATAATCTTTCCCATCGCCCGATGCAACAAATATGCCAGCTGGGCTTCCAAATAAATGCTAAGTAATAATAATTTAGCATGAATGAACAACTTAAGGTTCCAAAGTATGGAACCAATCCAATTAAATCACCACAAAGGTAAACCAACATAAACAGCACATCAAAGATGTCCAACATTCCCAAAACGGTACTTAAATAAATTTCATAACACATTTATTCACAAAAGAATCAATTCCACTTAAATAAGTGTTCCACGGTGTTATCTTAAGTTAATTAGAAGAAATAAATCTAAACTAATTAAGTCATTAGTCTCAAACCAAGCAAAAAGGTCAAATTCCTGGAACAGGGGGCGGGCGGGCGCCTGGGCATAGGCAGGCGCGCGCTTGAATTGACAGAAGGTCAGGCGCTAGAAAAAGTGGGAGTAGGCGGGCGCCTGGGCAGGGGCAGGCGGGCGCCTGGGCAACGGGCTGGGAAGAATTCTCAGCTGGGTTCTCCATTTCCAAACCAAAAACAACCCAAACTTTTACCATACTAAAAATCCACTAGAATCAAGACTTCCCTCAAGCTTACTAAGGTACCCAAACAACATTTAACCAAAAAGGGGACCTTAAGAATACCATTTATCAACCCAAAACCAAGAATCAAACCCAACATTCAAGATTTCACCATTTTTTACCAAAACTCAAATAAATTCCAAATAAATTCTAAACTCAACCAAACTTCAAATATAACACATTAAGCACTATATAAACATGATATGAACAATTTAGCATAAAAATGGGGGAAAAGCAACTTACTTGGATTTTCTCAAAGTTGACGGAATTCAATTCTTTTTGGTTCTACGCGATCCTATCGACGATCTAAACAAGGTTCATGTTTTAAGAAATGGGAGAAGATGAGAGGAAGAAGAAGTAAATGAAGAGAGAAGAAAAAGAAAGAAAACTTACCAAAACACAAGAGAGAGGGAGAGAGTTCCCAGGAGAATGGTGAGAGTGAGGGAGAAGGTGAGGGAGGAGAGGGGGGTACGGGAATTATTTTTAAAAAGTTACATTTAGGCCCCTCCCCTTCTACTAACACAATACTACACTCCCAACTAATAATTAAGACCCAAATAAAACGCTAGGCATAAATATTATGACACATAAATGCACACATAATTATTTAAATAAATAATAATTTAAATAAATAAACAAGCAAATAATTAAATAATAATTATTTAATTACTAATAAAATAGAGCCTATATTTCGGGTCGTGACACTCGCGGTCCCATATACTCATCGGATTCCACCACGTTTGTGAATCCTACACATGTCGGGATTAAACTAAATTAATGTAGTAAATCATACATGCGGGGACAGATTTTTTATTTTTTCCCATAATAACCACTCGGGGACGGAGTTTTATTTCGTCCATGATAACCACTTGGCATGTATGTTTTGAAGACATTAGTTTAGGGAAATCTCGGCACATGAAAACCGACTTAGTCACGGAGTGTTAGACCCTAACTAGAATTGTGTTAGCTTGTGCTCGGCTAATGAGAGGCTTAAGGTCACCCCCGGCATGTTGTCATGAAATACGCCACGGGTTGAGGTTTACCGCTTCGAAAGAGTCAAAGTCGGGTGGAGATTGAAACTTCCTAGGACGGCCTCAATAGGTTTGGGGTTATGAACTTGTGCGACTCGATAGTGAGCAATTTATAGGAATTTGTGCACGTAGTGTGAGGTCCAACATGTGACAAAACATTTTTTACTTTTTTTTATGAAAGAAAAGCAAGTAAGCACGTAATTACAACTCTCGAATCACCCGTGTGACCGATAAAAAACACAAAACAAAATAGTTTAAGAGGTCCAAATCAGTCCCTGATGCAGGCAACTGTGCCCACACCCCATTCATTCTGCTCTGTTCTGAAGTTGTTCCTGTTCTGGAAAACAACCCAGAAGTGCGCGCCTCTGGCTTGTGTTGTGGGATGCGCGCGCCTGGCGCAGTATCTATGGGAGGCGCCCGCTTCTGGGCAAACCTGTCAGATTGTCAGACTTTGGACTCAGGGGATGCCCTGGTCCTGAATATTCATTGTAACTGTTGGTTCCAAAGGGGCAACATGGGTATGAAAAATGCTATAGGGGAGGGGGTGAATAGCGTTTTAAAATTCTTTTCAAACCCTTTTGCAAATCAATGGCTTATGCGCAAAGTTCTCAAATAAGCTAAGTATAGCGCGCAGTGAGAGTGTGAAATGCACAGCGGAAGTTTAAGCAGCTACTGCGCAGGAAAAGTCTGCGCAGAGATAAAAACGCACGCGCTAAGTTTTGGCTTAAAGTGTTGGATAAAAATGATTCTAAGGAAATAAGCAATAACTAGCACAGTAGCAAAGTATAGTAATCTGAAAGATCAAACAAAGCAGTAATTCAGAAATGATTAAGCAGGAAGTAAATAGCGAGAATAATGAACAAGCTATTTGGAGAGGTTCGATCAATGAAAGATCTACGTCCTCTACCAAGATGGTTAGTCTTGGATTTTCTAAAGGAGATCTTATTATGTGAGAGAGTTACAAAATACAACAATGAAGAACAAACTATCTCAAAGATCTATAATCTATGAAGAGCAAATCCTAGACTAAACCGGTGTATCTCAAGAAGTATGATCTAAATGATCGAAGCTTCAAGAGGTGTGTGTGTGACAGAAATTCTGGGCTCTATGAATCTATGAGATGAAGAGCACGAAGAATTCTGGTGATTTAAGGCTTAGGATCTGGGCAGGAGTTTGAAGGTATGAAGGTTTGAAGGTTGATCTTGAATCTGGGAATATTAGCAGCAATCTTCTTAACTTCAAGGATACTTATGAAAGCACAAACTCTAGCAACTTGGAAATGAAGATGAGCAGGCTATTTATAGCAGAGAGCTTAAAACTAGTCGTTGGTGCTCTGAGCAAGGACGATGAGCTGGCACAATATGATTGGTGCGCATGTGTCCTTTATAGCTGTTGGGGCTCTGATCAAAGTTGATGACCTGGCATAATATGATTGGTGCACAGGGATCTTTGAGCCGTTGGAGACTGAGCATGAAGACCAAATACAAAAGCTTCTTCTAGAAGGTTGACAACTATCTTTATTTGAATTGCTTCATCTGAGCGCATCTCCACCGTTGGATATGTTGAGTGTCCAAATTTGTCGTTTCTGCACACCTCAGCACTTTAATAAGCGTGCATCTTCTAAGCGTTTTCCAAGTTAGGTGATCTGAATGTGTCGAAATCTGAGCAAGGTAGGATGCTGCACAGGAGAGACCTGCGTAGTGGTGTCCTGCGCAGAGAAGTCCTGCGCAGTGACCACAGTCTTGCTTAGATCTTTATTCCTTTTCGTTCCAAGTCCTATATTCTAAGCCTATACTATAAAATGGACTAAGCTAAAAATTGAAGTTATAAAACTTCTTACATAGGGTCCTAAAGTCCATAGAATATTCTTAGGTGATGGTATCAATCAATTCTAACATAATTTAGGAGGGTTAAGAGATAAGCATACCCAACAATCTCCCCCTAAATGATTGATGCCATTACCTAATATAACAAAGGCAATTCATTGTACTTGATAATAACATGTCCATAAAAATGAAAATGGTAAATCATGCCTCAAGTCAATGCACACACTAGCCTATGCTATAGATTTCTAGTCTATCCAAAAGATTAACTTACAGTATGGGAACGACAGAAATAACATGCAGCGCATACAAATGATATGAGTTTTAGTTGAAGTATGCATTTAAACAGAATGTTTAAACATTATGCGTAGAAAATGTGAGTAGTATGCGCATGAGGTGAAATAAAACATTCATTGTTCCACAAACGAATAGTTTGAATTGAACAAGGTTTTGGATACTAATGATGCGATTTTTCTCATTAAAACTTGGACTGTTAAGAGTTGAGAATTACAAGTTTGAATAAGAAAAACGACAAAATGCGCACAAAAAGGAATATACATTGCGCAAAAGCAAAAATTACATAGAGCCTAATCTATGTTGATCCGGTGCAGGGCCTCGCGCAGCTCATTCTGCTGGCTGTTGAACTTGTTCATAAGCTCAACTTTGAGCGCTTGAAACTTTTCTTTGAACGCAACAGCTTCTTCAACATAAACTGTGATCCCTCTGCCCACATCCCGGTTGTCTGCTTGCAGCTCTTGGAAGTTTGCTATGTAGGCCATCTGATGCCCAGACATCTGGTTGAAATATGACTGCTCAGCAGCATTGATGGTGTCGATGATGGTGTCCTGCGTAGCTTCAAGGCGAGTGTCGGTGTGGAGGTGCTGGGTGTTCACGCTGGCTTGAATGTCAAACATTGTTTGATCCATCCTTGCGTTGAACCTATCAGCAAAGTCGGTCATAGCTTGAGTTATGCACTCCCTGACACTTTCCATGTTGAGCGCACTAGCTTGCGCAGGTCGACATTGCGCAATCTTCTCTACTAACTGCGCTTCCAAACTGGCAAACCCCTCATATAAGCCATCTGATAAGTTCCTGCGCAGCTTCCTCAGAATTTCCTTGAACCCATCATCAATAGCTTCATAGGTGTACACATTTTCAAGCATCCCAGCTATTGACTTAAGTGAGTCCAGGACCATTTTATCTAAGTCATCAGGGACTCGCTGCGCAGAGGGGCCGGCAGAGAGACTTGCCTTTGATGCATTCTCCCCCTTAATAGCAGCAATTTCCAATCGCTGCGCATCAAGTTGATCTTGAATAGCGGTTTGCGCAGTGATGAGTTGATCCATCTGAGACTGCGCAGCAACTTGATTCACTTGAATGGAATTCAAGGCTTGTAAGATCTGGCGCAGCTCATTTGAGGAGGAGAGAGACGAGGTAGATACCACAGGAACCGTTGAGGTAGCAGGAGGCGGTTGCTCTGTTGCCTTGGGAGGAGAGGTGGTTGAGATGGGATCAAGAGGGGACTGGCGTGCAGGAGACAGATGCGCAGGAGATCTATGCGCATAAGAATGTTCACTGCTTTCAGAGGCAGTGGCACCATCCTTAGCAGAATCTTCAGGGATAGGATCAGCAGCAGGAGGAGGAGCTGGAATCTCTGGCGCAACAAAGTCAGATTGGACAGTGGGCGCAGCAGTAGGCTCAGGAGGAGCTGTGCCATCACCACTAACAGTCTGATCCACTTCATCAGCATCATCCTTCTCAGCCTCAAGCTCAATGTCCATGCCTTCATCTAGAATAGAGGTAACCCTGTGTGTATTGCCAACAGGGATATTAACGCGCTGAAATGCACTGGATGTTGGTTCTCGAGGAGAGATTAGAGGAGTATGGCGCTTTTTGGAGCCCTTTACGCTACTACGCACCTTCTACTTGCGTCGAGGAGAAGAAAGAGGGGCATCAGCAGGAGGCGCGGGCGCAATATTAGGGTCTTGCACAGCTGGGGCCTTGGGATGAGTCTCCCCTTGAATCGCATCTTCAGAATCACCAGTGTCATCCATGCGCGACTTAGAGTCATGCGCAGAGGGAGGAATACGTTGGGAGGACTCTTGGCAGTCTTGGTCTTCTTCGGGGAGGGCGCAGGCGCATCAGCCTTGCGCTTCTTGGAGGGAGCCTTTGGAGCAGCAGGGGCAGGCTCTCTGATCTTAATGCCTGCGGTGGATTGGACGTTGGGAACATCCTTATGTTTCTTTGACTTGGGCTCAGCAATGCCCTTGCCCTTGCGCTTGGAGGCTTCATCAGCCATTTCATGCGCAGCACTTGGGCCGTTTGTGCCCTTGGCCTTGCCTTCCTTGGGTAACTTTCCCAACCAAGGTTCCTGTTGGGATCATCATCTGATCTCCAGATTCTGTAGTAGTCTGCATCGCCAATCTCATCGCGCAGCAGATGAAGCTGCGCTCGAGAATAGAACTTTGAAGCACAGTACTGCTTTAGAATAGGCTCCTTCCTTACAAAGTCATTTAATTCAGTGTAATGGAGCAGGAGCTTGGATAGCAGGCGACAGTGCGTCCGATACTTAGGTTTTGACGCGTTGAGGCGCGTATCATAGCTCGTCATTGCCTTGGTGATCTCATTCCAGATGATCTGGGGCCAATCCAGCCTTTCCTTTAAGTAGATAGCGCAGAAATATTCCCATTTCTTGGAAATAAACTTCCCCTTGTTCCCATTCTTGCAGTTTAGGGAATCGCCAATCAAGGTGCACAGGTGATACATCACCTCACCAAATTCTTTACGATCATGCACAGACCATCGCTTGACAAGAGTGGGCTCGCCAACTAACTTCATCACCAATTTGTCTTGCCGCGCAGTATCAAAAGTCTCTGGCGCATCACCAACATTGAAGTCGCAAAGTCTGCGGATGTGGTTTGTGTTGGGTTTCGTAGTAACATGCGCAGCGGAATTTAGCATTTAAATTTTGAAACCCAAAGCCCATAGATCCGTTCATATGATTAAATCAAATACAATAACATGAATATAGGATAAAACTAACCCTTGATGGCTATTAAATTTTCTCTTGGTCTTTGGTGGAGATTTGAAGACTTGATCACGATCACAAAGCTTGAACACGAACTTTGAAGATGATGATTTTCACCCTCTAGCGGTATCCACACTTCGAACGAATATCAAAGGAACTTCTTTGATCTTGGTTGCTAGACCAAATTGTGAAACACGTTTTCACAATGAATTTGAACTATATGGAATTTTCTCTCTTGTGTATTATTTTGTTCTTTGACCAAGGATGTCTTAGAACAAAGTAAACCCTCTCTCAAACTCTTTGGAGACTCACAAAAGGCTATCACTGAAGTTCTGGCCGAACTCATCCTTTTATACACAATCAAGACCTATTCCAAATAGGAATCTTGTGTCAAAAGACATTCCAAATCGAATTAGGAAAGTGCCAGCCGACAGTACTGTGCGGCCGCCCAGAATACACTGTGCGGTCGCACATTTATCTGAAACAAACTGGTACAAATCTGAGCTAAGTGTGCGGCCGCCCAGTCGGCACTGTGCGGTCGCCCACTTCCCCAGAATGTCCAGAATTTCCAAAATTCCAATTTAATCCTTTTAAAGATTCGTTCTATTGTGTGTGACCCTCTAGGATTATACTAAGTTGGCAATGGGTTCAAACATGAAACCATAAGATATGATTAGGTTCTAGCAAACCGTCATACCTACCCAAATAGTATAACTAGATACAAGTTCGCATTCCTTTAGAATATGTCGTAATCCATTTGTCCACGATGTCATTGAACACAAGTCATGGTCAAACAGTCAACTTGTTTTTGTTCAATACTTTCTCGATTCCGAATATGTTGATAATCCAAATGCCATTGATCCAATCAATTCATTTGAGTCCGGCCGAACATTTCATCAACACCATTCCTACGAGAGGCCCAAGCTTGACATCTCTCCGAAGAGGGACAAATCCATTTAGCTTATTATTCTTCCCTACGTGAATCCGATTATGCCAATCATACCCTTTATAACTTCCCGGTTAAAGGTAGCGTTTGAATATGTCAAACATAATGTTCATCAAGTGAAAGACTATAATAACTTCATGTCTAAGGATTCAAATGACATAACTAATATGAGATATATGTTCGACATAGACCATGACATAAATCTCATACAGCGGGTCATGTCCAGTACCTTGTTCCAAACAAGTACCCATAAATCTAACATGATCATCGCATGATCATTTAGCCTTTATACTAGTGCTTAACAAGTACTAGGGACGGAGATTATTATAAGTAAACATGAACAATAATAATAATAATCAAAACATCTCTTTATTGATATGAAATAAATGATAACAATTACAACGTTTATTAAACGTGCCTAGGGCACCACTACCAACAATCTCCCACTTGCCCTAGGCCCAATCTCCCATGTATCTAATACCCATGGACCTAACATGACCATCATGTTTAGCTTGTGGAAGTCCCTTTGTCAGCGGGTCCGCAACATTGTCATCAGTAGGTACTCTGCATATATTTACATCTCCCCTATCAACGATCTCTTGAATGATATGAAAACGCCTAAGTATGTGTTTGGATTTCTGATGTGCTCTTGGTTCCTTTGCTTGAGCAATAGCACCATTATTATCGCAATAAAGGTCTATTGGATTAGCAATGCTAGGAACCACTTCAAGTTCAGTTATGAACTTCTTAATCCAAACAGCTTCTTTTACAGCATCCGATGCAGCAATATACTCAGCTTCTATTGTAGAATCAGCGGTTGTACTTTGCTTGGAACTCTTCCAGCTTACAGCTCCACCATTTAACATAAACACAAAACCCGATTGCGATCGGCTATCATCTTTGTCGGTTTGGAAGCTTGCATCCGTGTAAGCATTTACAACGAGATCATCTTCCATTCCTCCATAGACCAAAAACGAGTCTTTAGTTCTTCTCAAGTACTTAAGAATCGTTTTTACAGCTATCCAGTGATTTTCTCCAGGGTCGGATTGGTATCTACTTGTCATGCTCAAAGCATAAGATACATCCGGCCTAGTACAAATCATGGCATACATGATGGACCCAATTACCGAAGCATACGGAACATCATTCATTTTCTCACGCTCATCGTTTGTCTTAGGAAATTGAGTCTTGCTTAGAGAAACTCCATGTAACACGGGCAAGGTGCCTCTCTTAGAATTTTCCATACGGAATCTTCTAATGACCTTGTCAATGTATGTACTTTGGCTTAAACCAAGTAGCCTCCTTGATCTATCTCTATAGATCTTAATGCCAAGAATATATGCGGCTTCACCCATATCTTTCATTGCGAAGCACTTTCCTAACGAAGTCTTCACAGACTGAAGTGTAGGAATGTCGTTTCCAATGAGCAATATGTCATCCACATATAAAATAAGGAATAGCACTATGCTCCCACTAATCTTCTTGTATACACAAGGCTCATCTTCGTTCTTGATGAAACCAAACTCTTTGACCGATTCATCAAAACGGAGATTCCAACTCCTAGAAGCTTTCTTCAATCCATAGATGGATCTTTGCAATTTGCATACCTTAGAATCTTGTTCAAAACCTTCTGGTTGTGTCATATACACATCCTCTTGGAGTTTTCCATTCAGGAAAGCGGTTTTGACGTCCATTTGCCATATTTTATAGTCATGATATGCGGCAATGGCAAGCAAAATTCTTATAGACTTGATCATTGCTACGGGTGAAAAGGTCTCATCATAGTCAATACCATGAACTTGCCTATAACCTTTCGCTACAAGTCTAGCTTTGTAAGTATGCACCTTCCCATCCATGTCAGTCTTCTTCTTGAAGACCCATTTGCATCCTATGGTTTTTACACCTTCGGGTGCATCAATCAAATTCCAAACTTGATTGTCTTGCATGGATTGCAATTCGGATTCCATGGCTCCAAGCCACTTGTCCGAATCAGGAGAAGACATCGCCTCTTGGTAGGTTGACGGTTCATCATTCTCAATGATTTCTACCTCATTACTATCCGTTACGAGAAATCCATATCTCTCGGGCTCGGATCGTAACCTACTAGATCTGCGAGTTGCTTGTGTATTTTGAACAGGTTCCACAACTCCTTGTGGTTCTTGTTCTTGTTCCACTATTGGTTCAATGTTATTTTCTGGGTCTCGAATTTCTTCAAGATTTATTTTACTCCCACTGATTTCTTTGGAGAGAAACTCTTTCTCTAGAAAGACACTAGTTCGGGCAACAAACACTTTGTTGTCCTCACGGTTGTAAAAGTAATATCCTCTAGTTTCCTTAGGATATCACACGAAAATACATTTATCAGATTTGTGTGCAAGTTTGTCTGAGACAAGTCTTTTGACAAAAGCTTCACAACCCCAAATGTTCATGAAAGATAGACAAGGCTTCTTTCCGCTCCACATCTCATATGGAGTCTTTTGAACCGATTTAGTTGGAACACGATTTAGTGTGAAAGCAGCGGTTTCTAGGGCGTAACCCCAAAAGGATATTGGAAGATCAACTTGACTCATCATTGATCGAACCATGTCTAACAAAGTCCGATTCCTCCTCTCGGATACACCATTCCATTGTGGTGTTCCAGGTGGAGTCAATTGTGAAACTATTCCATAATTGTTTAGATGATCATCAAATTCTTGACTTAAGTATTCTCCACCTCGATCTGATCGAAGTGCTTTTATACTTTTGCCAAGTTGTGTTTCTACTTCATTTTGAAATATTCTAAATATCTCAAATGCTTCACTTTTATGTTTCATTAGGTAAACATACCCAAATCTACTATAATCATCAGTGAAGGTTATGAAGTATTGAAATCCTCCCCTAGCATTGCTACTTAATGGTCCGCATACATCGGAATGAATCAACCCCAATAAGTCGCTTGCCCTTTCTCCCAACTTGGTAAAAGGTGTCTTAGTCATTTTTCCAAGAAGACATGACTCACAAGTATCATATGACTCGAGGTCACATGAACCTAAAAGTCCGTCCCCATGGAGTTTTGAGATACGCTTCTCATAAATATGACCAAGACGGCAATGCCATAAATAGGTATGATTTACATCATTAGGTTTAGATTTCTTATTTACATGATAGACATTGTCATTATTTTCATTCTTGACATCCAAGATATAAAGGCCATTAAATGAATTAGCAATATCATAAAGCACATCATTTAAATAAATAGAAAATTTCTTATTCACAATAAGAAACTTAAAACCTTCATTATCCAAACAAGAAATTGAAATAATATTTCTGCTTAAATCCGGAACATAATAACAATTGTTCAAAACAAGAATTAATCCGGAAGGTAAAGTGACTTCATAAGTCCCTACGGCTAATGCAGCAACTCTTGCTCCATTCCCCACACGTAGATCTACTTCACCTTCTTTAAGCAGTCTCCTATTCTTTAGTCCCTACACATTTAGACAAATGTGAGAACCACATCCGGTATCCAATACCCAAGAATCAGTGGTAGAAAGGAGAATATCTATCATATAGATACCTGAAGTCGACGCAGCCTTGCTGCTCTTCTTCTTCTTTTGCTCTTCCAAGAAAGCCTTGCAATTACGTTTCCAATGACCAATTTCTTGACAATGGAAACAGATTGCATCCTTTTGTGAATCGGGTTTTGCCTCAGAAGCCTTGGCAACCTTTGCCTTGATTATTTTGGGTTTGATAACTTTCTTACCCTTTCCTTTGGCATTAGCCTTCTTCCCATCATGAACCAAGAGCACGGGAGAACCTTTCTCCACAATTTTCATCTCTGCAGTTTTGAGCATCCCATGCAACTCAGAGAGATTCTTATCCATTCCATGCATGTTATAATTCATTACAAACTGATTATAACTTTTAGGCAATGAATTAAGAATGAGATCCGTGGCTAGCTCCAATGGGATTGGATAGCCAAGTTTCTCAAGGTGCTCTACATAACCTTTCATTTTAAGAAAGTGAGGACTCACTTGTTGCCCTTCATTCATTTTACAAGTAGTGAATGTCGCGACCCCGGACCCCTCGGGCCCGAGACCGCGATCTGGACGTCGACTTAAAACCAAAACTATGAAATACCGAAGTTAAAAATTTCATTTGATACCAAAAGGTGATAACACAAAGTTTTACAAAACCAAGTTGATAAAAACCAATTACAACTATCATAAACTTCCACAAGTTTATGCCCAACAAAATACAAATGCACAAATCTTAATGACGCCAATGTTTGGTACAACTATCCCAAAAAGGTTACACATCTATATAATGTAAACCAACCTATATCAAACTTCCCCAAAAGAATGTATCCACACTCGACGTCCTCTTTCTCGTGATCAGCGAGACTAATCCTTAGCACCTGGGGGGGGGTTAAGGAAAAACAAAGATAAAAAGAAAAGGGGGTGAGATAAATCTCAATAAGTTACTAATGCAACTACATGACATGCTATGATGCAATAAGCAATAAACAATAATAATTATCACGTAGCACATAGCAATTATCATATATCAGATAGCAGTGGAAATAAACACATAACAAAGGATATAGCCAAGGTTTTCCAAACCGGAACATCCAAATAAAGGATCGCTGCGCAGCTTCAATAATCAACAATCATCATCTTCATAATAGCATAAAAGCCAAAGAGAAAACCCCAGTACCGGAACCAATAACAAAGTAATGTGCCACAAGGGGCGGGAGCCATGCCACAAAGTCATGCTCCAAACGTCTCAACCAAGGCCGATCTGGAAGAGGAAAATAAGGGCAAAACAATGGTCGACACCATAATGGACTTGGCCGGTGCCATCACAATATCTCACATCGCCCGACTCAACCACAAATACCAGCTGGACTTTCAAATAAATGCTAAGTAATAAATACTAGCTTAATTAAACAACTTAGGTTTCCAAAGTAGGGAACCATACCAAGAAGTCACCAAGAAAGTGAAATGAACCAACAACACACAATTAAAGTGTTCCAACAATCTTAACAATGATAACACTATTCCCATATCACATTTGACCACAAAGGGTCTAGTTAAGTCGAGCGCCTAACCAAATTTACTCACTCATATCGAAGAGCTTAAGGAGAGCTTTAAAACGGTAATTCATACGCCTAAAACGGAGTCCGGATGAACACAATATGGCCCTCGAAAGATTGGACAAAAAGGGAAACAAATGTCATAATAGAGGATGGGGTGCGCGCGCCTCCTATGGGAGGGTGCGCGCGCCTCCAAGAGGCAGAAGCTTTATTGTTCAAGAAGGGCCTAGGGGTGCACGCGCCTCCTATGGGAGGGTGCGCGCGCCTCCTTGCCCGGAGAGGCAAATTCCGGCCAAAATTCTGGGTATCCTCCATTAACAACCCCAAATCCAATACAAACCAAATATTTACCATTCTAACACCACCAAGATGGGAACTAAGGTATCTACACCATTTTGAGCCAAAAGAACTCCAACAACATCACCTAAGGACCTCACTCAAGGGTGATTCAAATACCAAAATTTCACAAAAATGAACAAAATGCCAATCACTCCCAAATCAACTCAAGATGCAATAAATAGCATCCATAACATCAAATAAACATGGAGTAGCATTTCTAGCATAAAATAGGGGGAAAAGCAACTTACCCGGATTTCTCAAAGTTGATGGATTTCAAATATTTTTGGCTTCCAACGATCCTATCGACGATCTAAACATGTTTCAAGTTTTAAGAAATGAGAGATTAAGAGAGGAAGATGAAGAAAATGAAGAGAGAAGGAAGAGAACCTTACCTACACCAATGGAGGAGAGAGAGAGGGAGGTTTGCTGGGAATAGGAGAGAGTAGGGTGAGGGAGAAGGTGAGGGAGGTGAGGGGAGTAGGGGGAAATAATTCAAAATGTTACACCTAGGCCCCTCCCCTTCTACTAACACAATACTACACTCCCTACTAATAATTAAGACCCGACAATACTACACTAACCCAAATAACTCGAGTAAAATGCTAGGCATAAATATTACAACACATGAAATGCACACATAATTATTTAAATAAATAATAATTTAAATAAATAAATAAGCAAATAAATAAATAAGCAAATAAATAAATAATAATTATTTAATTTCTAATAAAATAGAGCCTATATTTCGGGTCGTGACAGTGAATGCAACAATGGTCTTGTACCTCTCTTGCCTAGCTTGCTCTTGAAACATGGTTCTCAACTCCACGCCTATCTCATAGGCTTCCAAATGTTCCAAACTTTATTGGAGTTTTGAACACATAGCAGCAAGCATGAGACAACTTACATCTCTAGAATCATTACGATGTTTCTTGTAATTGTCTCTTTCTACCCTAGGGGCAGTAGGCGGTGGTTCAGCGGGGAGAGGCCCATCGAGAATGTACAACTTATCTTCTTGTCTAAGAACGATTCTTATGCTACGGATCCAATCCATAAAGTTGGTACCATTCTCTTCGAGCTTATCCTTCTCAAGGATCGATCGCAACGACATTGATTGAGTGTTATTGGTCATTATCTACAAATATGCAAAAATTTCCAAAATTTAATAAGTACCGGTTTTCATTAAAGAGATAAATAATGTATTTTCAAACAAAATACTCCTACTAAATTATATAACCTTCATATACATCCAATGTATAATATAATTTAATTGGGCTAAGATCCAACTTTAATTTAACTTTTGAGTCCACGGAGGCGGACCGCTCAAAAAATAAATTAATTAGGTAGACAATCATGTCAATCATATCACATATGATTCTTAGATCCTTTTATGAGATTCTTTGAGAAATCCAATTTCAAAAAGCATGTTTAATCTCATCTTTTGCCTAGGCCCAAAACTGTTTTGACGCCTAATTAAGTCCAACCATTTTAAACGCATAGGAACCATTCAATTTAATGCACCTTACGGAGGCAAGCCCACATTAAATTAATGAACCTCATCTTGCTCATACATGAATAAGATTAATGCACCTCGCGGAGGCGAACCCACATCAAGATTACCCATGCATAAACAAGTGTTTTAATCATGGCATGGCAAAGAAGGACTTAAAACTTTACTTGAAGGTTCATCACATATAGCATATAACACATTTATGAGTACATAATATAAACATGTTACACATCAAGTTTAGCCACTAAATTAATCTCCATTAATTTAAGCATGATATTTATGTGTCATCAGTTTCTCTATAATTATGAGGATGAGACTATTTCAACTTTGGTTATTATCTCCAAATCAAGACAACAAGAAGTGCGGTCGAACTAAGCCATCAGGCAACCACAATCCCGTACTAATTCAAAAAACCAAGAAAGTAGTCCATGTGGCCGAAACTAAGCAATAGATGGTCTCGATGAACGTAGGCCAATTGCATTCACAATTCCACATGGATCTCCAATCATTGAATCAAGAACTTTGTTTCTCAATTTTAGCAATTATGAACTCTTCATAATTCTAACTTCATTTTATCTTTGAAACTTTGATTGCGATCAAGTTTGGGAAACACAATCTCGATGAACGCAGATTAGCCATCCAAACCTTGAACCAATCTTAGAATCACAAGACTAAAACAAATAGGAAAATCAAACCCCAAAATCCACACACAAACCAACTAACCAAAACCCATTCCAGATCAGCAAGTCTGGACTGGTTCTGTTACTGGTTTTGTTGAATTTTTCGAAAAATTCCAGATTCTGTTTTTGACCAAAATCAGACCTTCTGGTCCCTTTGTGCGGCCGCCCAAAAAGATCTGTGCGGTCGCCCAAAAAATGTGCGGCCGCCCAGAATCTTCTGTGCGGTCGCCCATGGCCATCAGAAGGTGCAGAATTTTCAAGTTCGAAATTTTTGTCTCAAAATCGTTTTTCCCCGATTATTAAAACTTTGATCCAATCAAAAATTAATAATCAACAATTCTGAATCCATCATAATTTATTTATTGCGATTGAATCGTGCGATTAAAGTTGCAAAACAATAAACCACATAAAATCACATAACACATAAACGTCATATATTCCAATATTCACATCATGCAAGGCACATAAACAATTTATATACACATAACATGATCTAGGTATTGAAATAATCAACATGAACGGGGCTCTGATACCACTGTTGGGTTTCGTAGTAACATGCGCAGCGGAATTTAGCATTTAAAATTTTGAAACCCAAAGCCCATAGATCCGTTCATATGATTAAATCAAATACAATAACATGAATATAGGATAAAACTAACCCTTGATGGCTATTAAATTTTCTCTTGGTCTTTGGTGGAGATTTGAAGACTTGATCACGATCACAAAGCTTGAACGCGAACTTTGAAGATGATGATTTTCACCCTCTAGCGGTATCCACACTTCGAACGAATATCAAAGGAACTTCTATGATCTTGGTTGCTAGACCAAATTGTGAAACACGTTTTCACAATGAATTTGAACTATATGGAATTTTCTCTCTTGTGTATTATTTTGTTCTTTGACCAAGGATGTCTTAGAACAAAGTAAACCCTCTCTCAAACTCTTTGGAGACTCACAAAAGGCTATCACTGAAGTTCTGGCCGAACTCATCCTTTTATACACAATCAAGACCTATTCCAAATAGGAATCTTGTGTCAAAAGACATTCCAAATCGAATTAGGAAAGTGCCAGCCGACAGTACTGTGCGGCCGCCCAGAATACACTGTGCGGTCGCACATTTATCTGAAACAAACTGGTACAAATCTGAGCTAAGTGTGCGGCCGCCCAGTCGGCACTGTGCGGTCGCCCACTTCCCCAGAATGTCCAGAATTTCCAAAATTCCAATTTAATCCTTTTAAAGATTCGTTCTATTGTGTGTGACCCTCTAGGATTATACTAAGTTGGCAATGGGTTCAAACATGAAACCATAAGATATGCTTAGGTTCTAGCAAACCGTCATACCTACCCAAATAGTATAACTAGATAGAAGTTCGCATTCCTTTAGAATATGTCGTAATCCATTTGTCCACGATGTCATTGAACACAAGTCATGGTCAAACAGTCAACTTGTTTTTGTTCAATACTTTCTCGATTCCGAATATGTTGATAATCCAAATGCCATTGATCCAATCAATTCATTTGAGTCCGGCCGAACATTTCATCAACACCATTCCTACGAGAGGCCCAAGCTTGACATCTCTCCGAAGAGGGACAAATCCATTTAGCTTATTATTCTTCCCTACGTGAATCCGATTATGCCAATCATACCCTTTATAACTTCCGGTTAAAGGTAGCGTTTGAATATGTCAAACATAATGTTCATCAAGTGGAAGACTATAATAACTTCATGTCTAAGGATTCAAATGACATAACTAATATGAGATATATGTTCGACATAGACCATGACATAAATCTCATACAGCGGGTCATGTCCAGTACCTTGTTCCAAACAAGTACCCATAAATCTAACATGATCATCGCATGATTATTTAGCCTTTATACTAGTGCTTAACAAGTACTAGGGACGGAGATTATTATAAGTAAACATGAACAATAATAATAATAATCAAAACATCTCTTTATTGATATGAAATAAATTATAACAATTACAACGTTTATTAAACGTGCCTAGGGCACCACTACCAACAGTTTGGGTGTACCAAGATTTCGCAATTCTGCACCACCGCCATAATGATCTCAGTGCTCTCACCCTTGTGCTTGGCAGGAACAACACGCGCAGTCTCGAAGAATTCATCAACAAGAGAAGGCACGTAGAATGGCTGATCCAAAGTGAAGAGAGGAAGAATTCTAGAGGATCGCAGATGCCTTATCAATCTGCGCCCAACAGCATCCTGGTTAAGATCTTGCGGATTGACTTCCCATCCACAAATGAAATAGAAGGGATTCTGCGCAAAACAAAAAATATGAATTAGACGTTATATTGCGCATGGAGTGTTGCGCATGCGCAGATAACGCATGGATACCTATGCGCAGTAACTCCATACTAGATAAAATATCATAAAAGTAATGCGCAAAGCCAAGCAAGCATGCGCAAAACGTAAACACTTGGAAATTCTTATGCGAACCAGATCATAAGAGAAAAATCAAGAAATTGATGAACACGAAATGAACTGTTCATGAACAAGAAGGACATCAAGAACACCAAAAATAAAAAGTTGTCCAAATCCAATAAAAAATACATTGAAATGACCGCATGAACAGCACGAAGTCAACCATGTAAACAATATAGACAACAACATTAAAACAAACCTAGAAATTCAGAATAACTGTTCGTCTGCTATGGATATTCTTGGACAGAAAATTTTGCAGAAATCACTTAAAAAGAGTATTGATCATGAAATAAATTACATGAAAGAGTAGATCAGGGAGAAACGAACACAACACAACAATCGATTTAAAAAATGATCAACAAACAAGCACACAATCACAAAGGGAAGCTTGTAAAGATTTAAACCCTAACAATGGCGGAAATTAAAAAAAAAAAAGAGAAAGAAATCATACCATATCTTCAACGACGGGCTGGGGAGGTGGTTGTTCTTGTTGATGTAGACACCCCGCCTTGGACCTCTCACCCTGATTGCATACAAAGTATTTTTATTTAACTTATTTTTGTTGATTTCTGTTACTTCAGTTAAGTTCCTAACTGATTCCGTTAGTTTTGGACTAAACTGCATAACAGAGTTAACTTTTAGGGTCATTCTGTCATTCTGTCATTTTTCACCCGCGGGCGCTTCCGGCACTGCCAGTGAGCCGCGCGCGCGTCCCGTTCCAAAAGCCGGACCCGCGCGCTTCCCACTTTGGCAGTAACGGATTGCACCTTATTTCCCTCCCTTTTCTTATTTACAAACATCTTTTCTTGATCACAAAAACCATCTTTTTACATCCACATTCATCCCCCCTTTTCTCATTAACTCCCAATCCCAAATTCTAAGCTTTTTCCCAAAAACTAATATTTCTTTCATTTATTATTTGATTTCTTTTATTTATTTTATTTTCCTTTTATTCATTTATCTTATTTGTGATTGGCTCATTCCATTTCACATGGATGACCAATTTCCCTCCATCATTTCCCTCTCTTTTTTACCTATAAAAACCATCATCTTCTACCTTGGAAAAAGACTCTTTTTGGGACTTCCTTTTGGACTCCAACCTTGATTCACCAACTACATTATACACAAATTCTCCCAACAAGAGTTCTTAGTAACAAGACTCTACACAAATTGTTCTACAACAATTTCATTACAACAACAACACTTTCAAGTCAAGGTTCCAAGTCCTCTTTCTCAAGGTACAACTCCATTTTCTTCCTTTGTTTTCTTCTTCTTGATGTATGCAATCCCCATTAATGGGACATGACCAACATGACTACTTCACATATTGAAGTTAGTTAAGGTTATCTCCCTACATTTTAATCTTAACTTTAATTCACCATGTTAATTTCTCTTCATCTCTTAATGTAATTCTTTAACATTACTTGTTACATGTAATCTTTATCATTAAATAAATAAAACAATTATATTTTATTTCCCCTTTATTTCCCTTTTCTTCTCATCACAATTGTTAGCACATTTCTATTTAATTAATTGAAGGACATGTAAATATTAGAACACCAATAGTAGCAAGACCCGCGTAAGCGGGGCGGAGTGGGTGTTTAAGTACTTCCCACTCCGTCACCTAACCCCCGAACCCTTCTCTCCCGAATCTCTGGTTTTGTACATAAATTAGGCTATTTCTAGGTTTTTCTTATGTTCCTTTAAAAACATAGGTGGCGACTCTAAACAATCTAAAACAAGTTAGACATCCTAGGATAATTCACCGCTCTAGCCAAGCCGTGGTTCCCCGGGGTATCTACAGTGGCGACTCCGCTGGGGACGATAGAGGGTTAAACTTGCGTTTTCATTTTTGGTGTTCTTTTATTCTGTTTTCTGGGCATTCTGGGAAAAAGGGTAGGAAGCGCGCGCCTCCGGCCTTCTTGGTCTAAAACGCGCGCGTCCGACCCTTATTACCAGAATCGCCCGCCTCCTTTCTTGTCCTTCAATTCCATGTTTCTGTGCTAACAAATTCTGCAGGGGAAAGTTTTCTTAATTAAGGGTCAAGGCAATCCCTTGAACCCACTGATTTGCAGGTTCTCACCCAGAAGCGGGCGCCTCTGCCCTGCTTCCTCTCACGCGCGCGCCTTCCGCATAGGCAACCCAATGCGCGCGCTTCTGGGCGCATTCCCGGAACAGAACAGTGCACAGAAACAGAACAGAATGACAGTGTGTGGGCACCGGGCCTGCATACAATTTCTTTTACTTTCTGTTTATTTTTATCGGTCACACGGGTGATTCGAAAGTTGTAATTATGTGCTTATTTGTTTTTTTATTTATTTCTTTTGAAAAAAAAATGTTTTGTCACATGTTAGACCTCACACTACATGCACATATTCTTATCAACTGCTCACTATCGAGTCGCACAAGTCCAACCCCAAACCGTCGAGGCCCGTCCTAGAAAGTTTCAAGCTCCACTCGACCTTGGCTCTTTCGAAGCGGTAAACCTCAGCCCGTGGCGTAGTTATGACTACATGCTGGGGGTGACCTTTGAGCCTCATATTCAAGCCGAGCACAAACCACACAATTCTAGTCTAGGGTCTAACACTCCGTGACCAAGTCGGTTTTTCATGTACCGAGATTTCCCTAAACTAATGTCTTCAAATCATACACGCCAATTTGTTGCAATGGACGAAATAAAACTCCGTCCCCAAAAGTGGTTATTTTGGACGAAAATAAAAATCCGTCCCCGCATGTATGATTTACTACATTAATTTAGTTTAATCCCGACACATGTAGGTCTCACAAGCGTGGTGGAATCCGATGAGTATATGGGACCGCGAGAAGGTCTATATACTAGTGTGACGATTCCACTATTTTTTCTAGAAACCCCAAAAAAGGACTCCGTCCTTCCGACTTTTGTAAAATAAAAAAAAAAAAAAAAAAAAAAAAAAGAGTCATTTTCTTTATATGGTTGAGTCTTTTTCGTGTTTGTGGGTTAAATTTATTTTATCCAAAAGATGTTTGTGGGGCCAATCTAAGATCAACCGTGCTCTTCCAATAGGTCCAATGGCTTCCAACGGCAACAACAACAACGGTGGAAATGATTTCGTGTCCAACGAAGGGTTACTCAACGTAATGAAATCAATGGGGGGAACAAATGGATAGGATTGTCGAGGATGCCCGCCGTAAAGACAATTTGTGGCAAGCCCGTTTCGATATCGACAAGAGGATTCACAAAGAAGAGGTTTCCGAACTCAAGGCCCGTCTTGATTATGAAAGAAGAATTCACAAGGAAGAGGTTTCCGAACTCAAAGCCCATTTGCAAGAGCTCACCGACAGCAAAGCAAAGTTCAATGATAAAGCATGCTCAAGTGGCCCGACCCTCAAAAGCTACAAAGGTACCACCAACAACCGAGTTTTCACTCCTCTCCAAGGAGTAACCCAAGCCGAGGCATTTGAAATTTTGGTGGCAAGAGGGAAGATCAAACCTTTGGTGGGGTACAAGCCGAAGGCGATACTGAAAAATCATGCTCATGGTGAATGGTACGGCTACCACAAGCATAGTGGCCACACTACCGAAGGGTGCTTCCTTCTCCGAAACATCATCCAAGATTTGATCGACAACGGCAAGTTTACCGTGGGTGAAGAGCAACTCATCAAAGAAGTGGCTTGGTTTTGAAATGGGGCTTCAACAAAGAGGACGACGACAACAATCTCCATTTCTCTTTCTCTACCTAGTAGTAGGAATAAAAAAAAAAGAGTCAAAGTCCTCTTAAGTGTGCATTAAGTTTTCTTTGTCCAATTAATGTGAAATTTTGAGTCAAGTCTCATCATCAAATAAAAAGTCGTTCTTGTCCTCATACACTCTTCCAAGTTGTTCAATTAATTCTTGGCAAAATGAGGAAAAAAAAATGTCTAAACGAGTTTTGGAATGAAGGCCATCACTTGAACGCCTAGGGGCTAAACATTGTGACGAAGGCAACATCATCAACGACGAAGACAAAGCCAAGACATCAAAGGTGGAGCAACAATCATGAAGCAAAGTTTTCAAAGGTGATTAAAAAAAAAAAAAAAAAAGAAGCTCGCTAGGTTGAAATCATCAAATCAACCTAGGCAAAAGTTAGAACACAAAAAAAAAAAAAAAAAAAATCCCCCTCAATCAAAGAAGTTCACATCAAGATCAACATCATTCCATCCACCAAAGGAGGACGAAGCTACACGACGAAGCAACAATTCCATCCCGAAGAATGGAGAATTCACAAGAACTACGGTGACCTGAGCCTCTACACTGGAGGAACGTAGGCAACCTGCGGGTCCGGTCTCATGCAAGAAAGAAGATATGTTTAGCCCTAGCGCGTTATGGTGATCGGCCTTCATCTCGAACTTGTCAAGACATCTTTGTACGATTCATTTGCCAATGAATTAATCACCAAAAAGATTGAACAACTTTCTTAGATTTGGAATCATTTCGCGTTCCTTGTTGAGTCTAGGGACTTCTATTCTTTCTGCATACTCCCAATTTCTTGCAATCAAATGGGGACTTTCCTTCTCTTCTCGCTTAATGACTTACTTGCCTTCATGAGTCATTCAAAAAACGGTCAAATACATGAAGTCAATACTAGGGACACTTCCCTAGTCGAGTCAATGTCACTCATCTTTAATGACAAAAGGTTTTCACCGCAAAATCACATGTCTCTCATCCTCAGCTAGAGTCAATGCACACTTCCTCATTAATCGAGTAAAAAACGAAGACGCAAAAGAGATGCCCGCTAGATTGAAAACCCGAAAGGGCGGTCTAGGCAAAAAACAGGGTGCGTCATAAAAAAAATGAGAGAGTGAGAGAGAGAAGGGAAAGAGAAATGGAGATCCCCGGCCTCTAAAGAAGATAAGTTCTACATTGAATCTCCTCAGCAAGTCAATTCCCCACCGAGTCAACTTTGGGATTGCAAAAGGCTCGACAAGATATAGCACCATCAAAGGTTGTCTTGGGTTATCGGCATCATTCTCCAGCAGTGTGCATTTTTGGGTTCATGAAAAGAAGGCCCGTGGTTACCAAGATCCATCCGAGAACAAGACCATCATAAAAGGGCACGAGGTTGCACAAATAATCCCTAGCTCGTCAATTGGCTTGGGCAGCAAATAGCAACAACATGTGTCTCAGTTTTCAAGGCTTCTTCAAGTATGTGCTTCTAAAGTACGCCGAAAGGCTCTCGAGAAATGGAGCAGCTCTTGCCATATCCTCTCATGTTTATTCCCTCACACGAGGACGAGTCACTCTTGCTTTGCTCAACAAATGGTGACGCCCTAGGGGCTATGTGACTCAAGAACAAGGGATTCTTTTGCTTCATTTGGCAATCAATACGCCCTAGGGGCTATGCTCAAGAAAGATGTGTGAGACTATCCTCAAAGTCTCCCAAAAGGGATGTCAAAAAGCCCTCTTGTCGCGTGTGCCCGTGCTCGTTCCCCTAATCAAGGATGGACCTTTCTCGCAATCAATGATGGCACTCTAGGGGCTACGGTCAAGTCTTAAAGGCTCCCTCGGCAAAGAACAATTAACTCCCCAGCAGTATCCCCAGCCAAGTCATGTGCAACATTGGAAGCTTCCTCAATTCAGCACCGAAGGTCTCAACGGGCTTCGCAATCTACAATCTTTTGGGCTACGGCATTACATTAATTCAAGCAAAGGGCAGTATTAGGGCTTGGCGACCGACAGTCTTTTGGGCAATAATACTCGAGCAAGTGCAATGTGGAGTAGTCTTATGGCTCCATGAGAACAATCAAGATTCAAGGGTCTCTCAACACTTCAAAGGCCTCTTGGTTTTAAATGAAGACTCCGATGTTATGAATGAAGTTGATAATTTTTGTTAGAACTTTCAACGAGATCATGAAGAAAGTCTTAGAGAAAAGGAAAAAGATTCAATATGCTAAACTCTAATCAAAACAGGGTTATAGCGGGAAATGTCACGGCCAATCCCAATGTTTCTGCAATTCAGCACCCCTTCTCCAAGATCAAAAGCACAAGGTGCAGCTCAGATAAAGTTGGGCCACAGCACTAGTTGCATCCGAAGATCCGTCATTAGTTCAACTAAAGAAGAGTCAAGCAAACATACTCATTTGGGACTTTATCACACCAAGACCTTATCATCCGCGACCTCGACGGCACCGCAAGACATTACTGCGTCCTTTGACATAAGCCCTCAGCCATTTGGGTATCGACCACAATGAGGCCATTCATCTCCCCAGCAAGAGAAAGAAGGAGATCTCTATCAAGAATTCTACCAAACGGTACATCCGCTCTCAATGCCGAGCCAACCACGAGATAATTTGGGGCTTTACAATGAAAGGTCTTCACATCTCACCATCTACAAGCCCACGACACTTGGGGCTTTGCAATCTCTCGAAGCTTGGCATCAACGATCACCTCTTGGGGCTTGCTCACTACAACAACAAAGGGCGATTTACTCGAATGGGCCAAGAGCTGATTTATCTTGGAGCTATGCAAGTCCCTCAAAATTTGGCATCAAAGGCATTCTAGGGGCTTTACAATCAGCAACCCCTCATCTCGGCATCAAAAGCCTTTTGAAGCCCCATAATCGACAAATCTCTTGGGGCTAGACATCAATCTTCGTTGGGCACACCAGCGACAACAGAATTCAAGCGAGGCAATCCGGACTTCGACTGAACATGACTTGATCTTGGGTTGGCTTCACAAGCACACAATGGTTAAAATGGTTCACCCACGAACTTAAAAAAAAAAAAAAAAAAAAAAAATCTATTTTCCTCACATGTGTGCATATTCTTTCCTTTCTAATCTTTAAAAAAAAAAAAAAAAAAAAAAAAAAAGATTTTTTCTTTCTTTTCTCCTTCTATGCGCAAAATTATGTGCTTTACTTTGCTTTGCTCCTAGCCTCTCCTCCAGCGTTCTCCATCATCCTTGAACTACGCTGGTCTGATTCTCTTCAAGGGATACGTAGGCAGCCTTTTAGCACGACCAACCCATCATCCAGAGTACCATCTCGCCAACCCAACATCAAGGGCATTCTCTCATCAACATCTAAAGAATGGACATTCTCCATCAAAGCATCCTCCACGGACATCAAGAATCCATCTTCACTCAAGCGGCAATGGTAAGTGAAGGTATGAATACATCCAATGCTTTCCTCAAAATCACACCGCACACAAGATCACTCTCTTACTTCTCTCTCACTGCAAGGGTGTTCCAAAATCTCATCACACCACGAGCACAATTTCTCTCTTCATGCATCTTCTTGCACAAGCACATATATCTGCAAAGCATACACATAACAGGTGCCGCACAGAGCACCAGAATCAGCAGGTGCCGCACAGAGTACCAAGATCAACAGGTGCCGCACAGAGCACCAGGTACCGCACAGAGTACCAGAATCAACAAGTGCCGCACAGCGCATCAGAATATGCCGCACCGCGCACCAGAATCAATAAGTGCCGCACAGCGCATCAGAATATGCCGCACCGCGCACCAGAATCAACAAGCCGCACAGCGCATCAGAATATGCCGCACCGCGCACCAGAATCAACAAGTGCCGCACAGCGCATCAGAATATGCCGCACCGCGCACCAGAATCAGCAAGCCGCACAGCGCATCAGAATATGCGCACCGCGCACCAGAATCAACAAGTGCCGCACAGCGCATCAGAATATGCCGCACCGCGCACCAGAATCAACAAGCCGCACAGCGCATCAGAATATGCCACACCGCGCACCAATTTTGGTCCATGGTGAACCACTAAAATCACCATACCTCTTCCATCAGCAAAAGTCGCTCACACAGGGAGCGCATTTCTATCCTTTGTAATTTCAAATTCCTGCTTTATCGAGTGTTTGTTTTCTCTTGTCGATGTCCTCGGCGGTTGTCTTTCTTTCGTCGAGGCATTTTGCTTCGCAATCCACGTCGCCGAGGGGCTCTGTAGACACCCCGCCTTGGACCTCTCACCCCGATTGCATACAAAGTATTTTTATTTAACTTATTTTTGTTGATTTCTGTTACTTCAGTTAAGTTCCTAACTGATTCCATTAGTTTTGGACTAAACTGCATAACAGAGTTAACTTTTAGGGTCATTCTGTCATTTTTCACCCGCGGGCGCTTCCGGCACTGCCAGTGAGCCGCGCGCGCGTCCCGCCCCAAAAGCCGGACCCGCGCGCTTCCCACTTTGGCAGTAACGGATTGCACCTTATTTCCCTCACTTTTCTTATTTACAAACATCTTTTCTTGATCACAAAAACCATCTTTTTACATCCACATTCATCCCCCCTTTTCTCATTAACTCCCAATCCCAAATTCTAAGCCTTTTCCCAAAAACTAATATTTCTTTCATTTATTATTTGATTTCTTTTATTTATTTTATTTTCCTTTTATTCATTTATCTTATTTGTGATTGGCTCATTCCATTTCACATGGATGACCAATTTCCCTCCATCATTTCCCTCTCTTTTTTTACCTATAAAAACCATCATCTTCTACCTTGGAAAAGGACTCTTTTTGGGACTTCCTTTTGGACTCCAACCTTGATTCACCAACTACATTATACACAAATTCTCCCAACAAGAGTTCTTAGTAACAAGACTCTACACAAATTGTTCTACAACAATTTCATTACAACAACAACACTTTCAAGTCAAGGTTCCAAGTCCTCTTTCTCAAGGTACAACTCCATTTTCTTCCTTTGTTTTCTTCTTCTTGATGTATGCAATCCCCATTAATGGGACATGACCAACATGACTACTTCACATATTGAAGTTAGTTAAGGTTATCTCCCTACATTTTAATCTTAACTTTAATTCACCATGTTAATTTCTCTTCATCTCTTAATGTAATTCTTTAACATTACTTGTTACATGTAATATTTATCATTAAATAAATAAAACAATTCTATTTTATTTCCCCTTTTCTTCTCATCACAATTGTTAGCACATTTCTATTTAATTAATTGAAGGACATGTAAATATTAGAACACCAATAGTAGCAAGACCCGCGTAAGCGGGGCGGAGTGGGTGTTTAAGTACTTCCCACTCCGTCACCTAACCCCCGAACCCTTCTCTCCCGAATCTCTGGTTTTGTACATAAATTAGGCTATTTATAGGTTTTCATATGTTCCTTTAAAAACATAGGTGGCGACTCTAAACAATCTAAAACAAGTTAGACATCCTAGGATAATTCACCGCTCTAGCCAAGCCGTGGTTCCCCGGGGTATCTACAGTTGAGACCCAGAGCGAGAAGGGGAAGAAGTTTCCTCAGATGAAGAAGATAGAATGATTTCGGGCATTTTCTTTGAGGTCTTCTTAGGAGCCATTGATATAGAAAGAGATGTAGATGAAAAAGGAAGTTTTGGGAAGATGAAATCTGGAGAAGATGAAGGTCAAAGAGAGAAGAAGAGGAAATCTTTGGAAGTTGGTAAGAAATAGAGAGAGAAAATGGAGGTTTGGTGAAAGAAAATGAGCAGTAAAGAGAGGAGAGAGGTCGCAGACGGTTTATACCAAAAGAGGGAAAAATGGTGATGTCAGCGCAAGGACAGTTGGTGAAAAAGCGGAGTGGGCCACGTGCTGCGATGACGTGGCCCAACAGGATGCGCGCGTGCGCAGGCCTAGCGTGCGCGTGAGTGTGAAGGCCTAAGCCGGTCACTGTCGAGTCAACTTCCTCATAAATGCTGAGTCAGTGAAAGGACGGGCGTACGTTAGCAGGGTGGCGTGTCCGAATGGGGGACGCGCGTGCACAGTCTTTGCGTGCGCGTGTGTCAGCGAAAAGAAGCTAACGGCTGTCGCATCACCTTCCTCATTAAATGGTGAGCAGACATTCGCAAGGTGCGCTGTCATTAATCGCAGTTTGCATTAAATGACAATGGGACATGCGCAGGGGTAAAAAGGTAATTTCCCAAGAAAATTCAAAAAAATAAAGACGCGGGAAAATTTAAATTACACAAGTACCCTTGTGACTAAGCGTTGACTTTTCAGTCAAGGACCTATGTGCAAAATCTAATGAATAGAGTACTTACCTGCGGTCCACTTAGAAGTGCGCATGTCGTTTTGCGCAGAGCGAATATTGTGCAGAGATTCTTCAAATCTCAACTTAATTTTTCATGCGCATTAACTTACTGCGCAGTAGCTGCGCAGTGCATGAAATCTTAACCTTTAAGAACTTATCAAGCAAACACAAAAACATTAGTATTAACAGATTATATGGACAAGTTAGCTGAGTTCAAGCATACCCATTTCTCCTCTCAAGAAGACAAATCTCTTTGCGTCAAGAGCCTTTGTGAGGATATCAGCAATTTGATTATCTGTGCCCACGTGCTCTAAGTGTATATTTCCTTTTTCCACGTGGTCCTTGAGAAAATGATATTTGATGTCGATGTGCTTTGTGTTTGAATGCATGACAGGATTGTTGGAGACTGCTATGGTGGACATATTGTCGCAGAAAATTGGGTAATTTCCTTCATTAATTCCATAATCCACTAGTTGTTGCTTCATCCATAAGATTTGGCAGCAGCAGCTTCCAGCAGCAATGTATTCAGCTTCTGTAGTGGAGATGGACACAGCAGCTTGTTTCTTGCTTGCCCATGCAACAAGTCGATTTCTAAGGAAATGACAAGTTCCACTTGTGCTCTTCCTATCAATTGTGCATGCTGCGTAATCTGCATCTGAATAACCTAGCAAATCGAAATTCGAATCTTTGGTGTACCAAAGTCCAAAGTTAATAGTTCCAGAAAGATAACGAATAATGCGTTTAACACCAGTTAAGTGTGCTTTTCTAGGGTCCGCTTGATAGCGCGCACAGACACAAACACTAAACATAATATCTGGCCTACTTGCAGTAAGGTAGAATAGAGAGCCAATCATACCTCGATATAAAGTTTGATCAACTTTCTTACCTTTTAAGTCTTTATCAAGCTTATTGCCCGTAGCCATTGGAGTATCGTATGCTTTAGCATTCTCAAGTCCAAATTTCTTGATTAAGTCCTTTGTGTACTTGGCTTGATTTATGAAGATGCCATCATTTAATTGTTTGATTTGAAGTCCGGGGAAAAATGTGAGTTCTCCCATCATGCTCATCTGAAACTTGCTTTTCATGAGTTTTTCAAAGCGCTTACAAAGTAACTCATTAGTAGAACCAAATATAATATCATCGACATAAATTTGAACAAGTAAAGAATGATCACTATACTTAGCAATAAAAAGAGTTGTATCGATTTTACCACGCTTGAAGCCCTTTTCTAGCAGGAATTTTGATAGAGTATCGTACCATGCTCTTGGAGCTTGCTTAAGTCCATACAAAGCTTTCTGAAGCTTGAAGACGTGATTTGGAAATCTGCTATCTTCAAATCCAGGAGGTTGAGCTGCGTAGACCGTCTCTTGGAGTTCACCGTTGAGAAATGCGCTCTTCACATCCATTTGATAAAGCTTGAATTTCTTGTGAGAGGCATAAGCTAAGAAAATTCTGATAGCTTCTAGTCTTGCTACAGGCGTAAAAGTTTCATCATAATCGATTCCTTCCTCTTGCATATAGCCTTGCGCAACCAACCTTGCTTTGTTCCTAGTGATGCTTCCGTTCTCATCCATCTTGTTTCTAAATACCCATTTTGTACCAATAACGCCTTGATCATGAGGTCTGGGTAATAAAGTCCAAACTTTACAGCGCTCAAATTGGTTAAGTTGTTCTTGCATAGCAGTAACACAGCTTGAATCTTAGAGTGCATCATCAATCTTCTTTGTTTCGATTTGGGAGATAAAAGAGTGATACTCATCATCAAAGTTTGATGCTCTCCTAGTACGAACCCCTACATTGAGATCACCAATGATATTTGAAGTTGGATGATCTCTAACTTCACGAACTTCAGGGGGTAAGTTAGGTTGAGTGGTAGGAATACGAAGATCTTCAATGGGTACTTCATTTGCTCCAGCATCGAGATCATCAAAAGTGATTTGCTGAAGTGGAGAAACATCATGCGCAGGAGGAGGTGTTTGCGCATCAGGAGTAGTCACTTCTGGCGCAGCATCTGGTGTATGCGCATGAGATGGACTTCCTTGATTCTGGTTTTGATCAACTTGATTATCATCCTGCGCAAGTGCAGTTTGAGGCTGCGTATCTGTCTCAACATTCTCAGCAGAATCATCAGAATCATTTGGAGCCAAATGTGGCTCAAGGAGAGAATGCTCATCAAAAGTAACATGTACCGATTCTACAATTACTAGAGTAGTTCTATTAAAAACACGAAAAGCTTTAGAGTGGGTTGGCATACCCAACGAAAATACCTTCATCTGCTTTGGCGTCGAATTTACCTCTATGATCTTTTCCATTGTAGAGGATATAGCATTTGCAGCCAAAAATCTTGAAGAAAGCAATGTTGGGCGCTCTTCCTCTCCATAGCTCATATGGAGTCTTGTTGTAGGCTTTGTTGATGAGGGATCTATTCTGAGTAAAGCAACCAGTGTTGACAGCTTCTCCCCAGAAATACTTTGGAAGCTTAGCTTCAGCTATCATTGTTTTTCTAGCCTCGATCAACGTGCGATTCTTTCTTTCCGCAACGCCATTTTGTTGAGGAACTCCAGCAGCAGAAAAATTGTGATCAATTCCATGGTCATCGCAGTATTGAGCAACACCGTTATTCTTGAATTCAGTTCCATTGTCTGATCTAACGCTCACGATGTCGTCTTCCTTTTGAGTTTGGAGCTTTCGAAAGAGAGCAGTCAAGATATCATAGCAGTCATCTTTGGATATCATCATTTCGATCCATGTGTATCTTGAGTAGTCATCCACCACAACTAAGGTATATTTTTTGCCTCCAATGCTTGCGGTGGTGACAGGTCCAAACAGGTCCATGTGAAGCAGTTGTAAACATTTAAGTTGAGGGAGCAATCTTGCTGGAGAAAGACTGCTTAGGTTGTTTACCGAGCTGGCATGCTGCGCATTTTCTATCATGATGGTCAGCTACTTTGGGAAGTCCTTTGACAAGATTTTCCCTTCCTAGCTTAGCCAAATATCTGAAGTTCAAATGACTTAAGCGCTTATGCCATAGCCAGCTTCTTTCACTTACATTCTTTGCTACAAAACAGAGATTAGTGATAGAATCTATAGCAGTAAGATCAATAATGTAAACATTAGTCTTACGAGTCCCTGTGAGCAATGTTAGTCCGGATATGCCATCTTTGATGTAGCAATGCAATGCAGTGAAGTGGCATTCCAAACCTTTATCACAAAATTGTGATATGGAGAGTAGGTTGTGCTTGAGTCCTTCTACGAGCGCAACTTTCTCAATGCACACTTTATCTTTTCTGATTCTTCCATATCCAACTATGTGCCCTTTGTTGTTATCTCCAAAAGTTACTGAGGGACCTCTTCCTTCATGCACATCTTCTAGAGAGGTGACATCTCCAGTCATGTGTCTAGAAAATCCACTGTCAAGGTACGATATATGCGTTTTAGCTTGTGAAGAGTGCGCAGTTAAGCAGGAGACCTGAAAGATAGACATTAAAAAAAACGCAGGTCCCCTTTATTCTTGGGTCCTAGAGTTAGCAACTTTTGACAACCCACTCCTGTCTGACCTTAGGATTTTTACGTCCCTTGGCATTAGGAGTAAATCGCAAAAGGCATTCTGCAGCCTTGTGACCTAAACCATCACACACAACACAATGATGTAAGCCACTTATAGATTGGGTTTTCACAAACTCTTTACTTTTCTTTGGCGCAACATTCTTAACTAGAGCAGATGGACTAGCTTTAACAACCACCATCTTTTGAAGTTTTGGTGCGCTTTTCTTAAGTATGCGCATCTGGCGTTGAGGCACATGGCTTTCATGCGCATGACCCTTATGCGCAGATTTGACATTCGAAGGAGAAGCGCAACAAATATCAAAAGGTGCGTTGTCAAGCGCAGATTCAACTTTAGCCTTTCCCTTGGCCTTTCCAGTTTGCTTCTTTGGGTAGACATAATGGAAAATTTGTCTCTAGACTTTCTCATGTCCTTTACCCATTGAAGCAGAATGCTTTGCTTTAGGAATTTCAATAGTTTGCTGTGGTGTAAACTCCTTTTCCTTTTCAGAGCAAACTGCACATTTAAAGTTATCACTAGTTGAGAAAAGCCTTCCTTGTCTCCACTGGCTTTTTGGGATTCTAGAATTTGATCCATAGTGACACGAGATTTGGTCCACTCATCAGTGATCTTTGTGAGATTAGCTACTTGAGCAGCCAATTCTTTGTTTCTTACTTTAAATAGCGCATTTTGATCTGTAAGAAAACGGTTCTTTTCAGTAAGAGGAGTCATGCTCTTAATCTGTTCCTTAAGGAGGGTGATCTCAGATTTTAAAAGAGTTCTCTCCGTCTTAAGCTGTGTAATTTCTCCAATTGATAAGTCCACTGCTTCTTTCATAGAATTAAATTTCTTGATTACCTTTTCAGCTTGATTGAAAATAGACTCATGCTCAGCAGCAGAGTCATCCTTTTCTATTACAATTTCAGCAAGAATTTCAAGAGATTCTTTTCGCGGAGGTGGAGCTACAAATTTCTTTGATAGGTCTGCTCTGGCAAATAAGTACTTGCCATTCTATCTACTTGGAGTCAGATGTCCCATTTCCACCAGTTCAGTGATAGTGGGACCTTTCTTCTGAATTGTCCTTGGCGCAGCCTTTGTGTCCGTATCGGGATCATTGTCTGAATCGCTATCAGCATCAGCATTGGCCACCAAGCAGAGCAGTCCATCCTCAGAGTCATCATCATCACTGTCTTCAGTGTTAGTCTCTATTCAAGTCTTCAGTTCCTTTTCTGCACAGTCTTCTTCAGCAATCATTCCGCGCTGCTTTGATGATCTCTTCGCAGTATTCCTCTTCATGTACTCAAATTTTGGAGTAGGGAATTTTGAAGCAAAATGACTGGGCTTTCTGCAGTTGTAGCAAACCAAGTCATCATCTTTCTTTGAATCTCTGCCTCGAGAAAACTTAGCAGGTGGTTTGCTCGAGGATCCAGGTTTAGAGAATTTCCTGGATTTTTGGAATCGCTTAACGAACATAGCGAAATCATCATCATCCATTTCAAGTAAAGAGGAAGTAGAGACTTTGTCTGAGGTTTGAGCAGGCGCAGGTTCATTTTGCGCAACATAGGAAACAAGTTTTCCTTTGCCTTCAGTTTCGTCGATTCGATCAAGCTTTAGCTCATACACTTTTAAGTTAGCGTATAAGCTGCGCAGAGGCCAAGTATCTAGAAATCCAGAATCTTTCAGATGACTTGCCTTGTGCACATATCTGGAACCTAGCACATCTAAGAATTGAGAATTTACTTCTTTATTGGTGAAGGTAGTTCCAAGAGATTTACAAGAGTTTACAACAGCACAAAAACGATCATAAGTTTGTCTCAAGGCTTCACCATCCTTTCTCATGAATCAGTTGAATTTTCTTTGCACCACAAATCTTTTGTTTTCATTGCTTACTTTGTCTCCATTCACATATCCTTCAATAGCATCCCATAGTTCCTTTGCAGTTCCACCGCTCACAATTTGATTGTGCATGGAGAGGTCTAGAGTGCTAAGAATGATGTTTCTTGCTCTTCCATCATAGCCAACCCATTTCTTTTCTTCATCGGTCCATTCCTCTTTGGCCTTCTTGATTGTAGGATTGTCCTTGTTGGTAGCAGCATCAGGATTATCCTTCATAGGGATGTAGGGTCCTTCAAGAACGATGTCATGGAGGATCTCGTCGATAGAAGAAAAATGAGTGAGCATGCAGTGCTTCCAGATTTCGAAGTGATCTTCATTCAGCACTGGAACATGTGAATAGTTAGCCATTGCCCAAGATTTTGAAGCCATCTTGAATCGGCACCCAAGCTGTTAAGCTTGAAAAACAAAACAAGTTTTATGAATGTGTTTTCTATGATACCACTTGTTGGTCCCAAAGGGACAACAAGGGTATGAAAAATGCTAGAGGGGGGGGGTGAATAGCGTTTTAAAATTCTTTTCAAACCCTTTTGCAAATCAATGGCTTATGTGCACAGTTCTCAAATAAGCTAAGTATAGCGTGCAGTGAGAGTGTGAAATGCACAGCGGAAGTTTAAGCAGCTACTGCGTAGGAAAAGTCTGTGCAGAGATAAAAATGCACCTGCTAAGTTTTGGCTTAAAGTGTTGGATAAAAAGGATTCTAAGGCAATAAGCAATAACTAGCACAGTAGCAAAGTATAGCAATCTGAAAGATCAAACAAAGCAGTAATTCAGAAATGATTAAGCATGAAGTAAATAGCGAGAATAATGAACATGCTATTTGGAGACGTTCGATCAATGAAAGATCTACGTCCTCTACCAAGATGGTTAGTCTTGGATTTTCTAAAGGAGATCTTATTATATGAGAGAGTTACAAAATACAACAATGAAGAACAAACTATCTCAAAGATCTATAATCTATGAAGAGCAAATCCTAGACTAAACCGGTGTATCTCAAGAAGTATGATCTAAATGATCGAAGCTTCAAGAGGTGTGTGTGTGATAGAATTCTGGGCTCTATGAATCTATGAGATGAAGAGCACGAAGAATTCTAGTGATTTAAGGCTTAGGATCTGGGCAGGAGTTTGAAGGTATGAAGGTTTGAAGGTTGATCTTGAATCTGGGAATATTAGTAGCAATATTCTTAACTTCAAGGATACTTATGAAAGCACAAACTCTAGCAACTTGGAAATGAAGATGAGCAGCCTATTTATACCAGAGAGCTTAAAACTAGCCGTTGGTGCTCTGAGCAAGGACGATGAGCTGGCACAATATGATTGGTGCGCAGGTGTCCTTTATAGCCGTTGGGGCTCTGATCAAAGTTGATGACCTGGCATAATATGATTGGTGCGCAGGGATCTTTGAGCCGTTGGAGACTGAGCATGAAGACCAAATACAAAAGCTTCTTCTAGAAGGTTGACAGCTGTCTTTATTTGAATTGCTTCATCTGAGCGCATCTCCACCGTTGGATATGTTGAGTGTGCAAATTTGTCGTTTTTGCACACCTCAGCACTTTAATAAGCGTGCATCTTCTAAGCGTTTTCCAAGTTAGGTGATCTGAATGTGTCGAAATCTGAGCAAGGTAGGATGCTGCGCAGGAGAGACCTGCGCAGTGGTGTCCTGCGCAGTGACCACAGTCTTGCTTAGATCTTCATTCCTTTTCGCTCCAAGTCCTATATTCTAAGCCTATACTATAAAATAGACTAAGCTAAAAATTGAAGTTATAAAACTTCTTACATAGGGTCCTAAAGTCCAATAAAATATTCTTAGGTGATGGTATCAATCAATTTAACATAATTTAGGAGGGTTAAGAGATAAGCATACCCAATAGTAACCCCTGCAGAAATGATTAGTGTAGAAGAAAGAAGAAGAATAGGAAGAACATTAAGAAGCGGGCGACTCTGATCCTTGATGTGGGCCGCGCGCGCCTTAGGCTAATAAGGCCAGAGGCGCACGCTTCCCCCATCAGGAATCAGAATGCCCAGAAAATGAAGTCTTTGATCAGAAACGCAAGTTTAACCCTCAAACGTCCCCAGCAGAGTCGCCACTGTAGATACCCCGGGAGGGCCCACCGCTTGGCTAGAGCGGCGGAAGGATTCCTAGGATGTCTAACTTGTTTTAGATTTGTTAGAGTCGCCACCTATGTTTTAGAGGAACACAAGAAAAACCTAATATTTATAGCCTAAGTTTGATTACGAAAACAAAGATTCTTGTTATGAGGTTCGGGGGTTAGGTTACGAGATGGGAAGTACTTAAACACCCATCTCGCCCGACTAACGTCGGTCTTGCTTGATCAAAGTCTACATAAATGATAAAATGTTCTTCTTATTGTTGATGATTAAAGGGGGGTTTTTAAAAGGGGTTTTGGAATGTAGGGAGATAACTCCGTGACTAGCTTCAATGAAGCGAAGTAGTCTATGGTGTCATGTCCCAAAATATTTGCGTGATTGCACTTTTGATTAAAATAAAATAAAGAGAGCAGAGATAAAGTAGAAAAGGTGAGAAAAGAGTAGTCTTTTTACCTATACTTCAAAGATCTTCAAAGACTTCTTCAAGAGGTTCTTAGGAAAATGCCTTGTAAATCTTTGTGTAGAGTTTACTTAATGATTAAAAATCCTCCTCTTTTCAATGGTGAATTAGAGGGGTTTTTATAGGTAAAAGAGAAGTGTTTTTGGTGCCAAAACCAAGTCACAAACATCAGTTTCCCGGGCAAATCCTATTAAAAGGAGCAAGGGAGGGATTCTTGGATATAAATCTGTAACTGACGCCCAGGTGCACGCGCCTCCTGCCTTGATAGCGGGATGCGCGCGCCTCTGGCCCCAAAGGGTGAAAGCGCGCACCTTGGAGATGGCCAAAATGACAGAATGGACTAGAAAGTCAGCACTGTTATTCAGTTTGGTCCCTAAACTTAAAGAAGTCAGTCAGGAACTTAACGGAAGTAACGGAAACTAACGAAAACACATAAAAAAGGGAGAAACACAAGATCAAATGTGCAATCGGGGTGAGCGGTCCAAGGCTGGGTGTCTACAGCAGGCCTGTTGCCCACACACTGTCAATCATTATGTTCTGTGCATTATTCTGTTTCTGGGAAAATTGCCCAGAAGCGCGCGCATTGGGCAGTGAGAGTGGGAGGCGCGCGCCTCCGAGCGAGAGAGGCCGAGGCGCCCAATTCTGGCCAGTACCTGCAAATCAGCGGGTTCAAGGGATTGCTTTGACCCTAAATAAAAATTCTTTCCCCTTGCAGAAACTTGTTAGCACAGAAACATGAAATGGAAGGACAAGAAGGAAGGCGGGCGATTCTGGTAATTGGGGTCGGACGCCGCGCTTTAGGCCAAGAAGGCCAGAGGCACGCGCTTCCAATCCTTTTTACCAGAATGCCCAGAAAACAGAATAAAAGAACACCAAAAGATGAAAACGCAAGTTTAACCTTCGAAATTGTCCCCAGCGGAGTTGCCACTGTAGATACCCCGGGAAAACCACTACTTGGCTAGAGCGGTGGAAGGATCCTAGGATGTCTATTTGTGTTTTAATTGTTTAGAGTCGCCACCTATGTTTTTAAAGGAACATAAGAAAAACCTAGAAATAGCCTATTTTATGTACAAAACCAGAGATTCGAGAAGAGAAGGGTTTGGGGGTTAGGTGACGGAGTGGGAAGTACTTAAACACCCACTCCGCCCCGCTTACACGGGTCTTGCTACTAAAGGTGTTCTAATGCTAAATGTCCTTCTATTGATATTAAAATGTGGTAACAATTATATAGTAAAGAAAAGGGGAATTGCAAAAGAGAAATAAAACTAACTTGTTTTATTGATTTATGCTAAAGATTACATATCAAATAATTACATTAAGAAATGAATGGTAAATTAAAATGGAGTTTAGAATGTTGGAATGTAACCTTGACGAAACTTCAATAGCGAAGTGACCTTTTGGTTGTATTACTTTTTATGGAGATTGCATACACATTAGAAGAGATGAAAGATGAAGAAAACAAATAGAGTTTTGATAAAGAGAAGTAAAAGAGTTTAGAAGGAGAAAGTGGGAGTTGTACCTTGTGCTTGAAGGGGGAAGAACCAATTTGTCTATAGTAACCACTCTTTGAAAATGGACTTTTGAGTTTTAGAGAGTTTTTGAGTCAAGAATCCTTCCTTTCTTTCCATGGTGGAATAAAGAGGTATTTATAGGTGTTAGGCAAGTGTTTGTGGTCACAAAGATGGCTCTTCCCCGGATCAAGCCAAGGCATAATGGCCTTGGGGGTTACAAATCAGAAAAGGAGGGAAATTTGGCAAAATCTGGGATTCTGAAGGTGGGAAGCACGCACATCCCACCCCCTCTATGGGAAGCGCATGCCTCCCACAAATGAGGTCAAAGGCGTGCACGTCCCGCCTTCAGAAAATCCATATTTTAGCCTAAAAGTTAAACCCGTTATGCAGTTAAGCCCCGAAACTAACGAAATCAGTCAGAAACTTAACGAACACCACGAAAGTCAACAAAAACAATGTAAACAAAGACTCAAGGTTGAATTTGTCAATTACTCAAGTCCAAGACTAACGGAGTAAGTCAAGAACTTAACAGAAAGTAACAAAATTTAACGAAAAGTAACACAACTTAACAGAAAAGAGGAAGACAGAGAATGTATATGCAATCGGGACATGAGAGGTCCAAGGCGGGGTGTCTACAGTTACATAGATGAACTCTTACAAACCAACAAAGATAAATATCGCAGTATAAATACATGTTTACATTTAATAATGGTGTTAGAAGAGTTCTAAATACACCATTACTATTCTACAAAAGGTTGAGTATCTAGTGGCATGGGATACAACTAGAAAATTGTTTGGATCAAGAGACTAATCAGTAAACTAGAAATTGTTTCTAGTGTCACTAATTTAATGGACCTTTATTGTGAAAATAATTTTTATTGCACAAGCCAAGGGACTAATATCTTATCTGAACACATACTCAGAATTTTCTATCTTGTTTGAGAAATCGTCAAGATAGCAGATGTCAAAATATGCAAAATACCAAATGATGATAACAAGGATAATCATCTTACATAAGCTCGCTTGCAATAATGATGGAGATCATAACAAGCTCAGTGTGTATTCGATATGCGTTGATTGGGCCTAGTGCATGTGGGAGATTGTTGGATACTATGCCCTAGGCCCTTGAGAAAGGCCTTTACGTTGCATCATGTTTTCATTGTTATAGAGATAACAAACCCGATTATTATATCTTTTGCATGTTTATTATAATAATCATTGTCTCTAGCACTTATGAATAGCTAGCATGAGTGTAATGGATAATCATAGGATGATTATGGTGCATAAGATGCAGATTAAACTTGTGGGTACTTATTGGAGAACAAGGTACTAGATAGACCCGTTATGAGATTTACGTCATGGTCAAATGTCATAAGTAAATCTCATAATAGTCATACTATTTGAATACTTAGACCTGAGATTATCATGGTCTTCCACATGATGAACATTATGTTTGACGTACTCAAACGCTACCCTTAACCAGGTAGTTATAAAGGCTACGATTGGCATGATCGGATTATTGTAGGGAAGAATGATAAGTCAAGATGGAATTTGTCCCTCTTCGGAGAGATATATGCTTAGGCCACTCGATGAGTGAGATTGATGATAGTACATGGCCATGCCCAAATGAATTGATGTGATCAATGTCATTCGCTCATATCAGTCTACTCAAGATCGATAAAGCATTGGACAACATAAGTTGACTTGGACCATGACTTATGTCCAATATGATATAGCGTGACAAAGGGATTGTGATGTTGTATAAGGTAACTTTGGACTTTCAAAGTTATACTAATTGGGTAGTCATAATGGCTTGCTAGTGTCCGCTTATGACTTATGGGTTCTGCCTTGTTCGGACTCGTTGCCAACTGTTGGGTTTCGAGGCAACATGCGTAGCGGAATTAAGCATTTAAAATTTATAGAAACCCAAAGCCCATAGATCCATTCATATGATTATGTCAAATACATCTACAATGAATACTATAATACTAACCCTTAAAGCGTTTTTTTAGCAACTTTGATTTCGGTGGAGCTTTTCGAAACTTGATCACGAACAAGATCACAAACTTCGAAGATGATAAGCGTTACCCTCTAACGGTATCCACATGACGAACGAATATCATGAAACACTTGATCTTGGTTGCTAGACCAATTTGTGAAAACAACTATTTCACAATAAAACTATATGGAATTTATTTATGTGTTCTTGTTCTTCACCTTGAAGATCTTAGAACAAGAATAAACTCTCTCAAACTCTTTGGAGGCTTTCACAAAAGTACTAGACTGATTAGGGCTGTTAGAGGATGTTTTTATACTTGTTAGACCTATTCCAAATAGGTAACAAGTGTTTAAACCCGTAAGAAAACGTATTGGAAAAACCTAGTATAAACAGGACTAAAGGTCCGCCCGGGTCAAGGACATGGTCCGCCCGAACCACATGAGGTCCGACCGGGTCCTTAACAAGGTCCGGCCGGATCCTCCCTGTTTCCATTTTTCTCCCTCTAATTCCTAATATTCCTCAAAGGCCCTTCGATCCTTAATTCCATTTAAGTCCTTTATAAGATTCGTTCTAACGTGTGTGACCCTTTAGGATTATACTAAGTTGGCAATGGGTGTGAACCCATAAGATATGATTAGGTTCTAGCAAACCATCATACCTACCCAATTAGTATAACTATATAAGTTCGTATCCTTAAATAGAACATATCACAATCTCTTTGTCCACGATGTCATTGAGCGTAAGCCATGGTCAATGGTCAACTTACAATGCTCAATACTTTCTCGATTCTGAATATATTGATAACACAAATGATATCAATCTCATCAATTCATTTGAGCACGGCCATGCATTTCATCAATACTATTCATCCAGGGGCCCAAGCTTGACATCTCTCATATTGAGGGACAAATCCCATCTTGACTTATTACTCTTCCCTACATAGCTTTGATCATGCCAATCATATCCTTTATAATTACTTGGTTAAGAGTAACATTTGAATATGTCAAACATGATCTCCATTATGTGGAAGACTGTAATAATCTAAGGTCTAAAGATTCAAGCGATATAACTATATGAGACTTAATTATGACATTGTGACTATGACATAAATCTCATACGGGTTAGTCCAGTATTAGTTCTCCAACAAATACCATAAGTTCAATTGTATCCCATACACCATAATCATCATATGATTATCTATTAAACTTATACTGACAATTAATCATAATTATCAGGGACGGGGATTATTATAATAAACATGCAAAGGATATCATAATCAAACATTCAATATCTTTATTAAAACATAATTAATAGATAACATTAATCGTTCTCATAACGTGCCTAGAGCATACAACACCAACAATCTCCCACTTGCACTAGGCCTAATTAATGTATCGAATACCCATAGACCTAGCATGACCATCATGCTTTGCTTGTGGAAGACCCTTTGTTAATGGGTCGGCAATGTTATCATAAGTTAGTACTCTGCATATATTTATGTCTCCTCTATCAACGATCTCTCGAATGATATGAAAACGCCTAAGTATGTGTTTGGATTTCTGATGTGATCTTGGTTCTTTTGCTTGAGAAATAGCACCATTATTATCACAATAAAGGTCTATTGGGTTACCAATGCTAGGAATCACTTCTAGTTCACCAACGAACTTCTTAATCCAAACAGCCTCTTTAGCAGCATCGGATGCAGCTATATACTCAGCTTCTGTTGTAGAATCTGTAACGGTACTCTGCTTAGAACTCTTCCAGCTAACAGCACCACCATTTAGCATAAACACAAAACCAGATTGCGATCTATAATCATCATTATCAGTTTGGAAGCTTGTATTTGTGTAACCCTTTACAACAAGATCATCTTTCAAACTTCCATATACCAAAAACGAGTCTTTAGTCCTTCTCAAGTACTTAAGAATCGCTTTGACTGTCACGACCCAAAATCTAGGCTCTATTTTATTAGTAATTAAATGATTATTATTTAATTATGTGTTTATTTATTTATTTAAATTATTATTTATTTAAATAATTATGTGTGCATTTTATGTTTCATAATAATTATGCCTAGCATTTTATTCGAGTTATTTGGGCTAGTGTGGAAGTGTTGAGTCTTAATTGTTAGTAGGGAGTGTAAATAATTGTGCTAGTTAGTGGGGGAAGGGGGCTAGGTGTAACATTTCATTTTCTTCATCTTCTCCCTACTCACCTCCCTCACCCTATCACCCTCTCCACTCCATCTCCCAGCAACCCCCCTCCTCTCTCTCCTCCATTGGTAAGTTTTTCTTCCTCTTCCTTCTCTCCTCATTTTCTTCCTCTTCTTCTTGTAATCTCTCATTTCTTAAAACGTGAACCTTGTTTAGATCGTCGATAGGATCGCGTAGAATAAAAAAGAATTGAATTCCGTCAACTTTGAGAAAATTCAAGTAAGTTACTTTTCCCCCATTTTGATGCTAAAATGTTCATATCATGTTTATATGATGTTTGATGTGTTATATTTGAAGTTTGATTGAGTTTTGAATTTATTTTGAATTTATTTGAGTTCTTGGGAAAAAATGGTGAAATCTTGAATGTGGGAATTTGGTCTTGGTCTTGATTGATAAAGGGTGTTGTTGAGGTCCCCTTTTGGGTTAAATGATGTTTGGGTACCTTAGAAATCTTGTTGGGAGTGTTGATTTTGAGTGTTTATGGATTTGGTATGAAATGGTAAGGAAATTTGAGGAACCCAGCTGGGAATTCTTCCCAGCCCGTAGACCAGGCGCCCGCCTGCCCCTGCCCAGGCGCCCGCCTACTCCCACTTTTTCTAGCGCCTGACCTTCTGTTGATTCAAGCGCGCGCCTGCCTATGCCCAGGCGCCCGCCCGCCCCCTGTTCCAGGAACTTGACCTTTTTGCTTGGTTTAAGACTTAAGGCTTAACTAGTTTAGGTTTATTGCTTCTAATTAACTTAAGATAACACCGTGGAACACTTTATTGATTGGATTTGATTCTTTTGTGAATAAATATGATATGGAATTTATTTAAGTACCGTTTTGGGAATGTTGGTTCATCCTTGATGTGTTGTTTGGATTAGTTTACCTTTGTGGTAATTTAATTGGATTGGTTCCCTACTTTGGAACCTTAAGTTGTTCATTCATGCTAAATTATTATTACTTAGCATTTATTTGGAAGCCCAGCTGGCATATTTGTTGCATCGGGCGATGGGAAAGATTATAATGGCAAAGCCAAGTCCATTATAATGTTGACCATTGTTTTGCCCCCTTCTTTACCCCTTTTCCAGATTGGCCTTGGAAAGGATAAGTTAGCGTTCCTCTGTGAATGTATCTAGCTACCGGGCATGACTTTGTGTCATGGTCCTTGTCCTTTGTGACACTTTTATGGTTATTGGTTCCGGTACCGGGGTTTTCTCTTCGGCTTTCATGCTATTATGAAGATGATGATTTGTTGATTATTGAAGCTGCGCAGCGATCCTTTATTTTGATGTTCCGGTTTGGAAAACCTTGGCTATATCCTTTGTTATGTGTTTATTTCCGCTGCTATCTGTTAAGTGATAAATGCTATGTGCTATGTGATATTTATTATTTCTTATTGTATATTGCATCATAGCATGTCATGTAGTTGCATTAGTAACTTATTGAGATTTATCTCACCCCCTTTTCTTTTATCTTTGTTTTTCCTTAACCCCCCCCCCCAGGTGCTAAGGATTAGTCTCGCTGATCACGAGAAAGAGGACGTCGAGTGTGGATACATTCTTTTGGGGAAGGTTATTATAGGTTGGTTTACATTATGTAAATGTGTAACCTTTTGGGATATTTGTACCAAACATTGACGTCATTAGGATTTGTGTATTTGTATTTTGTTGGGCATAAACTTGTGGAAGTTTATGATAGTTGTAATTGGTTTTTATCAAACTTGGTTTTGTAAAACTTTGGATCATTACCTTTTGGTATCAAATGGAATTTTTAACTCCGGTATTTCACAGTTTTGGTTTTAGAGTCGACGTCCAGCTCGCGGTCTCGGGCCCGTGGGGTCCGGGGTCGCGACAGTTGGTATCAGAGCTATGGCATTAGCTCTAAGTATAAGTCTAGGTGGATTAGTATGACCTAGGTGGGTAGTAGTGTGCGGAGTGATTAACGATTGATGTTTTATGCAGGTACTTGTTACAATGGTTCGTAGAAGGAGTGGTGAAGGTAGTACCGGTAATGCAAATCAGAATGATACAAGGGAAGAAGCACGTGCCATGTTTCAAGGCATGTTTGAGGCGGCCATGAAGGCCATACATGATCAAGGGCCAAGGGTAGAACAAGCACCACCCCGTTATGGATTGGAGCAATTTCTGAAGTTGAAACCGGTTGAATTCAATGGGGAACCCGATGTTCGGAAAGCTGAGTTATGGATTGAGTCTATGGAAAAGATTTATGATGTATTTGGGTGTTCGGAGGAGGACAAGGTCCGGTTCGCGGCTTACAAGCTTGTGGGAGCCGCCGAGCATTGGTGGAAAGGTGTTAAGGCTACTTGGGATGATACTCACACGGTGTATGCGTGGGAGTTGTTTGTACGCAAATTCAAGGAGCATTTTATTTCGGTTGTTGATCAAAACCGAAAGGAGATCGAGCTACTCAACTTGGAGCAAGGTGTGTTATCTATAGCACAATACTCGGCTAAGTTCATAGAATTAGCCCGGTATTGCGACTATTTGGTGAGGACCGAGGAACAAAAGGCTATGATATTCATTCGGGGATTGAAGACCTCCATCCGTACTCAACTTATTGCCCAACGGATTGTGACTTTCCAAGATGCGGTGGACCGAGCCTACTTAATAGAGCAAGATATTGGGGAACATAAGAGGAAGACCGAGGTGGCCAACCCGAGTAAGCAAGGAGCACAAAGCAAGCCACAACACCGTTCCGACAACCGAGGTAACCCGGGAGCATCATCTCAGTTTAAGGGGCAAACCACACCGAGGAATCCGGGTACTACTCCGGGGATTCAGATTAGGAAGCCTTGTACCTTTTGTCAGAAGGTAGGCCATTCGGAGGATAGGTGTTGGAAAAAGCAAGGCAAATGCACCAATTATGGTGAAATGGGGCACTTTGCGAGAGAGTGCACGAGGTACCGAGGTCAAGCATCCGGGTCAGGAGTTGGTATTAATCAGGGTCAGAAACGGGATGCCGCGGGGAAGCCCAAAGTTCAAGGGAAGGTTTATGCCATGAATCAACAACAAGCTACCGATGATCCATCCATTATTGGAGGTATTGTTTCTGTGTCTAATGTGAGCGCACGAGCGTTAGTAGATCCAGGATCATCTCATTCATACATTTCTGTGCAATTTGCTTCCATGTTAAATGCTGCAACCGAGTCTTTACCGTACGTGCTAGAGGTGTCGACCCCTATAGGAGAATGCTTGATTTCTGATCGAGTCTTTCGTGCTTGTGACGTGGTTATTTGTGGTCGAGTCCTTTGTGCGGATTTGGTAGTTCTTCCTATCCAAGACTTTGATGTCATTTTGGGTATGGATTGGTTGAGCAAGTTTCATGCTTCTGTTGATTGCCGTAAGAAAACTGTTACTTTTTCTATTCCCGATGTGCCTAAATTTGAGTTTGAGGCTTGTCCTCTGAGTAGAAAGGTTCGCTTAATTTCTTTTATAAAAGCGAGAAAATTATTGCATAGTGGTTGTGAGGGGTATTTGGCTAGTGTTCTTGATACTAGGAAAGAATCCCCTAGTTTTGATAGTGTTCGGGTAGTTCAGGAATTTCCCGATGTTTTCTCTACCGAGTATGATATGCCTCCCGATCGTGAGATTGAGTTTTGTATAGATCTTTTGCCGGGTACGGCTCCGATTTCGAAAGCACCTTATAGGTTAGCTCCCGCAGAGTTGAAGGAGTTAAAGGTTCAGTTGCAAGAGTTGCTTGATCGAGGGTTTATCCGCCCTAGTGTTTCCCCGTGGGGAGCACCGATTTTATTTGTGCGGAAGAAAGATGGTTCATTGAGATTGTGCATAGATTACCGGAAGTTGAATCAGGTCACGGTGAAGAACAAGTATCCTCTACCGCACATCGATGATTTATTTGATCAGCTTCAAGGGTCCGTGGTTTTCTCTAAACTTGATTTGAGGAGTGGGTACCATCAGTTGAAGGTTCGATCGGAGGATATTCCGAAGACTGCTTTTCGCACTCGTTACGGTCATTATGAGTTCTTGGTTATGCCGTTTGGGTTGACTAACGCGCCGGCCGTGTTTATGGATTTGATGAACCGAGTTTTCCATCCTTATCTTGACTCGTTCGTGGTGGTTTTCATCGACGACATTCTTGTTTACTCTAAATCTCGAGAGGAGCACGAGCGACACTTGAGGACAGTTTTATCCGTTCTTGTGAGGGAGAAATTATTTGCGAAGTTCAGTAAATGCGAATTTTGGCTCGAGAAGGTGTCATTTCTGGGTCATGTGATTTCGAAAGACGGTATTTCTGTGGATCCTTCAAAGATAGAGGCTATAGTGGATTGGAAGAGACCCGAATCAGTGACAGAGATTAGAAGCTTTCTTGGTTTAGCCTGTTATTACAGAAGATTTATTGAGGGGTTTTCGAGGATTGCTACTCCGATGACTCAGTTAACCCGGAAGAATGTTCCGTTTGTGTGGACCGAGAAATGTGACAAGAGTTTCGAGGAATTGAAGAAGAGGTTGACTACCGCACCGATCTTGACTTTTCCTAATGGAAGCGATGGCCTAGTGATTTACAGTGATGCTTCGAAAGAGGGTTTGGGTTGTGTGTTGATGCAGAATGGGAAAGTAATTGCGTATGCTTCGAGGAAGTTGACCCCTAGTGAACAGAATTACCCGACTCATGATATGGAGTTAGCGGCTATTGTATTTGCGTTGCACAAGTGGAAGCACTACCTCTATGGAGCGAAGTTTGAGATTTTTACCGATCACAAGAGTTTGAAGTACCTATTCTCTCAGAAGGAATTGAACAACCGACAGCGCCGATGGATGGAATTATTGAAGGACTATGATTGTACGATTTCTTATCACCCGGGAAAGGCGAATGTGGTAGCCGATGCGATTAGTAGAAAATCTTATGTGGCTTCGATGATGGTTCGTGAATGGAAGATGCTTGAGGATGTTCGAGATTGGTCTCCTCGTGAATCGAGACATGGGGCTATTTTTGCGAATATTATGGTATCTCCGACCCTAATTCAGAGGATAAAGGAAGCTCAGAAAGAAGATCCCGAGTTGGTGAAGATAATGAGTAAATTGAAGGAAAAGAACTTCGAGGATTTTTCTGTTAGCCCGGTGGGAGTGTTGACTTTCCGTGGAAGATTGTGTGTTCCGGATGTTGATGGAATTAAACAGAGAGTTGTTGACGAGGGTCACAAATCGAGGTATACTATTCATCCGGGTAGTACGAAGATGTATCAGGATTTGAAGCAACAATTTTGGTGGATTAATATGAAGAGGGAAATAGCCGAGTATGTATCGAGGTGTTTAACGTGTCAGCAGGTCAAAGCCGAGCATCAGAGACCCGCGGGATTACTTCAGCCGTTAGAGATTCCCGAGTGGAAATGGGAGCATGTAACTATGGATTTCGTTACGGGACTACCTCGTACCCGTAGGAAGTATGACAGTGTTTGGGTAATAGTGGATAGATTGACCAAGAGTGCCCATTTCTTGCCTATTGATATCAGATATTCGATGGAGAAGCTTGCGACCCTTTATATTGATGAGATTGTTAGATTTCATGGGGTTCCGGTTAGCATTGTGTCAGATCGAGACCCGAGGTTTACTTCTAGATTCTGGAAGGCGTTTCAGGAAGCTTTGGGTACAGATTTGCGATTCAGTACAGCTTTTCATCCCCAGACCGACGGTCAATCCTAGAGGACTATTCAGATTTTGGATGATATGTTGCGAGCTTGTTCGATAGACTTTTCCGATTCTTGGGATTCGCACCTACCGTTAGTGGAATTCTCTTACAACAACAGTTATCAGGCTAGAATCGAGATGGCACCGTATGAGGCCTTGTATGGAAGGAAATGTAGATCACCTATTTGTTGGGATGAGGTTGGTGAAGCGAAGATTGTGGGTATTGATTTGCTTCGGGATTCGGTTGAGAAAGTTAAAGTTATCCGGGATAGATTGAAGACAGCCCAGAGTCGACATAAGAGCTATGCAGATAACCGGAGGCGAGATCTTAGTTTTCAGATTGGTGATTTTGTGTTCTTGAAAGTGTCTCCGAAGGTGGGTATTCGTAGGTTTGGGAAGAAAGGCAAATTGGCTCCGAGGTTTATTGGCCCGTTTGAGATTTTGGGAAAGGTTGGACTTCTTGCGTATCGACTCGCGTTACCGTCATCCTTAGACCGGTTGCACAACATTTTCCACGTTTCTATGCTTCGGAAGTATGTTCATGATCCGTCTCACGTGTTACCGAGGATACCGGAGGATATTGAGCCCGATATGACTTATGAGGAACGACCGGTTCGGATCCTAGATGCCAAAGTCCAAGAGTTGAGGAACAAAAGCATTGCGTTGGTTAGAGTCCTTTGGAGGAATCATAACATCGAGGAGTCGACGTGGGAGCTTCGTGATGAGATCGAGAGGAAATTTCCGTGGCTTTTTGTTTAAGGTGAGTCTCGTTAAAATTCGGGTCGAATTTTCTTTAAGGGAGAGTGAATGTCACGACCCGAAATCTAGGCTCTATTTTAATAGTAATTAAATGATTATTATTTAATTATGTGCTTATTTATTTATTTAAATTATTATTTATTTAAATAATTATGTGTGCATTTTATGTTTCATAATAATTATGCCTAGCATTTTATTCGAGTTATTTGGGCTAGTGTGGAAGTGTTGAGTCTTAATTGTTAGTAGGGAGTGTAAATAATTGTGCTAGTTAGTGGGGGAAGGGGGCTAGGTGTAACATTTCATTTTCTTCATCTTCTCCCTACTCACCTCCCTCACCCTATCACCCTCTCCACTCCATCTCCCAGCAACCCCCCTCCTCTCTCTCCTCCATTGGTAAGTTTTTCTTCCTCTTCCTTCTCTCCTCATTTTCTTCCTCTTCTTCTTGTAATCTCTCATTTCTTAAAACGTGAACCTTGTTTAGATCGTCGATAGGATCGCGTAGAATAAAAAAGAATTGAATTCCGTCAACTTTGAGAAAATTCAAGTAAGTTACTTTTCCCCCATTTTGATGCTAAAATGTTCATATCATGTTTATATGATGTTTGATGTGTTATATTTGAAGTTTGATTGAGTTTTGAATTTATTTTGAATTTATTTGAGTTCTTGGGAAAAAATGGTGAAATCTTGAATGTGGGAATTTGGTCTTGGTCTTGATTGATAAAGGGTGTTGTTGAGGTCCCCTTTTGGGTTAAATGATGTTTGGGTACCTTAGAAATCTTGTTGGGAGTGTTGATTTTGAGTGTTTATGGATTTGGTATGAAATGGTAAGGAAATTTGAGGAACCCAGCTGGGAATTCTTCCCAGCCCGTAGACCAGGCGCCCGCCTGCCCCTGCCCAGGCGCCCGCCTACTCCCACTTTTTCTAGCGCCTGACCTTCTGTTGATTCAAGCGCGCGCCTGCCTATGCCCAGGCGCCCGCCCGCCCCCTGTTCCAGGAACTTGACCTTTTTGCTTGGTTTAAGACTTAAGGCTTAACTAGTTTAGGTTTATTGCTTCTAATTAACTTAAGATAACACCGTGGAACACTTTATTGATTGGATTTGATTCTTTTGTGAATAAATATGATATGGAATTTATTTAAGTACCGTTTTGGGAATGTTGGTTCATCCTTGATGTGTTGTTTGGATTGGTTTACCTTTGTGGTAATTTAATTGGATTGGTTCCCTACTTTGGAACCTTAAGTTGTTCATTCATGCTAAATTATTATTACTTAGCATTTATTTGGAAGCCCAGTTGGCATATTTGTTGCATCGGGCGATGGGAAAGATTATAATGGCAAAGCCAAGTCCATTATAATGTTGACCATTGTTTTGCCCCCTTCTTTACCCCTTTTCCAGATTGGCCTTGGAAAGGATAAGTTAGCGTTCCTCTGTGAATGTATCTAGCTACCGGGCATGACTTTGTGTCATGGTCCTTGTCCTTTGTGACACTTTTATGGTTATTGGTTCCGGTACCGGGGTTTTCTCTTCGGCTTTCATGCTATTATGAAGATGATGATTTGTTGATTATTGAAGCTGCGCAGCGATCCTTTATTTGAATGTTCCGGTTTGGAAAACCTTGGCTATATCCTTTGTTATGTGTTTATTTCCGCTGCTATCTGTTAAGTGATAAATGCTATGTGCTATGTGATATTTATTATTGCTTATTGTATATTGCATCATAGCATGTCATGTAGTTGCATTAGTAACTTATTGAGATTTATCTCACCCCCTTTTCTTTTATCTTTGTTTTTCCTTAACCCCCCCCCCCAGGTGCTAAGGATTAGTCTCGCTGATCACGAGAAAGAGGACGTCGAGTGTGGATACATTCTTTTGGGGAAGGTTATTATAGGTTGGTTTACATTATGTAAATGTGTAACCTTTTGGGATATTTGTACCAAACATTGACGTCATTAGGATTTGTGTATTTGTATTTTGTTGGGCATAAACTTGTGGAAGTTTATGATAGTTGTAATTGGTTTTTATCAAACTTGGTTTTGTAAAACTTTGGATCATTACCTTTTGGTATCAAATGGAATTTTTAACTCCGGTATTTCACAGTTTTGGTTTTAGAGTCGACGTCCAGCTCGCGGTCTCGGGCCCGCGGGGTCCGGGGTCGCGACATTGACAGCTATCCAGTGACTCTCACCAGGATCTGATTGGTATCTGCTCGTCATGCTCAAAGCATACGAGACATCCGGTCTAGTACATATCATGGCATAGATAATGGATCCAATTTCAGAAGCATATGGGATTCCATTCATGCGTTCTCGCTCATCAGTTGTCTGAGGACACTGAGTCTTGCTAAGTGTCACGCCCTGAAGTCCGACATTGGACGAACCTCGAGAAGTGACAAACAAAACCGAATACCAATCAAGACCTCAAAATGAGAACTGAATTTTTCCTTTTCTTATAACAAACCAAAACTACACAATACACATACTTGGAGCGAGTACATCAGAGCAACTCTCTTCTGACCAAAACACAAACTTGAAACAAACTCCAATATATACAAACTCTCTAACTTTAACAATTTTACAAAAGCTTGCATACAAAAACAAAATCACATAATGTCCAAAAGACTAAAGCTCCACTCTTAACTTCACAAATGTACTGCAAAACCTTCATGTCTCACCGACACTCCACCTGGAAGGGAAAGGGTTAACGAAAAGGGTGAGCACAAATTGCCCAGTAAGAGACTTGCCAACACAAAGGTGTGTGGCACTGTATAGAAACCCAACCAAGAACGAATAGCAATAACAAACCCAACCACCCAGTATATAAGGGAGGAGCCGAAAGAGTACAACCGAATCAAACATCAAATCAAAGTTCCGAAGTCAAATTCCATTAAACACTTGAGTTGGCCAAATGCCCAAAGTCAAAGTTGATTCTTCGTCATAGTTTCACTTGCGCAAATGACACTATGACTAGGAATCATAAATATAACAACCGGTGTTAAAGTCATCTCTTGTTGAGGAATTCAAAGTCAAATACTCAAAGTGTAAATGGCAGAGTAGCTAAAACGAATAACCGAGTCCAAATGAATTGATCCAATAAACGATCACGAATAACAAATCAAACCAATCCGGTAATTCCGAAGCCAAAGAATGAAAGGGTACAAGATTGACAAGACCCTTACCTTGAATCCGAGCTAATCCAAAACAATGTATTCAACTCAGCTTAAATGTCTCAATCTAACACATCAAAAATATAAATGGTAAAAAAAAAAAAAAAATATATATATATATATATTTGTAACAAATCATAAGAACATTATAACAACAACCATTATTTTAGAAATGACTATAAATATTCATTCATAACTATCATTGATGCAAAGTATTCTGAAAATTACTCAATTTTGACCCAAGAACCATCAAAGTTTGAATTCATATGAATTTATAATCAAATACTTAAGTGTGATCAATCTCATCATGTCTCATTTTACACCAGCTCTAAAAAAGACAAATCTGGGATAGCTCCTTACAATTTTGATACCAGATAACTATTTCAGTGGAAAGAGCATGAAAAATTAATAGACTTAGACTCTAAAATCAATCAATTCCGAGTCCGTATGAATTAGTTATGATTTTACGAGTTCAACGGATATTCGAATTCATTTATAATACTAAACTGCAGCCAAAACAGAGATTCTGGGAACACACTCTAATCAATAAGATTCTAAACCTACTCCATTGAAAAGCCCTCGAAAAATTACTCAAGTTGGACTAAAAAATTATCCAATTCCGATTTAAAACGAATAAGTTGTGAACACATAAAAACTCAATAAATTTTCTTAATATGACATGGATCAAACTGGAGTTTTCACAAGTGCAGGGACTTCTTGCAATTTTCGAAATTTTCTTTCTTCAACCTGAGAACTAATTCCATCAACCATTGTTGAGGTAAAACAAAAACTCCAAAACCAGCCATCCTTCAATTTAGTTTCCATTACACATACACCCACTTTAAATTAAAAGTAAACAATCAATTAGAATATAATCTCAACTGAACCCATTTCCAATTAAAATTAACTAATGAATTGCATATCATCTTTCATATGCACAGAATACTCTTATTAAACTAAAACAAAGACATCAACAACAATACTAAACTTTGATATTTCTATAAATTAAAGCCCATCATATTTCAATTCAATTTTATGGGTTCTATTTAATTGTTGAAATATAATTTCTTTTCATCCATTAGTACAAGGTATATGCGATTTCAAACCTACAATACGCTAATATACACAGCACCATGAGCAATGAACCCATCACTATTACATAGAAATATAAATATTTATAAAATATATGTACAAATTCACAAAATATAAACGTACTTGCTTTTCCGAAATCTGCCATTTCTTTCTTTCAATTCTTCTCTGTTTTTTTTTTTTTTTTTTTGTCTATGCCGCCTGATGATAAACACAAAATTTTGGGGGAAAGTTTCCCCCTAATGTTAAAAAAAGACCGGTTTTGGACAACCAGCAAACCAACTCCTACCTTTTCTAAACCGGTTCTCGCTCATTAAAAATTTCGATCAAAATTTTTGTAAACAGGTCTTTTATGCGGCTTTGGATGTACGACTCTTTCTCTCTCCCATCTCTAACCGTGCTCTCTCCATATCTGTCAGACCTAGCCGCCTCCATCTCTCTCACTCTTCGACCTAAATCTCCATCTCTCTCACTCCCCGACTAATCGTCGCCGTCGCTATCTCCATCTCACTCTCTCTCAGACCTAACGACGGTCATACTCACTCTATTTCACTCGATTGCACTCAATTTCAAGCAGAATGAGGTTGATTTCAAATCCAAACGCAAAGAAATATGTAATGAAGAAGAGGACGGGCATGATGAAGGTATGTGTTGATTTCAAGTTTTTTCCGCTTGATTCTCACTCTATTTTGTTCGCTTATTGTGTTGATTTCAAGCATTTTTTTATGTTTTTGTGATGCTTGTTTAGTTATGTTGAGTTTGGTACTTGTTACTAAGTGATTTAAACAAGCAAAGGAGTCTTTGTTGAATAAAGTTGAAGACTTTCCGGCAATCTAACATGTTCACATTGACAAGGTTGTTGGGAGCAAAGACAACGAGGAGAAGAAGAGGAAGAAAGTTGATGGTTCAACTGCAGCATATGTCAGCAAACTAGGTCTAGAAAGGGTGTTAGTCAGTGAAATTGTAACTTATTGTTTTTAAGTCCAAACTTATTATTTTAACTTATTAACTTGCTGTTTTTTATGATTAAACATGTGTATTAAGTTGTATTATAAGCTCATGTTCAAACTGCTTGTTTCAAAAGAAATTGTACGGTTATTATAATATCAAGTTTGTCTGTTAAATTACGAAGTTACACTAATAAAACATCAAGTGTAGATCCGATACTGCATAACTTGATTAACCACCAGGCTTCACTAATTAAACACAAAGTCACTGTACTAAAACATAAAGTTAAAATAGTAAAACACCAAGTTACTATACTAACAACACTAAGTTATATTATAGTTGATGTTCAAAAGGCTTATTTCAATAGAAATTGCATGGTTATTATAATAACAAGTTTGTCTGTTCCAAAGACCAAGTTACACTACTAAAATACCAAGTATATATCTGATATAGCATAACATCTTTAACCAGCAACTTGCACTAACAAATCACCAAGTTATTGTATTAAAACATAAAGTTACAATACTAAAACACCAAATTACTAAACTAAAACAACACCAATTTATATATAACTCGATATTCAAAATGCTTTATTTCAATGTTATTATAATATCAAGTTTGTCTGCTTAAACACCAAGTTACGCTACTAAAATATTAAGTATAGATCTGATACAACATAGCTTGATTAACCACCAGGCTGCACTAATAAAAAATCAAGTTATTGTAATAAAATATCAGTTACAATAATAAAACTCCAAGCCACTATACAAAACAACAAGTTACACCAAATCAATTTTATTTCAATTTGAGCAGCTTGAACATCTCCATTTCAATTTTTAGCAGCAAACGACTACATGATTCAAATTAAGTGTAGATTTTGTGTTTTTGAGCCAAATGAAGATATCCATCTCTTCAAATTGATTTTCATTGCCTTTTTCAATCTCACTCTCGTCTGGTTCAAGGACATTGTGATCTACTATCTCCATATCCATCTTCTATAAGGAGAAAATCAATTTCAATTAGATCAGTTAGAGAATTCGAATATCAATTTCAATTTCAATTTCAAATTAAAAAAAAAAGTGATAATTGATGAACAAACTTGTAAAGATTCATACCTTTTCAATCGTTTTTTTGAAGCTCATCTCTTCTGCAATGGCGGTAGAGAGATGGAGAGAGAGAAAAAGAGAGAGAGATTCCGGAAAAAGGGAACAGTCGGCGGCTACTAGTGTTTTCCACGTTTTATGCCCTAATTTTGTTAATGAGCGAGATGTTGGACCGAACCGGTTTAAAAAAGGTTGAAGTTTGGTTCATTATTGCTTGTCAAAACCGGTCTTTTTTTAACATTAGTTTCCCCCAAAACCAACTCGATGATAAAAATTGAGGGTATAAAAGTAGCAAATTAATGGGTGTAATGGTGAGTCATGCCAATGTAGAAGAGATGTACCCCAAATTGACTTACACCTATAAGGCCACGTAGAATCTACTTGTGGTGATTTTTAAGATTGAAATAAGTGGGACCACCCAATGTATATCTACATGACTCAACTACTACATGAGAATCGTAATTGTTCTTTTTTTTTTTCTTTCGTTTTTTTTATTAAGTTTATTTAATTACCTAATATTTAATAAGTTACTCCTTCCGTCCCAAAATAAGTTGGACTAATTAATAAATTACTATATTTGAAATAATAACACAATTCATAAAAATGCAAAACCAAGTTATCCACTAATGCACACATATAAAAATTGTCAAGTATGTAATGCAATATGGATCGATTATTTGGGGTGTCACACTAAGAGTTTTACCATGTAACACTGGTAGGCTACCTCTCTTAGAGTCTTCCATACGGAATCTTCTAAGAACCTTATCAATGTATGTACTTTGACTTAAACCAATCAATTTTCTAGATCTATCACGATAGATCTCTATGCCAAGGATGTAAGCATCTTCTCCCATATCTTTCATTGAGAAACACTTTCCTAACCAAGTCGTAATAGACTGAAGTGCCGGAATGTCGTTTCCCATGAGCAATATGTCATCAACATATAGTATTAGAAATAGTACTACGCTCCCACTAATTTTCTTGTACACACAAGGTTCATCTTCGTTCTTGATGAAGCTATACTCTTTGACCGATTCATCAAATCGAAGATTCCAACTCCTAGAAGCTTGCTTCAATCCATCAACTTGCATACTTTATTAGATTTTTTTGGAATTACAAAACCTTCACGTTGTGTCATATAAATATCCTCAAGTAAGTTCCCGTTAAGGAACGCTGTTTTGACTTCCATTTTCCATATCTCATAGTCATAATATGCGGCTATGGCAATTAAAATCCTTATAGACTTGATCATTGCTACGGGTGAAAAAGTTTCATCATAGTCAATACTGTTAGTAAATCAGACCCAAGAGATAGCAAATAACAATGAACTCAAATCAACACAGAATATACGTGGTTCACCAATCTCTATTGGCTACCTCCAGGGGTAAAGAGAAACAGATATTATTATGGCGGAGAAACAATTACATGAGGATAATCACACTAATCTATGTTTGCATGAACTTTGATCACAAAGTTCCTAGCTATGCAAATCCCTAGATCTAGAATCACTGATCTCTCTCTCCGTGTCAATTGAATCAAGCACAGAAAAATACTAGTTTATGACTAGTATTTATAGGCTAGAGACCTAAACCAGAAGACAGAATGAGTCCTAAATCAAATCCTAAAAGGATTTAATTACTTTCCTTTTTCTTCTCAAATTTGACTTCTTTTTCAAAGTCATACTCTAACAATCTCCACCTTGACTTTGAATCTCCCCTAATAATTCAGATGCACGAGCTTCCGACATAGACTCCACCTTGAGCCACATCCCTCGTACCAGATTTTTCAACCTTTGCCTCAGTCTGTCTTTCGTCAAAGACACTAGATTTGTCCTCCGGACAACCAGATTTTCCGCGCGCGCCATGTATCTTCAAGACACTCAGAATTTGCCTCACCAGGCAAACAACCTTGTCCTCTGGACAATCAGATTCTCTGCATGCAATGTATCCTACGGACACCCAGAATCACCCCAACGGGCAATTAACAGTCATTCAGACGTGGCCCATCCGGTCGACATTGGATCTTGCCAACCATGACTGACACAATTGGTATGTGTTGATCTTCTAGCCGTGGCTTGCCCAGTTCACTCCGGCCTAGAGTAAAACGATGCTCCACCTGCTCGCCAACACCCTCACCAATCTCAGAACCTTGGAGGATAAACAAGGAATCTTTTCTTCCGCCCTTCAGAATCACATCCGAACCTTTGTAGACATCCAGAACTCCACCTTCACCTTTGAAACTGTATCCCTTCTTGTCCTACCGACTAAGTGATACCAGATTCTTTGCTACTTGTGGAACCTGTCTTACCTTATTCAATGTGAGAAATTTATCACCAGAAGTTCTCACCCTTACGGAGCCCATGCCAACTACCTCGCAGATAGATCCATTAGCCATATAAATACGGTCTCCATCCTTCTGCTTGTACGTTGTAAACTGCTCCTTGCACGAATACATGCGATAAAAAACTCCCGAATCTAGAACCCATGCAACTTCCTTGCATGCTTCTTCTTCGGTCACCAGGGCATAGTCACCATCCTCATTCAGATTGTCACTGCTCGCCATTGCTGCAGCCGACTCAGAATTCTTCAGACGCGGAGTCAGATGTACAACTCTGAAATCTAACAAGATTATTGCCTCGGGCAACACAGATTTTGTATCTACTTCTAGATCACTAGAATAGACTACAACAGATGTTAGATCTTCAGATTATACCAGACAGCTAACTTCTGATCACAGAACCCTAGCTTCAAATCTCCGTCTTCAGATGTAGATACTAGACACTGAAACGTTCTAGATGCGTTCTTGGATCACCACCGAACACCAGACGAACTTTCAGATTCGGATCTACCAGATTTGCTATTTCTAGCACTGATTTCTGCACGGACACTGCACGCGGACTGCACGAAAAAAACTGCACGCGATCTGCACCAAAACTGCACGCGACCTGCACCAAGGCTGCACGCGAACAACACGTTTTTCTGCACGCGATCTGCACTTTTTCTGCCCTGCGATCTGCACGCCCAATGCATAATCTTCTATCAGATAATAAACCTGTTCTTCCCGTAAGACTTGTTGATTTTCTTGTCCATCCCGGAATCCATCTCTTTCTACCGCAGCGGAATACCCGGATCTTTCTCACCTAACCCGGCTCTGGTGCCAATAAGAGAAATCGCAACAAGAAACTCCAAACGCATACAATCGAAGACAAAACACCAGCAGCTTCTGTCCGGATACAATTGCGGATGCTACGGACATCAAAATCCAATCTCCACCGTTCAGATCGAATATCTATGAGTCCCGAAGCTACTCACCAAAAATCAGCACGATCCAACGGTGAACGAATGCGCTACGCCTTTTTCTTCACCGCTGCGCTGGATAAAAACGGACCAGAAACTGCTACCTTATTTTTCTTCGATCTTGGATCTCTTCCGTCGATGCTAATTCTCCTTTTCAACCAGGCTCTGATATCACTTGTTAGTAAATCAGACCCAAGAGATAGCAAATAACAATGAACTCAAATCAACACAGAATATACGTGGTTCACCAATCTCTATTGGCTACCTCCACGGGTAAAGAGAAACAGATATTATTATGGCGGAGAAACAATTACATGAGGATAATCACACTAATCTATGTTTGCATGAACTTTGATCACAAAGTTCCTAGCTATGCAAATCCCTAGATCTAGAATCACTGATCTCTCTCTCCGTGTCAATTGAATCAAGCACAGAAAAATACTAGTTTATGACTAGTATTTATAGGCTAGAGACCTAAACCAGAAGACAGAATGAGTCCTAAATCAAATCCTAAAAGGATTTAATTACTTTCCTTTTTCTTCTCAAATTTGACTTCTTTTTCAAAGTCATACTCTAACAAATACCATGAATCTGCCTATAGCCTTTCGCTACAAGTCTAGCTTTATAAGTATGCACCTTTCCATCCATGTCTGTTTTCTTTTTGAAAGCCCACTTGCATCCTATGGTTTTTACACCTTCGGGTGCATCTATCAAGTTCCAAAATTGATTATCATGCATGGATTGGATTTCAGATTTCATGGCTCCAAGCCATTTATCTGAATCAGGAGCAGACATCGCTTCTTGGTAGGAAGTAGGTTCGTCATTCTCAATGATTTCTACTTCATTACTATCCATTACGAGAAATCTATATCTCTCGGGTTCGGATCGTAACCTACTAGATTTGCGACGGACTTAAGTATCTTGAAAAGGTTCCACAACTCCTTTGTAACTTGTTCAGATTCCTCCATCGGTTCAATGTTAATTTCGGGTTCTCGAACCTCTTTGAGATTAATTTTACTCCCACTGATTCCTTTGGAGAGAAACTGTTTCTCTAGAAAAGTATCAGTTCTGGCAACAAACACTTTGTTGTCTGTACGGTTGTAAAAGTAATATCCTTTAGTTTCCATAGGATATCCCACGAAATTACATTTATCAGATTTGTGTGCAAGTTTGTCAGAGATAAGCCTCTTGACAAAAGCCTCACAACCCCAAATCCTCATGAAAAAAAGACAAGGTTTCTTTCCACTCCATATCTCATATGGAGTCTGTTGAACCGCTTTAGTAGGAACTCTATTTAGTGTGAACGGAGCAGTTTCTAATGCATGACCCCAAAAGGACAGTGGAAGATCACTTTAACTCATCATAGATCCAACCATATCCAATAAAGTCCGATTCCTCCTCTCGGACACACCATTCCATTGTGGTGTTTCATGTGGATTTAATTGTGAAGCAATTCCACAATCTTTAAAATGATCATCAAATTTTTGGCTCAAATATTCACCACCACGATCTAATCGAAGTGCTTTAATAGTTTTGCCAAGTTGATTCTGTACTTCATTTTGAAATATTCTGAATATCTGAAATGATTCACTTTTATGTTTCATCAAGTAGACATAGCCATATCTACTAAAATCATCAGTAAAAGTTATGAAGTATTGGTATCCTCCCCTAGCACTTCTACTCATTGGTCCACACACATCAGTATGTATGAGTCCCAATAAGTCACTAGCCCTTTCACTACTCTTAGTAAAAGGTGTCTTTGTCATCTTTCTAAGTAGACAAGACTCACAAGTTTCTTATGATTCAAAATCATGTGAATCTAAAAGTCCGTCCCCATGGAGTTTTGAGATACGCTTCTCATTTATATGACCAAGACGGCAATGCCACAAATATGTATGGTTTTCACCATTAGGTTTGGATCTTTTATTTATATTATAGATGAACTTATTATTTTTTTCTTCTAGATTTAGGACATAAAGTCCATTATATGAATCTGCAATACAATAGAGCATATCATCATAATAGACTGTACATTTCCTGTTCTTAACAAGAAACGAATATCCTTCATTATCTAGCGAAGAAACCGAAATAATATTCTTACTCAAACTTAGGACATAATAGCAATTGTTCAAAACAAGTATTAGTCAAGTAGGTAAAATGACTTCATAAGTCCCCACGGCTAATGCAGCAAATTTTGCTCCATTTCCCACACGTAGGTCAATTTCACCTTTGTTGAGTTGTCTCTAATTCTTTAGTCCTTGCACACTAGTACAAATGTGGTATCCACATCCGGTATCAAATACCCAAGAACTAGAAGTAAAGAGATTAATTTCTATAATAAAAATATCTGAAGTAATAGTCTCAGTATCCTTTACTTCCTTTTGATCTTCTAGACTTCTTTTACAATTTTCATCCCAATGGCCAATCAAATTGTCATGGTGAAAAATTCTACCTTTTGGAGTTTTAATATTAGTTACATCCTCTGCTTTAGACTTGACAACCATTGTCTTATCTAAATATTTAAATCCTATCTCCGTCTCAAAGCCTTTTTGCCAAGCTTGCATAAGGAACCTTTCCTTTAAGAGTTTGCTTATCACATAAGCATTTATGTGTTCTTGATACTTCTCAAGTATTAAACACACAGTATCAAGCTTATTACAACAGACATCCAAAGAATCATCAACATGTTTCTTATAAATGTCTTTGCTTGTCCAAAGGACATTGACAATGGTTTCTCTTGACTTAAGATTATCCAGAATGCATAACTCCAATTCTTGCCTAAGAACAATTCTTAAGCTCATGATCCAATCAAGGAGGTTTGAAGCATTCTCTTTTAATTCAAGGATAGATCGCAATGACGGAGTTTGATTATTGTTTAATGCCATTATCTAAACTCATCTGCAAACATGTACTCAAACATAAGTACCAACTTTATTAAAGATATTATAAACAGTATTTCACAAATACTCCCACTATATTATATAACATTCATTAGCAATCATGCTTAATATAATTTAAATGAGCTAAGATCCATATTTCACTTGATTTGTGAGTCTGCTTTGACATGAGCCTCAAAATCAAGCTATTTAGGTAGATAAATCCTTATCAATCATATCATATATGACTCTTAGATCCTTTTATGAGATTCCTTTAGACATCTTATGTCTGAAGAATGTTTTAATCTCATCTTATGCCTTAGGCCCAAAACGTATAGTTCAACCACATCAAAACGATCAAAGTACTTGACAAGTGTTTTAATCGTGGATGGCATAGAACTTAAAATTTTAAGAAGGTTCAAACATATAGCAGCATATAACACATTTATGATCACATAAGATAAACATGTTACACATCAAGTTTAGTCACTAAATTAATCTCCATTAATTTAAGCATGATATTATGTGTCATTAGTTTCTCTATAATTATGAGGATGAGACTCTTTTAAACCTTGGTTATCATCTCCAAATCAAGACAACAAGAAGTGCGGTCGAGCTAAGCCATAGGCAACCAAAATCCCGCACTAATTCAAGAAACCAAGAAAGTAGTCCATGTGGCCGAAACTAAGCAATAGATGGTCTCGATGAACGTAGGCCAATTGCATCCACAATTCCACATGGATCTCCAATCATTGAATCAAGAACTTTGTTTCTCAATTTTAGAAATTATGAACTCTTCATAATTTTAACTTCGTTTTATTTTTGAATCTTTGATTACGATCAAGTTTGGGAAACACAGTCACGAGAACGTAGTCTAGCCTTCCACACCTTGAACCAATCTCTGAATTTAACAGACTAAAACAAATAGAAATTTTAAACCACGAATCCACCCCACGACCCCAGCAAATTCCCGCACCAGACCCGGAGGTCCGGCCGGGTCATATACTGGGTCCGGTCGGACCTTCTGGAAAAATTCAAAATTTTTCAGATTCAGATTCTGGTCGGACCCTCTGGAAAAATCCCAGAATTTTTCAAGTTCGAAAATTTGTCTCAAAATTGTTTTTCCCCGATTCGATTAGGATTTGATTTTTTTGATGATCCAATCATTATGAACATCAGAACCTTGAATGAACAATACATTCATGAATCTCTTGGATTATCAAAACTTTGATCAAATCAAAAAATTGATGACCCAAACAATTTTAAATCCAATATAATTTTTATTGCGATTGAATAGTGCGATTAAAGTTTATAAAACAATAAACCACATAAACGCATGTAACAAATAAACATCATAATTCCAATATTCAAATCATGCTAAGAACATAAACAATTTATACACATAGAACATGATTATGTATCGAAATAATCAACATGAACGGGGCTCTGATACCACTGTTGGGTTTCGAGGCAACATGCGCAGCGGAATTAAGCATTTAAAATTTATAGAAACCCAAAGCCCATAGATCCATTCATATGATTATGTCAAATAAATCTACAATGAATACTAGAATACTAACCCTTGAAGCGTTTCCTTAGCAACTTAGATTTCGGTGGAGCTTTTCGAAACTTGATCACGAACACGATCACGAACAAGATCACAAACTTCGAAGATGATAAGCGTCACCCTCTAACGGTATCCACACGACGAACGAATATCAAGAAACACTTGATCTTGGTTGCTAGACCAATTTGTGAAAACAACTTTTTCACAATAAAACTATATGGAATTTATTTGTGTGTTCTTGTTCTTCACCTTGAATATCTTAGAACAAGAATAAACTCTCTAAAACTCTTTGGAGGCTTTCACAAAAGTACTAGACTGACTAGGGATGTTAGAGGACATTTTTATACTTGTTAGACCTATTCCAAATAGGTAACAAGTGTTTAAACCCGTAAGAAAACATATTGGAAAAACCTAGTCCAAACAGGACTAAAGGTCCGCCCGGGTCAAGGACATAGTCCGCCCGGACCACATGAGGTCTGATCGGGTCCTTAACAAGGTCCGGCCATATCCTCCCTATTTCTAGTTTTCTCCCTCTAATTCCAAATATTCCTCAAAGGCCCTTCGACCCTTAATTCCATTTAAGTCCTTTATAAGATTCGTTCTAATGTGTGTGACCCTTTAGGATTATACTAAGTTGGCAATGGGTGTGAACCCATAAGATATGATTAGGTTCTAGCAAACCGTCATACCTACCCAATTAGTATAACTATATAAGTTTGTATCCTTAAATAGAACATATCACAATCTCTTTGTCCACGATGTTATTGAGCGTAAGCCATGGTCAATGGTCAACTTACAATGCTCAATACTTTCTCGATTCCGAATATATTGATAACACAAATGATATCGATCTCATCAATTCATTTGAGTACGGCCATGCATTTCATCAATACTATTTATCCAGGGGCCCAAGCTTGACATCTCTCATATTGAGGGACAAATCCCATCTTGACTTATTACTCTTCCCTACATAGCTTTGATCATGCCAATCATATCCTTTATAATTACTTGGTTAAGATTAACGTTTGAATATGTCAAACATGATCTCCATTATGTGGAAGACTGTAATAATCTCATGTCTAAAGATTCAAGTGATATAACTATATGAGACTTAATTATGATATTGTGACCATGACATAAATCTCATACGGGTCAGCCCAGTATTAGTTTCCAACAAATACCCATAAGTTTAATTGTATCCCATACACCATAATCATCATATGATTATCTATTAAACTTATACTAACAATTAATCATAATTATCAGGGATGGGGATTATTATAATAAACATGCAAAGGATATAATAATCAAACATTCAATATCTTTATTAAAATATAATTAATAGATAACATTAATCGTTCTCATAACGTGCCTAGAGCATACAACACGAACACCAACTTAGTATAATCCTATTGGGTCACACACAATAGAACGGATTGAAATGGCTAAAAAAATATGGGATTCTGCATTGTCACCGTACGGCTGGATGGGAGGAGTACGGCTCTGATGGAGCCGTATGGCTGCCCCTCCGTACCTGGCCAGATTCTACAGTTTTCTTCTTGGAGACAGAATCCCGGGTCCAAAAGGAATTAGGTCAAGCCTTTCATATAAAAGGAGTGTCGGGTTTTACAGCCCCTAACCCCATGGATAGCCTAGGTTTTGGAAACCTACATCAATTGTTTGTGAAACATGAAAATATAGAGAGGTATGATTATTAATTTGAGATCTATGATCATCAAATTCAATAATCAAAGAAGCAAAATAATTCCTACGAAGAAAGCGTTTCTTCATCAAGCCTTTGGATCTAGCAGTCGCATCAAGAAGGTGTTCTTGAGTCCGTTCGATGTGTGGATACCGATAGAGGGTGTTTTCTTTAGCACCTTAAGTCTGTGTTCGTCGATGCGATCTTTAAGGGTTAGTATTCTTTCATCTTGTATCTATTTTAATCAACATGCACCGATCTGGGCTCATGGGTGTTTGATTTCATGTTATTATTCCGCTGCGCATGGTGTATCAAAACCTAACAGTTGTATCAGAGCCCCGTTCATCGTTGATTATTTTAATAAATTGTGTTTAATAATTTAATTTGATTATATGATTCGCATGATGATGAGATGAATATGTGATTAGGGTTTATGAGCATGAATATGGTGATTATTATATTGATGTGATCTATATGAATAATTGCATGTTAGGGTTATCAATAAATATTTGGATTATGTGTATTGATAATTTAGATCTAATTTTTATATGTAATAAATTATTTATTCATGATATTGATTAGATCTATTTAAATTCGTAATCTGTAAATTCGTGTTGGTTTAATCTGATTAATGCATGAACGCGATAATGGAATCGATCGAATTTAAAAATTCTGGAAATCTGGGATGGAGCACCGTATGGCGTCCTGGAGGCATACGCCTCCTAGGCAGACGTACGACTGACCAGGGTTTCCATGGAAGATTTGTTTTGTTTTCTGGTTTTCTGATTGTTCTGTAAATCATTTACATAATTTGAATCAGAAACTGAATCTGGTTTCAGATGGCAGGTTTTTGAAATCGTGATTTCTGAAATACGATTTAATCCAGAAAATCGCAGAAATCAAACTTCTGAAGAGTTCAGGATTGCTGTAGTCTATCACCAATCAAAGGTACATCCTGGGCAGGCATGAAGACCAAAACTATCATTAATCAAAGGTACAACCCTGGCAGGTAGGAAGACTAAAAGTAACAACATAATTTAAAATGCACAATAAAAGCAAGGATACGCTGTATTTTGAGCCGTCCAGATTCTTTTGCCTTTGCTTTGCTGTGTGATGAGATTTTTGTGTTTCACTGCGCAGTGAACCATTGCTTTGTGTAATCTTTGGCACCGTGTTGAGTGCAGAAACTTCATTTTGGATCTCAGTCCCACCTAAAAGGGTTATTTATTATCTCACAGTCAGGATTCATTGCTTTTGGATTTGCTGTGGGATGAGATTTTTGTGCTTTACTACGCAGTGAATCATTGCTTTGAGAGTTGCAACTTCGTTTTGGATCTCCCTTTAGATCCTTTTCTTTCTGATATAAGTACTAAGTATCTCATGGGCCCGGGAAGATTCAACTGTCATGATCATTGGCGATTAATGTTGTGCCCGAATCTTTCGGCTTTGACTGAAGTCTCTCGTATTTCTGAAGAGATGATTAATCCAAACTGTGTTGCTCTGTGACCTACAAGTTAGCTTTGCATGCAGTGACATTTGTGATTTATACATGTAAATTTGAATCATTTTTGTTTGAGAACAAATTTATTTTCTTTTTGATATTGACACGCTAATCTTTTGGCTTAAGGTATTCAGTATACACCCTCTTTTCATTTTGCAACCATTTTTCTTTTGAAGTTCAGATGTCACTTTTTGCATGATGATTTTTTTTTTCGATTGATTTTTCTTTTTCTCTTTTTTTTTACGCTTGTGCATTGCATGCATTTCAAACCTTGCTTATTATGAATGAATGGGTGAAATTTTATGAATGAACAGAGGGAGAATCATGAATGAAATGAATTGTGCACTTCCTTGTGAATTTCGCATTTTTGCAGAAATGAGGAATATGGAGATGTGTATGATGAATCAGAGTCGAAAGCCTAGCGCGAGCACTCAAAAGGTCAGTTCCGAACACCCATTTGATCAAGACTACTCAATGTTATATCTCTAGATGCAATGGTTGGGTCAGCCCTAGATACCGAGTGAAGAAGCTTCATTTGTTTTTTCAAATATCATCCCCCAACATTCTTGATGTAGAAGCCCCAGTATCACTCAAGGATCAACCCCAGATGTTGGCTATGGAAGCCCCAGTCATGTTATAGGACAAGCCCCTGAATCTAGCATATGAAGCTCTTGGTGCACTCAAAGGTTGAATCTCATGTTGATCCCAATTGTCATTTCAAAACAACTTCATGCTCTGAGGTTTCAACCTTTACGGATTTAACTGTCATTGAGAGTTAATCAAACATTCATTGCTTTGCTATTGATCATGACTCACAGGTTCTGATATTCAGTACTCCTTCTTTGGGTAATCGACTGTCAATGAGAGTTGTTCAGTGAGACACAATCCTTGATATTTCTGAAGCGTGAGCTTTGAGCTTTGCGGCCCATAATGTCAATTCAAGATGGCACTTTTTTCTGACGATCCACACATAAGGGACCCAACTGTCTATGAGAGTTGTCCCATATTCTTGATGTCCTCGATTTTGAGGGTTACTGAGTATCATGATGCTTCTCAAAAGTTAACCATAGCATTTCTTGAGTCCTTTCAAAGGATCAACTATCAGTGAGAGTTGTCCGATACCCTGACATTTTTCCATCTGAATTTTCGTGCCACTCAGAACAAACCATTCTCAACAAATCGTATTATCATGAAGCCATATCATTGCTTTCGAAGCAGAACCAAGACTATGATATTCAGCCCCAGTTTGTGTTCATTCATTCGAGATCATTTGATGGCATTGATATTTTGGAATCCAAGGAATGACATTCTTTTGTCTCTTTTGCTGTGACAATTTACAGGAGTTGAGTAAGGAAGGCTCGAGGCCAGTGTTTTGTGAAAGCAAAGGGAAATCCTGGTGGGATATCCGACATCGTGGTTGCACAGAAATGAGATGACGGAAGGATGAGAGTAGGGGGAAGCCCCTAGACTCGGGACAAGTATGCATGCTCAGACATTGAAATCAAATACTCAAGACTTGAACAAGCGTTAATGGTCAAGTGCCTCAAAATCAAATGTACCCTTCTAAAATCATATTAGTATTTTATTTTTGATTAGATAAGCTTCAAAAATCATCTAAACTCAAATTAGACCGTGACATATTGACATTAGAACATCGTTGGGCATGTGTTATGATTCGCGCCGTAGTTTGACCTCATTTGGTGAGAGGCCTTCGTTGTTGTCTCCTTTTCCCGATATTTATCACATCATAAGAGGCTGCACGACTTTTGGTTTTTGGGCTCCCTCAGTGTAAGGGGTTGGTAGAGCACATTGGTTTCCAACAGAAGTCACCAGTTTCCGTCGTTGATAGTACTTTCCCAAAGTCAAAAGATCGAGGATTGGCCTTGTATGCACGGTTCTCCTTGAAGCTGATGATGTCACATAGATTGTCTGACCCTCGGTTCGTGTCTTTCCTTTGTGTAACGAGCGATGAAGTTTTAAGTATGAATTGCCAATTGCCGTCATTGAGGGCATACGCATAAACTTGAAGTGTCGGGATACCTTTTCCAAAACCGTTTTAAAATATAAAGCAAATGGAATATGTATAAAAATTAAATAAACAATGGTTTTCTTCTCCTTCCTTCCCTTTTTTTTTGCACTCAAGAAGAAACATAATAACTTCTGAAACATAACAACTTTTAGGAAACACAAATTTACAAAATGAAAGAAATTACAATACATCATACATTAAAAGAAAATTGCCAACACTTTCACTTGCATAGGCGTAATAATCTTCAGCCTTTTCCATTTGATTGACTTCTTTGAACATGCACTTGATTGCTGTTGGGTTTTGATGCATCATGCGCAGCAGAATAAACATAAGATCAAACACCCATGAGCCCGGATCCGTGTATGTTGATTAAATTAAATACAAGATGAAAGAAACATACCCTTGAAGATCGAATCCACGAACATGGACTTTAGGTGTTGAAAAGTGAACACCCTCTACCGGTATCCACACGTCAAACGGACTCAAGAACACCTTCTTGATTGATTGCTAGATCCAAGGCTTGATGAAGAAACGATTTCTTCATAGGAATTATTTTTCTCCATTGATTATTGTATTTTGATGATTCACAATCTCAAAATAAATAATCATACATCTCTATGTTTTATTTTTTCTAAAACAATTGTTATTGATTTCCAAAATCAACATTGGATGCTGTCAAACCCGGCTGCATATCTTATATGAGGGTCTGACCTAATTTCGTTTGGGATCGGGATTCCTTGTCGTACAAGAATTATTAACAAACTGTCCAGAGCCGGCGAAAGCAGCCGTACGGCTACATCAGAGCCGTACGGTAAGCTTGAAGCCGTACTGGGGCCAGAGTTTAAATTCCCAGATTTTAACCCTTTTCCAATCCGTTCTATTGTGTGTGACCCAATAGTATTCCACTAAGTTGGCAACGTGTCCGAACCATTCAGAACCCGTAAGTCATAAGCAAACTTTAGTAAGCCATTATGACTACCCAATTAGTATAACTTTGAAAGTCCAAAGTTACCTTATAGAACATATCTCAATCCCTTTGTCACGCGATATCATATTTGACATAAGTCATGGTCCATGTCAACTTATTTTTTCCAATGCTTTCTCGATCCCGAGTAGATTGATATGAGCAAATGAAATTGAACACTACAATTCATTTGGGTACGGTCGTACACTATCATAAATCTCACTCTTCGAGAGGCCAAGCAGATATCTTTCTTGAGAGAGGGACAAATCCCATCTTGACTTATCATTCTTCCCTACAAGAATCCGATTATGCCAATCGTAACCTTTATAACCACCCGGTTAAGGGTAGCGTTTGAGTACGTCAAACATAATGTTCATCATGTGGAACACCATGATAATCTCAGGTCTAAGGATTCAAATGGTATGACTATTATGAGATTTAATTATGACATTTGACCATGACATAAATCTCATAATGGGTCTATCCAGTACCTTGTTCTCCAACATGTACGCACAAGTTTAATGCGAATCCTATGCACTCTAATCATCATTTGATTATCCATTAAAATCATGCTAGCCCTTCATAAGTGCTAGGGATAATGATTATTATAATAAACATGTATAAGATATAATAATCGGGTTTGTTATCTCTATAACAATAAAGCTATGATATAACGCATAGGCCTTTCGCAAGGGCCTAGGGCATAATATCCAACAATTGCACCCTGAAATCTTTATTCATCGGGTGACTTTGTCGATTGCGTTCTTGAACTTCGTTGATTGTCTTCGGCCGTAGTTCTCATCTCAATTAATCACAGTCTAAAATTTGTTCAGATTTCATTGATTGCTTTTAGTTAAGTGAGATTAATTGTTTAAGGGTCCAAATCTATAAGATACGCGATTAAGAAGGCACTTGGTTATAAGGCAAGTTCATTGACTGAAAACATATATTACATGACATGCAAGAAAATAAAAGCTCAAAGACAAAAGAGGTGTGAGCACATTACTACGCAATACACAAAAAGGGACATGATTAGGAGTTAGGGTGGTGAGCCCAAGTTAAAAGCAAAAAGAGATTCATGCACTAGAGGCTAGAAATCTCAAAAAATAAGCAAAAGTGCTGCAGCCTTGCAAGCTAGCAAACTAAAAGCCCATAAATATATTACCTACGCCGTTGGAGTAAAAAGCAAACAGAGGGCTCGGGAGTCAGTGAGCCCCAAAGTTACCTTTCAGGTATTAAACATTTGGTAGAGGGTTATTCACATTATTAGGATGGGGCGGTTTCTGGATGACTCCATCGTCGATCATATCTTGCAGAATGTGCTTCAAACCCTAACAATCGTCGGTAGCATGACCAGTTGATAAGTGGTATGCATAATACTTTCTAGAATCCCAGTACTTAGGCAAAGGATTTGGTGGGCGATATCCCTCTATTGGTTTGAATGCTCCTTGGGAGACTAACCCTTGGAATACCGTGGATAGGGGAGCATTAAACTTATCAAACTACCTTTCTCTTTGGATCTTATTTCTCCCTTTTTGATTGTGGATAGAGTTGACTGACCCATCTTGATTGTATCATGGGGAAGCTTTGTTGTAGCTTCCTTGACTGGGTCTCGTAGTGTTATTCCAGAATGTTGCGGGAGTCATAACAACATTATTCACGGCCGCTGCAGGTGCCTTAGCTGCTAATTGGTATCTATAAGAGCTCGGGGAAGGGTCTAGCTGTTGGGTTTTGATGCAACATGTGCAGCGGAATAAAACATAAGATCAAACACCCATGAGCCCGGATCCATGCATGTTGATTAAATTAAATACAAGATGAAAGAAACTAACCCTTAAAGATCGAATCCATGAACACGAACTTTAGGTGTTGAAAAGCGAACACCCTCTATCGGTATCCACACGTCGAACGGACTCAAGAACACCTTCTTGATTGATTGGTAGATCCAAGGCTTGGTGAAGAAATGATTTCTTCATAGGAATTATTATTCTTCATTGATTATTGTATTTTGATAATTCCAAATCTCAAAATAAATAATCATACCTCTCTATATCTTATTGTTTCTAAAACAATGTGATATGATTTCCAAAATCAACATTTTAGGCTGTCAAACCCGGCTGCATATATTTATATGAGGGTTTGACCTAATTCCTTTTGGGATCGGGATTCCTTGTCACACAAGATATCTTAATAAACTGACCAGAAACCGGGGGGGTGCGTACGTAGCTGTACGGTGGCCAGTCTGAAATCCCAAATTTTCAGCATTTTTCCAATCCGTTCTATTGTGTGTGACCCAATAGGATTATACTAAGTTGGCAACGAGTCCGAACCATTCAAAACCTGTAAGTCATAAGCGGACTCTGGCAAGCCATTATGACTACCCAATTAGTATAACTTTGAAAGTCCAAAGTTACCTTATAGAACATATCACAATCCCTTTGTCACGCGATATCATATTGAACATAAGTCATGGTCCATGTCAACTTATGTTGTCCATTGCTTTCTCGATCCCGAGTAGATGGATATGAGCAAATGACATTGATCACATCAATTTGTTTGGGTATGGCCATACACTATCATCAATCTCACTCATCGAGTGGCCAAGCAGATATCTCTCTTGATAGAGGGATAAATCCCATCTTGACTTATCATTCTTCCCTACAAGAATCCGATTATGCCAATCATAGCCTTTATAACTACCCGGTTAAAAGTAGTGTTTGACTATGTCAAACATAATGTTCATCATGTGGAAGACTATGATAATCTCTCAGGTCTAAAGATATCAAATTATATAACTATTATGAGATTTAATTATGACATTTGACCATGACATAAATCTCATAACGGGTCTATCCAGTACCTTGTTCTCCAACAAGTACCCACAAGTTTAATCAGTATCCTATGCAGCATAATCATCATATGATTATCCATTAAACTCATGCTAGCCCTTCATAAGTGCTAGGGACAATGATTATTATAATAAACATGCAAAAGATATAATAATCTGGTTTGTTATCTCTATAACAATGAAGCTATGATGTAACGCATAGGCCTTTCTCAAGGGCCTAGGGCATAATATCCAACAATCTCCTACTTGCACTAGGCCCAATTAACGTGTATCCAATACCCATTGAGCTAGTTATAATCTCCATCATTATTGCAAGTGAGCTTTTGTAAGATGAATATCCTTGTTATCATCGTATGGTGTTTTGCATATTTTGACATTTTCCATCTTTGACGATTTCTCGAATAAGATAGAAATGTCCGAGTATGTGTTTAAATGAGACATTAGTCCTTTTGATTGTGCAATAAAAATTATTGACACAATGAAGGTCCATTAAATTAGTGACACTAGAAACAATTTATAGTTTACTAATTAGTCTCCTTATCCAAACAAATTTCCAGTTGCATCTCATGCTACTAGATACTCAACCTTTTGTAGAATAGTAATGGTGAATTTAGAACTCTTCTAACATCATTATTAAATGTAAACATGTATTTATACTGAAATATTTATCTTTATTGGTTTTGAATAATGCATCTATGTAACTATTACAAGATCATTTTTCATTCCATCAAAGATCAAGAATGCATCCTTTAGTTCCTTTTCAAGTACATAAGGATGTTTCTTAACTAATGACTTTCACTAGGATTCGATTGCTATTATCTCATTATACTCCAAGTATATGAGACATTTGGTCTTAGTACATTAACATGGTTTACATGATAGATCCAATTGCCGTAGCATATGGAATCCTAATCATGTACTCTTGCTCATTAGTCTTCCAATAAGACTAAATCTTGTTAAAAGTGATTCCATTAGACATTTGCAAGTAACCTCTCCAAGAGTCTTGCATGGTGAAGTTTTCACTATTTTTCTGTATTAGTACTTTGACTTCAACCAATCATCCTTTTAGATTTATCTCCATAAATCTCTCTAAGAATATAGTCGGCTTTGTCCAAGTCTTTCATTTAGAAACTCTTTCAAAATAAATTATTTGTCAACCATATATATAAGACTAGGAATAATGTTATGCTCCCACTAAATTTATTGTAATCACAAGTCTCATCTTTGATGAATTCAAACTCTTTGAATACCACATCAAAATGAAATTTTCACTCCAATTATATTGCTTCAATCCATCTCATGGATTTCTGCAACTTGCATATTTTATTAGAATTTTATGGATTAATCAAAACTTTTAGGTTGCATCAAACACATCCTAAAGTATGTTGCTGTTAAGGAATGATGTTTTGATATCCATTTGTCATATTTCATATTCGCAATATGAGGTCATGACAATTAGAATTCTAATATCCTTAAGCATGACTATAGGTGATAAAGTTTCATCATAATTGATATTATGAATTAACTTTACTCAATTAGTCGTGCTTGAATAATATGCACTCTACAATCCATGTCCGTTTTCTCCAAGAAAACTTATTTTCTACCTTACGGTTATTAAGCCTTTGTGTAGAACAATCAAGTTCCAAACATGATTATCATACATGGATTATATCTTAGATTCTTGACACTATGTCATTGATCTAAATCCAGAGCGGACTTTGCATCTTGATAGGTGATAGGTCAATCATTCTCAATGATATCTTCCTTCTTACATTCTATTACGAGAAATCAATATTTCTTGTTATAGATAGTATCCTATCATATATGCAAATAACTTGTGTGTACTTGAATGAATTTCCACAACCCCTTGTGAAACATCGTTCAATTTCCATCTTTAGGTTCTATGTCATTTTCTGGGTCTCGAACTCTTCGAGATACATTTTACTCCTGCTAATTCTTTAGAGATAAACGATTTATCTAGAAAGTACTATTCAAAGTAACAAACTATTTGTACTCTTGGGATGTAAAATTAATATCTTTAAGATATCCCATGAAAATATATTAACTAGATTTAGGTGTGATTTTGTCAAAGACAATACTTTTCGCAAAAGTGTCTGTAGATACCCCGGGGGAACCACGGCTTGGCTAGAGCGGTGAATTAACCTAGGATGTCTACTTGATTTTAAGAGTCGCCACCTATGTTTTAGAGGAACATAAGAAAAACCTAAAAAGAGCCAATTTTATATACAAAACCAGAGATTCGGGAAAAAATGGGTTCGGGGGTTAGGTGACAGAGTGGGAAGTACTTAAACACCCACTCCGCCCCGCTTACGCAGGTCTTGCTACTTTTGGTGTTCTAATGCTAAATGTCCTTCAATTTAATGATAAGAGAAATGTGCTAACAATTATAATGAAAAGAAAGGGGAAATTTATAGAGGAAAAATAAAGGAGAGTTGCTTATTTGTTGATTTATACTAAAGATTACATGTCGAATTATTGCTAGATAATTACATTAAGAAATGAGAATGGTAAATTAAAGTAGAGATTAAAATGTAGGGAGATAAACTTAACCAACTTTAATGTAGTAAAGTGGTCATTTGGTCATGTCCCAATTGATGGGGATTGCATACATTACTAAGACATGTAAAATGAGAGAAGAAGAATAAAGTACCTTAAGAAAGAGGACTTCAAACTTGGACTTGAAAATGGTGTTATTGTAGGGAAATTGTTGTAGAACAATTTGTGTAGAGTCTTGTTACGAAGAACTCTTGTTGGGAGAATTTGTGTAGAGAATTGTGTATAGTGTGTGTATAGAGAAAATTCAAGTCTAAAAATGAGGTCCAAGAGAGATGGAAAAGAGATCCCAAAAGAGATGGAAAAGAGCTCCAAGAGAGATCGAAAAGAGGTCCCCTCCAATAATGGATTGGAGGGGTTTTTATAGTTGAAAAGGGATGTTTTTTGGTGCCAAATCGCGGTCACAAAGAAATATTTCACGGGTGAAATCCATGCAAAATAAGCAAGAGAGGGATTCTTGGGAGAAAATCTGTAACTGACGCCCCAGAGGCGCGCGCTTCCGGGTGTACCATCGGAAGGCGCGTGCTCCTGACCTCAAAAGACGGAGGCGCGCGGCTTTGAAAAGGAAATTTTGATAGAATGGACTAGAAAGTTAATTCTGTTATGCAGTTCAGTCCAAAACTAACGGAATCAGTTAGGAACTTAACGGAAGTAACATAAATTAACAAAAACAAGTAAAATAAAAATACTATGTATGCAATCGGGGTGAGAGGTCCAAGGCGGGGTGTCTACAAAGCCCCTCGGCGACGTGGAATGCGAAGTAAAACGCGTCGACGAAAGAAAGACAACCGCCGAGGACGTCGACAAGAGAAAACAAAGACTCGATAAAGCAGGAATTTGAAATTACAAAGGATAGGAGTGCGCTCCTTGTGTGAGCGGCTTTCGAGGATGGAAAGGGTGTGGTGGCTTGAGGCGGCCCACCACGGCCACAAAATTTTTAAAAAAAGGTGTGGTGGCTTGAGGCGGCCCACCACGGCCACAAAAATTTAAAAAGGTGTGGTGGCTTGAGGCGGACCACCACGGCCACAATTTTTTTTAAAAAGGTGTGGTGGCTTGAGGCGGCCCACCACGGCCACAAAAATTTAAAAAGGTGTGGTGGCTTGAGGCGGCCCACCACGGCCACAAAATTTTTTAAAAAGGTGTGGTGGCTTGAGGCGGCCCACCATGGCCACAAAATTTTAAAAGGTGTGGTGGCTTGAGGCGGCCCACCACGGCCACAAAATTTTAAAAAGGTGTGGTGGCTTGAGGCAGCCCACCACGGCCACAATTTAAAGAAAGAGGGGAATTTTGAAATTGTGAAAGATGGGGGTGCGCTCCCTGTGTAAGCGGCTTTATTGATATAGAAAAGATATGGTGGGATCCATTTTGCTGAAGCGGGATCCGTTTGCTGATGCGGGATCCGTTTGTTGAGGCGGGATCTGTTTGTTGAATGCGGGATCCGTTTGCTGATGCGGGATCCGTTTGCTGAGGCGGGATCCGTTTGCTGAAGCGGGATCCGTTTGCTGAATGCGGGATCCGTTTGCTGATGCGGGATCCGTTTGCTGGTGCGGGATACGTTTGTTGAAGCGGGATCCGTTTGCTGATGCGAGATCCGTTTGGTAGAGGCGGGATCCGTTTGCTAAGGCAGGATCCGTTTGCTGATTGCGAGATCACCGTGGACCAAATTGCTGTCAAGAGCTGCAGTTGCTGTTGACTTTATCGTGGGGATGCGGGCATGGTTGACTGTGGACCATTTTCTGCTTGGGATGAAGTGACTTGAGTAGCGGATGCTGTTGACTTCATGGTGGTACCTGTTATGTGTGTGCTTGGCAGGTATATGTGTTTTTGCAAGAAGATGCATGAAGTGTGAAATGAAGAGAGAAATTGTGCTCGTGGTGCAATGTGATTTGAAAGCAGTTTTGCATGAGAGCGAATTTTTGTAAGAATGGAGAAAGTGATTTTGTATGCGGTGTGATTTGAGGAAAGCCTCGGATGTATTCATACCTTCACTTACCATTGCCGCTTGATTGGAGATGGATGGCTGAAGGATGTTGATGCTTTTGATGAAGAATGTCCATGCTTTGGATGGAGAATGATGATGTTGGTGATGATGAATTGTTCTTGCCTCTGTGTGATGGGTTGGTCGTGCCAAAAGGCTGCCTACGTATCCCTTTAAGAGAATCAGACCAGCGTAGTTCAAGGATGATGGAGAATGCTGGAGAAGAAGCTAGGATCAAAGCAAAGTAAAACGCTTACTTTTGCACATAGAAAAAGAAAAAGAAAAAGATTTTTTTTTTTTTAGAAGGGAAAGAATATGCACACATGTGAGAAAAAGATTTTTTTTAGTTCGTAGGTGAACCATTTTAACCATTGTGTGTTTGTAAAGCCAACCCAAGATCAAGTCAAGTTCAATCGATGTCTGGATTGCCTTGTTGAATTCTGTCGTTGTTGCCGTGGTGTCCAACGAAATTGATGTCTAGCCCCAAGAGATTTGTCGATTATGGGGCTCCAAAAGGGACTATTGATGCCGAGATGCCAAGGGGTTGCTGATTGTAAATCCCCTCGAAGGCTGAACTTTGAGTGGCTTATGAAGCCCCAAGATGAATCAACTCTTAGCCCACTCAAATAAACTGTCTTTTGTTGTCGACGTGGGTAAGCCCCAAGAGAAGATCATTGATACCAAGCTTTGAGAGATTGCTAAGCCCCAAATGTCACGGGCTTGTACAGTTTGTAGATGCGGGATGTGAAGATCTTTCGGTGTGAAGCCTCAAATTGGCTTAGCTTTGTATTGAGAGTGGATGCCACATCGGGTAGGGCATTTGAAGGCGATCTCCTTCTTTCTCTTACGGTCTTCAGGAGACTTCTCGTGGGAGATGGTGATGTTGTTGCAGATGATAAGGTCTTGGTGTGATAAAGTCTTGAACGTTATTTTTGCTCGAGTATTCTTGAGTTGAACTGACGGCAGATCTTTGGATGCAGCCTGTGCTTTTGATCTTGGAGAAGGGGGTGCTGTATTGCAGAAACATTGGGATTGGCCGTACTCTGTCTCTAGAGTTAACATATTGGCATTGCCCGCCATAACTCAGCCGGGTGAGTCTAGCATATTGAATCTTTTTCCTTTTCTCTAAGACTTCCTTCAGAATCTCGCTGTGAGTTCTAACAAGAATCATCAAATTCATTCATATCATCGGAGCCTTCATTTAAAACCAAGAGGCCTTTTGACTGGAAGTGTTGAGGGACCATTTAAGTTTGATCCCTTTCATAGAGCCATAAGACTACTCCCAAATTGCATTGCTCGGGTACCACTGCCTAAAAGCTTGTTAATTGCGAAGCCCCAGTATTGCCCTTTGCTTGTATCACTGTAATGCCGTAGCCCAAAAGATTGTAGATTGCGAAGCCCCATGAGACCTTTCGGTATAAATATTCAAATGTTGCTGGGGACATTGAAGTGAATTGCTTCTTGCTGAGGGAGCCTTTAAGACTTGACCGTAGCCCCTAGAGTGCCATCATTGATTGCGAGAAAGGTCCATCCTTGATTGGGGGAATGAGTACGGGCACACATGACAAGAGGGCTTTTTAACATCCCTTTTGAAAGACTTTAAGGATAGTCTCACACATCTTTCTCAAGCATAGCCCCTAGGGCTTATTGATTGTCAAATGAAGCAAAAGAAGCCCTTGTTCTTGAGTCACATAGCCCCTAGGGCGTCACCATTTTTGAGCAAAGCAGAGTGACTCATCCTCGTGCGAGGGAACAAATATGAGAGGACATGGCAAGAGCTACTCCATTTCTCGGGAGCCTTTCGGCGTACTTTAGAAGCACATACTTGCAGAAGCTTTGAAAACTAAGACACATGTTGTTGCTATTTGCTTCCCAAGCCAATTGACTAGCTAGGGATTATTAGTGCAACCTCGTGCCCTTTATGATGGGCTCGTTCTCAGATGGGTCTTGGTTACCACGGGCCTTCTTTTCATGAACCCAAAATGCACTCTGCTGGAGAATGATGCCAATAACCAAGACAACTTTTAATGGTACCATATCTTGTCTAGCCTTTTGCAATCCCAGAGTTGACTCAGTGGGAATTGACTTGCTGAGGAGATCCAATGTAGAGCTCGGGTAGTTGTCTTCTTTAGAGGCCGGAGATCTCCATTTCTCTTCCCCTTCTCTCTCTCACTCTCTCATTTTTTATGACGCACCCTGTTTTTTGCCTAGACCGCCCTTTCGGGTTTTCAATCTAGCGGGCATCTCTTGCGTCTTCTTTTTTTTTTTACCGATTAATGAGGAAGTGTGCATTGACTCTGTTGAGGAGATAAGACATGTGATTTTGTGGTGAAGACCTCTTGTCACTAAAGATGAGTGACATTGACTCGACTAGGGAAGTGTCCCTAGTTTTGACTTCATGTATGTATATTTTTTGAATGACTCACGAAGGCAAGTAAGTCATTAAGAGAGAAGAGAAAAAAACCCTAATTTGATTGCAAGAAATTGGGAGTATGCAGAAAGAATAGAAGCCCTAGACTCGACAAGGAACGGAAAGTGATTCCAAATCTAGGAAAGTTGTTCAATCTTGAGGTGATTAATTCATTGGAAAATGAATCGTACAAAGATGTCTTGACAAGTTCGAGATGAAGGCCGATCACCATAACGCGCTAGGGCTAAACATATCTTCTTTCTTGCATGAGACCGGACCCGAAGGTTGCCTACGTTCCTCCAGTGTAGAGGCTCAGGTCACCATAGTTCTTGTAGATGCTCCATTCGTTGAGATGGTTGTTGCTTCGTCCTTCATTGGTGGAATGATGTTGATCTTGAATTTCTTTGATTGAGGGGGATTTTTTTTTTTTTTTTTTTTTTTTTTTTGTGTGCTCTAACTTTTGCCTAGATTGATTTGAGGATTTCAACCTAGCGAGTTTTTTTTTTTTTTTTTTTTTTTTTTTTTTTTTAATCCCCTTTTGAAAACTTTGCTTCATGATCATTGCTCCACCTTTCTTTGTCTTGATTTCGTCGTTGTTGATGCCGTCGTTGTTGATGCCGTCGTTGATGTTTTTCCCTAGGCGTTCAAGCGATGGCCTTCATTCCAAAACTTGTTTAGACATTTTTTCATCATTTTGCCAAGAATTAATTGAACAACTCGGAAGAGTGTATGAGGACAAGAACGACTTTTTATTTGATGACTCAATGGACTCGAACATAGGACGAGAGAAAACATTAATGCACACATTAGAGGACTTTTGACTCTCTTTTTTTTTTATCCTATTTCTAGGTAGAGAAAGAGAAACGGAGGTTGTTGCTGTAGTCCTCATTGTCGTTGTAGTCTTCCATGCCACTACATTCTTCCATGTCATTGCTTGGGAACCCTTTGTCGTTGAAGCTTGTGTCATAGGAGGACTCAGCCACTTCTCGGAGCAAATTGTCAATTCTAACCACTGCATCATACATGCTTGAAAAATCGGAGTGAAAAGCCCCACTAAGATGAGTGCGGTAGAACATTTTCAAACACTTCAAGAAGATGCCCATTTGTTCCTTCTTGGAAGGCCTATCAACCATCTCGGCTAGCTTGTCATTCCAACGGCGATAGAAGTCCCCAAATGATTCATTACCCATTTGCACGGTGCTTTCCAATTCCTTCTTGGTGGGGCGGAATATGGAGTTGCCTTGATATTGTGACTTGAAGTCAAGCATAGCGGCATCCCAATTGAGGCGGGTGGAAACTGGAAGACCCCTATACCAATCTTTTGCGACCCCCTCGAGAGTAAGCGGGAATCATTGTGCCATTATCTGAGGAGACACTTTCTTTGGTAGCATGGCCCAAATGTAGGAGTCGACATGAGCATCGGGACAAGAGGTGCCTATGAACTTTCCAATATCGGGCATCTTGAACTTTTCGGGAAGAGCCTCCATTGTGTTCATGAGGAGAGAAGTTTGATGAAGATCGGTGCTTGGGCCCTTATGCAAATTTAGCCCACTAAGCCTTTGGTCAATGTAGGACATGAGAGTGTTGACCAAACCGGTATCAATGCTTTGGACCTTTCTTTCATTCGTGAGCCCTTTCAATAGGTTCTTGAATTGAGCAACTTCTTTCTTATGGGCCGTTTTCACATGCTCGTAACGGGCTCGCCATAAATCATCCTTGCGGCGGACATTCTCGGCTAGTGTATCAACTTGCCCTTTCAATGCTTCCACCATGTTGAATAACCCTTCGTGGATACGGAAATGTTCTCACCCTTGTTGTTGTTGCCATTGGAAGCCATTGGACCTATTGAGAGAACACGGTCGATCTTAGGATGGCCCCACAAACACATTTTGGATAAAATTATTTCACCCACAAACAAAGGAAAATGACTCGACCATATAAGAAAAATGACTCTTCTTTTTTTTTTTTTATTTACAAAAGTCGGAAGGACGTGGTCCTTTTTTTGGGGGGGGGGTTCTAGAAAAATAGTGGAATCATCACACTAGTATATAGACCTTCTCGCGGTCCCATATACTCATCGGATTCCACCACGCTTGTGAATCCTACATGTGTCGGGATTAAACTAAATTAATGTAGTAAATCATACATGCAGGGACAGATTTTTTATTTGCGTCCATTATGACCACTTGGGGACGGAGATTTATTTCGTCCATAACAACGAGTGGCATGTATGATTTGAAGACATTAGTTCAGGGAAATCTCGGCACATGGAAACCGACTTGAGTCACGGAGTGTTAGACCTTAACTAGAATTGTGTGGTTTGTGCTCGGCTAAAGAGAGGCTTAAAGGTCACCCGGGCATGTAGTCGTGAACTACGCCACGGGCTGAGGTTTACCGCTTCGGAAGAGTCAAGGTCGGGTGGAGCTTGAAACTTCCTAGGACGGGCCTCGACGGGTTTGAGGTTGGACTTGTGCGACTCGATAGTGAGCAGTTGATAAGAATTGTGCGCGTAGTGTGAAGTCTAACAAGTGACAAAATATTTTTTTTCAAAGGAAATAAAAAAAAAACAAATAAGCACGTAATTTACAACTTTCGAATCACCCGTATGACCGATAAAAATGAACAGGAAATAAAAGTTGTTCTGTGCAGGCCCGGTGCCCACACATTGTCAAAACTGCTCTGTTCTGTTCACTGTTTCTGTTTCTGGGAAATTCCCAGAAGCGCGCGCATTCAGATGCCTACTCGGGAGGCGCGCGGGTTAGACTGAGAGAAGTGGAGGCGCCCGATTCTGGGCGGTACCTGCAAATCAGCGGGTTCAAGGGATTGCCTTGACCCTAAATAAAAAATTCTTTCCCCTGCAGACATTGTTAGCACAGAAACATGGAATTGAAGGACAAGACGGAAGGCGGGCGATTCTGGTAATTGGGGTCGGACGCGCGCGCTTTAGGCCAAGAAGGCCAGAGGCGCGCGCTTCCGACACTTTTTACCAGAATGCCCAGAAAATAGAAATAAGAACACCCAAAAATGAAAACTCAAGTTTAACCCTCTATATCCCCAGCGGAGTCGCCACTGTTGATACCCCAGGGGAACCACCGCTTGGCTAGAGCGGTGAATTAACCTAGGATGTCTACTTGATTTTAAGAGTCGCCACCTATGTTTTAGAGGAACATAAGAAAAACCTAAAAAGAGCCAATTATATATACAAAACCAGAGATTCGGGAAAAGATGGGTTCGGGGGTTAGGTGACGGAGTGGGAAGTACTTAAACACCCACTCCGCCCCGCTTACGCGGGTCTTGCTACTTTTGGTGTTCTAATGCTAAATGTCCTTTAATTTAATGATAAGAGAAATGTGCTAACAATTATAATGAAAAGAAAGGGGAAATTTATAGAGGAAAAATAAAGGAGAATTGCTTATTTATTGATTTATACTAAAGATTACATGTCGAATTATTGCTAGATAATTACATTAAGAAATAAGAATGGTAAATTAAAGTAGATATTAAAATGTAGAGAGATAACCTTAACCAACTTTAATGTAGTAAAGTGGTCATTTGGTCATGTCCCAATTGATGGGGATTGCATACATTACTAAGACATGTAAAATGAGAGAAGAAGAATAAAGTACCTTAAGAAAGAGGACTTCAAACTTGGACTTGAAAATGGTGTTGTTGTAGGGAAATTGTTGTAGAACAATTTGTGTAGAGTCTTGTTACGAAGAACTCTTGTTGGGAGAATTTGTGTAGAGAATTGTGTATAGTGTGTGTATAGAGAAAATTCAAGTCTAAAAATGAGGTCCAAGAGAGATGGAAAAGAGATCCCAAAAGAGATGGAAAAGAGCTCCAAGAGAGATCGAAAAGAGGTCCCCTCCAATGATGGATTGGAGGGGTTTTTATAATTGAAAAAGGATGTTTTTTGGTGCAAATTCGCGGTCACAAAGAAATATTTCCCGGGTGAAATCCATGCAAAATAAGCAAGAGAGGGATTCTTGACGCCCCAGAGGCGCGCGCTTCCGGGTGTACCATCGGAAGGCGCGCGCTCCTGACCTCAAAAGGCGGAGGCGCGCGGCTTTGAAAAGGCAATTTTGACAGAATGGACTAGAAAGTTAATTCTGTTATGCAGTTCAGTCCAAAACTAACGGAATCAGTTAGGAACTTAACAGAAGTAACAGAAATTAACAAAAACAAGTAAAATAAAAATACTATGTATGCAATCAGGGTGAGAGGTCCAAGGCGGGGTGTCTACAGTGTCACATCACAAATCTTTATGAAATACAAACCAAGTCTTCTTTCATTCCATATCTCATATGGTTTCAGTCGAACCTCCTTAGATGAAACTCAAATTAGTGTAAGCGCAGCTCCAGAAGGTTAATTAAAGATTAATTTGACTTATTATGAGGCGAAGAAAAACAGTTTTTGACAATCTGTAGATTTCTGTAACAGGAGGCGTACGTCTCATTCATAGGCGTACGCCTAGTTTGCAGCCGTACGGTTGTTGTTTTCAGATTCTGTTTTTCTTATCCTGCAGACTTTCTGCAGAATTCTCGTAAAGTCTAGGGCTCAAATATTCATTACTTTGATCAGATCAGAGTACACTAATACTTTTGCCATGAGGTATCGAAATCCTTTCTAGCATTGTTATTTTAATGTACTACATATATCAATATGTATTTGTCCAAAAAGTACTTCCTTATCACTACTATTAGTAAAAGGTGTCTTTGATCAATTTTTAAGATTCACATATATCATATGATTCAAAATCATGTGAATTTAAAAGCCCGTCCCATGGAATTTTAAATTTGTGTTTCTTATCATTGATATAGACATCAATGCTTTAAGAATGTAACGCTTATATCCTTAGATTCAGATTTCCATTATTTATGTTATACTTATTATTTTTGTTCTTCCAAGATAAGGATATAAAGTCTCATTATATGATTAACAATACAATAAAGTAAATCATATTTAATGGATCGCTTCCTTATTCAAAATAAGAAATATCTGTAATCTTCTAATGAAGAAATCAAAATAATATTTCTACTTAAAGCAGGAACAACACAACATTGTTCAAAACAAATATGAACCCACTAGGTAAAGACACTTTGCAAGTTCCTACGATTAATGTTGCAACATTTTCATCATTATCAATACATATGTTAATCTTTACCCTTTTAAGTATTCTTTCTATTTCTCAAGTCTTACACATTTTTACAAATGTGAGATCCATATCCGGTATCCAATACCTAAGAATTAGAAGTAGAATTTTAACATAAATACTTGAAGTGGTAGTCCTACTACCCTTCCTTTTGATCTTTTAATTCAAATTGTAATTTCTCCTATGGTTAATCACATTGCCATGGTAGCAATTACATCCTTAGGATTTTAGGTTTAGCCACAAATATTTCTTTTAGGCTTGACAACTCTTGTCTTACCTTTATCTTAAATCCTTGTCCTTATTAACCTTTAGTGTTTGAGAAGGTTTCCATTTGATATTAAAACTAGAATTTTAAACATCAAATGTCGCTTATGAATTAATACCAAATCCGTTTGTTTGTTCTAAACTAACTTGATTATCAAGCCAATAAGGTAATTAATATGTCTCTCCATGTTCAAAACATGAGAACTTATTAACATACGTTTCAGTCATCACATGAATATTAGGCTGTAATCAATCTCAAACTTTTCTTCCCTTACTTGCTTGTAGGAACACTTCCTTTGTGATTGATTATCACATAAGCATCCATATATTTCAGATACTTCTTAAGTTCTAAATATATGGTAGCAAGTCGTAGGACAATTGACATCTATAGATTCATCCACATGATTCTAATTTATGTCTTTGTTCGTCCTTAAGGCATTAGGTTTCTTAGGAATAGGATTCATTAAGAATTCATAACTTCCGTTCTTGCTTTAGAACAATTCTTAAGCTTATGACTAGGTCAAGGAAGTTAATCTCATTCTCTTAAGAGGGGTCTTTCGCAGTAATTAATCATGATCATAGTTTAAAACATTCTACACAAATATGCAAATAAATATACACCTATATTTCATACCATTATCATTTAGAGATATATAATTTATTTCATAAATACACCCACTAAATTATACACCTTCAAATACAACCCTTGTATAATATAATTTAAATGGGCTAAGATCCATATTTCACTTGATTTTTGAGTCTGCTTTGGCATGAACCTCAAAACCAAGCTATTTAGGTAGATAACTCCTTATCAATCACATCACATGTGACTCTTAGATCCTATATGGGATTTTGACATCTTATGTCTTACATGTTTTAATCCCATCTTATGCCTTAGGCCCATAACCGTTATGATAGCTTAATTAAGTTTGACCACTTTAAACGTATAGACAACATTTGCCTCATCTTGCTTCTCAATGATAGAATGATGTGCCCTGCTTTGGCAGATAAACCACATCGAAACGATTAATGTATTTCACAAGTGTTTAAATTGTGGATGGCATAAAACTTAAAATTTTATGAAGATTATTTGCATAGAGATATGCATCATATATTTAATTATGTCAAACATAATATAATATAGTCTTTTCATAAAGGATGTTAACTAATCAATTTAATAAACAGAAGCAAAAATCTTGTGATTTAATTATGAAGCAGCATTATGGGGACGGAATCTAAATTTTCTGTAAACAATTTACAGATTGTATACTTCATCCGTGTGTCCAGATGTTTGGGTTTTGAGGGTATTTTTGCAGCAGAAACGGCAATAGAAATTAACAAAACCGATGAGCCAATGGATCTATTCATGATGATTAAATTAATAGGAAGATGAATTTAGAATGCTAACCGTTGTTGTGCGTTTAAAATTTTCGGATCTTCAAATCTTCAAGTCTTCAAGCTTTATGATTTGATCTTCTCCACATTCTTCCAATCACGATCACAGGAACACGAACTTGAGATGCTAAAGGAAGCACCCTCTATGTTTATCTACACGTGAATGAATATCTAGAACGATTCTAGATCTGGACTGCTAGATCCCATCATTAGAATACACACTTTTCTAATCTTCAAAGGCTATATGAATTTATTGGTGTTCTTAAGCTTTTGATTCACAAACTAAACTCATGAATGTGTTTCTCAAACACATGGAGGCTACCAATAAGTTACACATATGAATTAGGTCAATACCATGTAAAGAGAGGAGTATTTATATTCAAAAGTCCTAAACCCTTTAAGAAATTTGGAAAAACCATCAATTCTGGAGAGGAGGTCCGACCGGGTCACAATATATGTCCGACCGGACCAAGGAGGAGGTCCGACCGGGTCATATGTTGGGTCCGTCCAGACCCTCCTTGAAACCAGATTCTGTTTTTCCTTAATCTGATTTTTACGCTCTTTTACGCAATTCCAATTTTAGCCCTTTTGTAAATTCGTTCTTTTGTGTGTGACCTCATAGGATTATATTAAGTTGGCAATGAGTCAAACCAAATTCAAAATCATAAATTATGAGCGGACTCTAGCAAGCCATCATGACTACCCAATTAATATAACTTAAAGAAGTTCGTTTATCCTCATAGAACATATCACAATCGTTTTGTCACGCGATATCATATTGAACATAAACCACGGTCTAAGTCAACTTATATTGTTCAATGCTTTCTCGATCCCAAGTAGATTGATATGAGTAAATGACATTGAACACATCAATTCATTTGAGCGTGGTCACGCATTTCATTAATCTCACTCTTCGAGTGGCCTAAGCAGATATCTCTCTTGAGGGAGGGACAAATTCCATCTTGACTTATCATTCTTCCCTACAATAATACGATTATACATATCATGGCCTTTATGACTGTCTGGTTAAGGGTGTAGATACCCCGGGGAACCACGGCTTGGCTAGAGCGCGTGAATTACCTAGGATGTCTACTTTTAAGAGTCGCCACCTATGTTTTAGAGGAACATAAGAAAAACCTAAAGAGAGCCAATTTTATATACAAAACAAGAGATTCGGGAAAAGATGGGTTCGGGGGTTAGGTGACTGAGTGGGAAGTACTTAAACACCCACTCCGTCCCGCTTACACGGGTCTTGCTACTTTTGGTGTTCTAATGCTAAATGTCCTTCAATTTAATGATAGGAGAAATGTGCTAACAATTATAATGAAAAGAAAGGGGAAATTTATAGAGTAAAAATAAAGGACAATTGCTTGTTTATTGATTTATACTAAAGATTACATGTCGAATTATTACTAGATAATTACATTAAGAAATGAGAATGTAAATTAAAGTGGAATTAAAATGTTGGGACGTAACCTTGACCAAACTTCAATAGTGAAGTGGCCTTTTGGTTGTATCCCTCTTTATAGAGATTGCATACATTGACTAGACATGAATAAAATAAGAAGAAGAAAAAGGGAAGTTGTACCTTAAGAAGAAGGACTTTAAACTTTGACTTAAAGATGGTGTTGTTGTAGAGAAAATGTTGTGCAACACTTTGTGTAGTGTTTTGTAGAGAAATCTTGTTGAGAGGATTTGTGTATATTGTATGTGTAGAGAAAATTCAAGTCTAAAAATGAGGTCCTTTTCCAAGGTAGGAGATGATGGTTTTTATAGGAAAAATTGGGAGGGAAAGGTTGGAGGGAAATTGGTCAATCCATGTGAAATGGAATTGACCAATCAAGAAAAAGATAAATAAAAGAATTAATGAAAGAAATAAAAGAAAATCAAATAATAATAAAATGAAATATTTTGTTTTTATGAAGAATGGCTAGAATAAAGGATTTGGGAGTTATGAAATAAGGGGAATGAATGTGGATGTAAAAAGGAGGTGTTTGTGATCAAGAAGAGATTTTCTAAACAAGAAAAGGGAGGAAAAAATGGTGCTATCCGTTACTGCCAAAGTGGGAAGCGCGCGGGTCCGGCCTATTGGACCAAACGCGCGCGCGCCCCATAACTATTATGGGAGGCGCCCGCGGGTGAGAATAACAGAATGACAGAATGACTCTAAAAGTTAACTCTGTTATACAGTTTAGTCCAAAACTAACGGAATCTGTTAGGAACTTAACGGAAGTAACATAAATTAACAAAAACAAGTTAAATAAAAATACTATGTATGCAATCGGGGTGAGAGGTCCAAAGCGGGGTGTCTACAGAGCCCCTCGGCAACGTGGATTGCGAAGCAAAACGCGTCGACGAAAGAAAGACAACCGCTGAGGACATAGACAAGAGAAAACAAAGACTCGATAAAGCTGGAATTTGAAATTACAAAGGATAGGAGTGCGCTCCCTGTGTGAGCGGATTTCACGGATGGAAAGGGTGTGGTGGCTTGAGGCGGCCCACCACGACCAAAATTTTTAAAAATGTGTGGTGGCTTGAGGCGGCCCACCACGGCCACAAAAATTTAAAAAGGTGTGGTGGCTAGAGGCGGCCCACCACGGCCAGAAAATTTTAAAAAGGTGTGGTGGCTTGAGGCGGCCCACCACAGCCACAAAATTTAAAAAGGTGTGGTGGCTTAGGTGGCCCACCACGGCCACAAATTTTTTGAAAAGGTGTGGTGGCTTGAGGCGGCCCACCACGGCCACAAAATTTTAAAAAGGTGTGGTGGCTTGAGGCGGCCCACCACGGCCACAAAATTTTAAAAAAGTGTGGTGGCTTGAGGCGGCCCACCATGGCCACAAAATTTTAAAAAGGTGTGGTGGCTTGAGGCGGCCCACCACGACCGCAATTTAAAGAAAGATGGGAATTTTGAAATTGTGAAAGATGGGGGTGCGCTCCCTGTGTGAGCGGCTTTATTGATATAGAAAAGATATGGCGGGATCCGTTTTGCTGAAGCGGGATCCGTTTGCTGAGGCAGGATCCGTTTGCTGAGGCGGGATCCGTTTGCTGATGTGGGATCCGTTTACTGAAGCGGGATCCGTTTGCTGAATGCGGGATCCGTTTGCTGAATGCGGGATCCGTTTGCTGGTGCGGGATCCGTTTGCTGATTGCGGGATCCGTTTGCTGAATGCGGGATCCGGTTGCTGAAGCGGGATCTGTTTGCTAAATGCGGGATCCATTTGCTGATGGCGGGATCCGTTTGCTAATTGCGGGATCACCGTGGACCAAATTGATGTCTAGAGCTGCAGTTGCTGTTGACTTTATTGTGGGGATGCGGGCATGGTTGACTGTGGACCATTTTCTACTGGGGATGAAGTGCCTTAAGTAGCGGATGCTGTTGACTTCGTGGTGGTACCTGTTATGTGTGTGCTTGGCAGGTATATGTGTTTGTGCAAGAAGATGCATGAAGTGTGAAATGAAGAGAGAAATTGGGCTCGTGGTGCAATGTGATTTGAAAGCAGTTTTGCATGAGAGAGAAGTAAAGTGATTCTGTGTGTGAAGTGATTTTTAAAAGCAGAGATTGCTTGAGATGAATGATGTTCATACCTTCACTTACCATTGCCGCTTGATTGGGGATGGATTGCTGAAGGATGTCGCGACCCCGGACCCCGGGGGCCCGAGACCGCGATCTGGACGTCGACTCTAAAACCAAAACTGTGGAATACCGAAGTTAAAAATTCCATTTAATACCAAAAGGTGATGATCCAAGTTTTACAAAACCAAGTTTGATAAAAACCAATTACAACGATCATAAACTTCCACAAGTTTATGCCCCACAAAATACAAATATACAATTCTTAGTGACGTCATTGTTTGGTAAAACTACCCCAAAATGGTTACACATTTACATAATGTAAACCAACCTATATCAACCTTCCCCAAAAGAATGGATCCACACTCGACGTCCTCTTTCTCGTGATCAGCGAGACTAATCCTTAGCACCTGGGGGGGGGGTTAAGGAAAAACAAAGATAAAAAGAAAGGGGGTGAGATAAATCTCAATAAGTTACTAATGCAACTACATGACATGCTATGATGCAATAAGCCAATAAACAAATAATGATTATTTATTACTAATAAAATAGAGCCTAGATTTCGGGTCGTGACATTCACTCCCCCTTAAAGAAAATTCGACCTGAATTTTAACGAGACTCACCTTAAACAAAAAGCCACGGAAATTTCCTCTCGATTTCATCACGAAGCTCCCACGTCGACTCCTCGATGTTATGATTCCTCCAAAGGACTCTAACCAACGCAATGCTTTTGTTCCTCAACTCTTGAACTTTAGAATCTAGGATCCGAACCGGTCGTTCCTCATAAGTCATATCGGGCTCAATATCTTCTGGTATCCTCGGTAACACGTGAGATGGATCATGAACATACTTCCGAAGCATAGAAACGTGAAAGACGTTGTGCAACCGGTCTAAGGATGACGGTAACGCAAGGCGATACGCTAGAAGTCCAACCTTTCCCAAAATCTCAAACGGACCAATAAACCTTGGAGCCAATTTGCCTTTCTTCCCAAACCTACGAATACCCACCTTTGGAGACACTTTCAAGAATACCAAATCACCGGTCTGAAAACTAAGATCTCGCCTTCGGTTATCTGCATAGCTCTTATGTCGACTCTGGGTTGTTTTCAATCTATCCCGGATAACTCTAACTTTCTCAACCGAACCCCGAAGCAAATCAATACCCAAAACTTTTGCTTCACCGACCTCATCCCAATAAATAGGCGATCTACATTTCCTTCCATACAAGGCCTCATACGGTGCCATCTCGATACTAGCCTGATAACTGTTGTTGTAAGAGAATTCCACTAACGGTAGGTGCGAATCCCAAGAATCGGAAAAGTCTATCGAACACGCTCGCAACATATCCTCCAAAATCTGAATGGTCCTCTCGGATTGACCGTCGGTCTGAGGATGAAAAGCCGTACTGAATCGCAAATCTGTACCCAAAGCTTCCTGAAACGCCTTCCAGAACCTAGAAGTAAACCTCGGGTCTCGATCTGACACAATGCTAACCGGAACTCCATGCAATCTAACAATCTCATCAATATAAAGGGTCGCAAGCTTCTCCATTGAATATCTGATGTCAATAGGCAAGAAATGTGCACTCTTGGTCAATCTATCCACTATTACCCAAACACTGTCATACCTCCTACGGGTACGAGGTAGTCCCGTAACGAAATCCATAGTCACATGCTCCCATTTCCACTCGGGAATCTCTAACGGCTGAAGTAATCCCGCGGGTCTCTGATGCTCGGCTTTGACCTGCTGACAAGTTAAACACCTCGAGACATACTCCGCTATTTCCCTCTTCATATTAATCCACCAAAATTGTTGCTTCAAATCCTGATACATCTTTGTACTGCCCGGATGAATAGTATACCTCGATTTGTGACCTTCATCAAGAACTTGCCTCTTTATTCCACCAACATCGGGCACGCACAGACGACCACGGAAAGTCAAAACTCCACTCGGACTCAATGAAAAATCCTCGAAATTCTTTTCCTTCAATTTACCCATTATCTTTACCAACTCGGGATCTTCTTTCTGAGCTTCCTTTATCCTTTGAATTAGGGTCGGAGATACCCTAATATTCGCAAAAATAGCCCCATGTCTCGATTCACGAGGAGACCAATCTCGAACATCCTCAAGCATTTTCCACTCTCGAACCATCATCGAAGCCACATAAGACTTTCTACTAATCGCATCGGCTACCACATTCGCCTTCCCCGGGTGATAAGAAATCGTACAATCATAATCCTTCAACAATTCCATCCATCGGCGCTGTCTATTATTCAACTCTTTCTGGGAGAAAAGGTATTTCAAACTCTTGTGATCGGTAAAAATTTCAAACTTCGCCCCATAAAGGTAGTGCTTCCATTTGTGCAACGCAAATACTATCGCCGCCAACTCCATATCATGAGTCGGGTAATTCTGTTCACTAGGGGTCAACTTCCTCGAAGCATACGCAATTACTTTCCCATTCTGCATCAACACACAACCCAAACCCTCTTTCAAAGCATCACTGTAAATCACTAGGCCATCGCTCCCATTAGGCAAAGTCAAGATCGGTGCGGTAGTCAACCTCTTCTTCAATTCCTCGAAACTCTTGTCACATTTCTCGGTCCACACAAACGGAACATTCTTCCGGGTCAACTGAGTCATCGGAGTAGCGATCCTCGAAAACCCCTCAATAAATCTTCTGTAATAACCGGCTAAACCCAGAAAGCTTCTAATCTCTGTCACTGATTCGGGTCTCTTCCAATCCACTATTGCCTCTATCTTTGAAGGATCCACAGAAATCCCATCTTTTGAAATAACATGACCCAGAAATGACACCTTCTCGAGCCAAAATTCGCATTTGCTAAACTTCGCAAATAATTTCTCCCTCGCAAGAACGGATAAAACTGTCCTCAAATGTTGCTCGTGCTCCTCTCGGGATTTAGAGTAGACGAGTATATCATCAATAAAGACCACCACGAACGAATCAAGATAGGGATGAAAAACTCGGTTCATCAAATCCATAAACACGGCCGGCGCGTTCGTCAACCCAAACGGCATAACCAAGAACTCGTAATGACCATACCGAGTGCGAAAGGCAGTCTTCGGAATATCCTCCGATCGAACCTTCAACTGATGGTACCCACTCCTCAAATCAACTTTAGAGAAAACCACGGACCCTTGAAGCTGATCAAACAAATCATCAATATGAGGTAGAGGGTATTTATTCTTCACCGTAACCTGATTCAATTTCCGGTAATCGATACACAATCTCAACGAACCGTCTTTCTTCCGCACAAACAAAACCGGTGCTCCCCACGGGAAAACACTAGGGCGGATAAACCCTCGATCCAGTAACTCTTGCAATTGAACCTTTAATTCCTTCAACTCTGCGGGAGCTAACCTATAAGGTTCTTTCGAAATCGGAGCCGTACCCGGCAAAAGGTCTATACAAAACTCAATCTCACGATCGGGAGGCATATCATACTCGGTAGAGAAAACATCGGGAAATTCCCGGACTACACGAACACTATCAAAACTAGGGGATTCCTTCCTAGTATCAAGAACACTAGCCAAATACCCCTCACAACCACTATGCAATAATTTTCTCGCTTTCAAATAAGAAATTAAGCGAACCCTTCTACTCAGAGGACTGGCCTCAAACACAAATTTAGGCACATCGGGAATAGAAAAAGTAACAGTTTTCTCACGGCAATCAACAGAAGCATGAAACTTGCTCAACCAATCCATACCCAAAATGACATCAAAGTCTTGGATAGGAAGAACTACCAAATCCGCACAAAGGACTCGACCACAAATAACCACGTCACAAGCACCAAAGACTCGATCAGAAATCAAGCACTCTCCTTTAGGGGTCGACACCTCTAGCACGTACGGTAAAGACTCGAATGCAGCATTTAACATGGAAGCAAATTGCACAGAAATGTATGAATGAGATGATCCTGGATCTACTAACGCTCGTGCGCTCAGATTAGACACAGAAACAATACCTCCAATAACGGATGGATCATCGGTAGCTTGTTGTTGATTCATGGCATAAACCTTCCCTTGAACTTTGGGCTTCCCAGCGGCATCCCTTTTCTGACCCTGATTAGTACCAACTCCTGACCCGGATGCTTGTCCTCTACCTCTCGGGCAATCTTTTACAAAGTGACCCATTTGACCACAATTGGTTCACCTTTCTTGCTTCTTCCAACAACGGTCTTCAGAATGACCTTCCTTTTGACAATACGAACAAAGCCTCCTAATTAGGCTCCCTTGGTTCCCAGAAGTGGTACCCGGGTTCCTTGGAATCGGTTGCCCTCGGAACTGAGATTGTCCCCCAAAGTTACCTCGAGTGTCGGAACGGTGTTGTGGCTTGCTTTGTCCTCCCGTCTTGCTCGGGTTAGCTACCTCGGTCTTTCTCTTATGTTCCCCAATATCTTGCTCTATCAAGTAGGCTCGGTCTACCGCATCTTGGAAAGTCAGAATCCGTTGGGCAATAAGTTGAGTACGGATGGAGGTCTTCAATCCCCGAATGAATCTCATAGCTTTTTGTTCCTCGGTCTTCACCAAATAGTCGCAATACCGGGCTAATTCTATGAACTTAGCCGAGTATTGTGCTATAGACAACACACCTTGCTCCAGGTTGAGTAGCTCGATCTCCTTTTGGTTTTGATCAACAACCGGAATGAAATGCTCCTTGAATTTGCGCACAAACAACTCCCACGCATACACCGTGTGAGTATCATCCCAACTAGCTTTAACACCTTTCCACCAATGCTCGGCGGCTCCCACAAGTTTGTAAGCCGCGAACCGGACCTTGTCTTCATCCGTGCACCCAAACACATCATAAATCTTCTCCATAGACTCAATCCACAACTCAGCTTTCCTTACATCGGGTTCCCCATTGAATTCAACCGGTTTCAACTTCAGAAATTGCTCCAATCCATAGCGGGGTGGTGCTTGTTCTACCCTCGGACCTTGATCATGTATGGCCTTCATGGCCGCCTCGAACATGCCTTGAAACATAGCACGTGCTTCTTCCCTTGTATCATTCTGATTTGCATTACCGGTACTACCTTCACCACTCCTTCTGCGAACCATTGTAAACAAGTACCTGCATAAAACATCAACCGTTAATCGCTCCGCACACTACTACCCACCTAGGTCATACTAATCCACCTATACTTATACATAGAGCTAATGCCATAGCTCTGATACCAACTGTCGCGACCCCGGACCCCGCGGGCCCGAGACCGCGATCTGGACGTCGACTCTAAAACCAAAACTGTGGAATACCGAAGTTAAAAATTCCATTTAATACCAAAAGGTGATGATCCAAGTTATACAAAACCAAGTTTGATAAAAACCAATTACAACGATCATAAACTTCCACAAGTTTATGCCCCACAAAATACAAATATACAATTCTTAGTGACGTCATTGTTTGGTAAAACTACCCCAAATTGGTTACACATTTACATAATGTAAACCAACCTATATCAACCTTCCCCAAAAGAATGGATCCACACTCGACGTCCTCTTTCTCGTGATCAGCGAGACTAATCCTTAGCACCTGGGGGGGGTTAAGGAAAAACAAAGATAAAAAGAAAGGGGGTGAGATAAATCTCAATAAGTTACTAATGCAACTACATGACATGCTATGGTGCAATAAGCAATAAACAATAATAAATATCACATACCACATAGCAATTATCATATAACAGATAGCAGCGGAAATAAACACATAACAAAGGAAATAGCCAAGGTTTTCCAAACCGGAACATCCAAATAAAGGATCGCTGCGCAGCTTCAATGATCAACCAATCAACATCTTCATAATAGCATGAAAGCCGAAGAGAAAACCCCGGTACCGGAACCAATAACCAATGAAGTGTCACAAAGGACGGGAGACATGCCACAAAGTCATGCTCCAAGTAGCTAAAATGCACACAAAGGAGCTAGCTCTTCTCACATCCAAGGCCAATCTGGAGGAGGGTAATAATGGGGCAAAACAATGGTCAACATCACAATGGACTTGGCCGTGCCATCATAATGTTTCGCATCGCCCAAACACACACAAAATACCAGCTGGACTTTCAAATAAATTCTAAGTAATAAATACTAGCTTAAATGAACAACTTAAGGTTTCAAAGTAGGGAACCAATCCAAATAAATCACCACAAAGGTAAACCAATATAAACCGCACATCAAAGATGCCCAACATTCCCAAAACGGTACTTAAATAAATTTCATAACACATTTATTCACAAAAGAATCAATTCCACTTAAATAAGTGTTCCACGGTGTTATCTTAAGTTAATTAGAAGGAGGAACCCTAAACTAGTTAAGCCCTAAGTCTTAAACCAAGCAAAAAGGTCAAAATCCTGGAATAGAGGGCGGGCGGGCGCCTGGAAGGGGGCGAGCGGGCGCCTGAATGACCAGAAGGTCTGGCCATCAGAAAAGGGTATGTAGGCGGGCGCCTGGTCCAACCCAGGCGGGCGCCTGGTCTACGGGCTGGGAGGAATTCCCAGCTGGGTTCATCAATTTTCCTTACCATTTTCACAACTCTCTTAATCAAACACAACCAATAAGATCCTCAAGGTACCCAAACCATAACTAACCAACAAGGGGACCTTAACAACACCATTTATTAAACCAAAACCAAGAATCAAACCCAACATTCATCAATTCACCATTTTTAACCAAAAACTCAAATAAATTCCAAATCAATTCCAAACTCAACCAAACTTCAAATATAACAAATAAAGCATTGTAGAAACATGTTATGAGCATTTTAGCATAAAAATGGGGGAAAGTAACTTACTTGATAAATCTCAAAGTTGACGGAATTCAATTCTTTTTGGTTCTACGCGATCCTATCGACGATCTAAACAAGGTTCATGTTTTAAGAAATGAGAGATTATGAGAGGAAGATGAAGAAAATGAAGAGAGAAGTAAAGGAAGAAAACTTACCCAAAACCAAGAGAGAGGGAGAGAGATGGCTGGGAAATGATGGAGGTGGAGTGTGAGGATGGGGGAGGTGAGGGAAGGAGTAGGGAGGGAGTAGGGAAATGTTTTAAAAGATTTACACTTAGGCCCCCTCCACTACACTACACACAAACACTACACTCCCTACTAACAATTAAGACCCAAATAAAATGCACACAAAAATATTTAAATAAATAATAATTTAAATAAATAAATAAGCCAATAATCAAATAATGATTATTTATTACTAATAAAATAGAGCCTAGATTTCGGGTCGTGACAAAGGATGCTGATGCTTTTGATGAAAAATGTCCATGCTTTGGATGGAGAATGATGATGTTGATGGTGATGAATTGTTCTTGCCTTTGAAGGAGTGTCGGCGGGATGGTATTCTCGATGGTGGGTTGGTCGTGCCAAAAGGCTGCCTACGTATCCTTTGAAAGGAATCAGACCAGCGTAGTTCAAGGATGATGGAGAACGCTGGGGAAGAATGCTAGGAGCAAAGCAAAGTAAATCACATACTTTTTCACATAGAAGGAGAAAAAGAAAAAGTTTTTTTTTTTTTTTTTTTTTTTTTTTTTTAGATTAGAAGGGAAAGAATATGCACACATGTGACAAAAAGTTTTTTTTTTTTTTTTTAGTTCGTGGGTGAACCATTTAAACCATTGTGTGTTTGTAAAGACAACCCAAGATCAAGTCATGTTCGGTCGAAGTCCGGATTGCCTCGCTTTGAATTTTGTCGTCGTTGCCGTGGTGTCCAACGAAATTGATGTCTAGCCCCAAGATATGTGTCAATTATGGGGCTTCAAAAGGACTATTGATGCCGAGATTCCAAGGGGTTGCTGACTGTAAAGCCCCTCGAATGCTGAACTTTGAGTGGCTTATGAAGCCCCATGATGAATCAACTCTTAGCCCATTCAAATGAACTGTCTTTTGTTGTCGACGTGGGAAAGCCCCAAGAGAATATCATTGATACCAAGCTTTGAGAAATTGCTAAGCCCCAAATGTCACGGGCTTGTAAAGTTTGTAGATGGCGGGATGTGGAGATCTTTCGGTGTGAAGCCTCAAATTGGCTTAGCTTTGTATTGAGAGCGGATGCCACATCAGGTAGGGCTTTTTAAGGCGATCTCCTTCTTTCTCTTACTTGGAGATGGATGGCCCTTTTTGTGGTTGATAATGTAGTACGGTCTTCGGGAGACGTCTCGTGGGAGATGCTGATGTTGTTGCAGATGATAAGGTCTTGGTGTGATAAAGTCTCGAACGGTATGTTTGCTTGAGTCTTCTTGAGTTGAGCCGACGGCGGATCTTCGGATGCAGCCTGTGCTTTTGATCTTGGAGAAGGGGGTGCTGTATTGCAGAAACATTGGGATTGGCCGTAACTCTGTCTCTAGAGTTAACATATTGGCATTGCCCGCCATAACTCAGCCGGGTGAGTCTAGCATATTGAATCTTTTTCCTTTTCTCTAAGACTTCCTTCAGAATTTCGCTGTGAGTTCTAACAAGAATCTTCAAATTCATTCATATCATCGGAGCCTTCATTTAAAACCAAGAGGCCTTTTGACTGGAAGTGTTGAGGGACCATTGAAGTTTGATCCCTTTCATGGAGCCATAAGACTACTCCCAAATTGCATTGCTCGGGTACCACTGCCCAATAGCTTGTTAATTGCGAAGCCCCAATATTTCCCTTTGCTTGTATCATTGTAATGCCGTAGCCCAAAAGATTGTAGATTGCGAAGCCCCTTGAGACCTTTCGGTATAGAGCTTCAAATCTTACTGGGGACATTGAAGTGAATTACTTCTTGCCGAGGGAGCCTTTAAGGCTTGACCGTAGCCCCTAGAGTGCCATCATTGATTGCGATAAAGGTCCATCCTTGATTGGGGAAACGAGTACGGGCACACATGACAAGAGGGCTTTTTGACATCCCTTTTGAGATACTTTGAGGATAGTCTCACACATCTTTCTCGAGCATAGCCCCTAGGGCTTATTGATTGTCAAATGAAGCATAAGAAGCCCTTGTTCTTGAGTCATATAGCCCCTAGGGCGTCACCATTTGTTGAGCAAAGCAATAGTGACTCATCATCGTGCGAGGGAACAAACATGAGAGGACATGGCAAGAGCTACTCCATTTCTCGGGAGCCTTTCGGCGTACTTTAGAAGCACATACTGCAGAAGCTTTGAAAACTAAGACACATATTGTTGCTATTTGCTGCCCAAGCCAATTGACTAGCTAGGGATTATTTGTGCAACCTCGTGCCCTTTTATGATGGGCTCGTTCTCAGATGGGTCTTGGTTACCACGGGCCTTCTTATCATGAACCCAAAAATGCACACTGCTGGAGAATGATGCCGATAACCCAAGACAACCTTTGATGGTGCCATATCTTGTCGAGCCTTTTGCAATCCCAAAGTTGACTCGGTGGGGAATTGATTTGTTGAGGAGATCCAATGTAGAGCTTGTGCAGTTGTCTTCCTTAGAGGCCGGAGATCTCCATTTCTCTTTCCCTACTCTCTCTCACTCTCTCTTTTTTTTATGACGCACCCTGTTTTTTGCCTAGACCGCCCTTTCGGGTTTTCAATCTAGCGGGCATCTCTTTTGCGTCTTCTTTTTTTTTATTGCATGAGACCGGACCCGAAGGTTGCCTACGTTCCTCCAGTGTAGAGGCTCAGGTCACTGTAGTTCTTGTGGATTCTCCATTCGTCGTGATGAAAATGTTGCTTCGTTGTGATGATTGTTGAAGTCGCTTCGTCCTTCGTTGGTGGAATGATGTTGATCCTTGATATGAACTTCTTTGAATGAGGGGTGATTTTTTTTTTTTTTTTTTTTTTTTTTGTGCTCTAACTTTTTCCTAGGTTGATTTGAGGATTTCAACCTAGCGAACCCCCCCCCCCCCCCTTTTTTTTTTTTATCCCCTTTTGAAAACTTTGCTTCATGATTGTTGCTCCACCTTTCTTTGTCTTGATTTCGTCATTGTTGATGTCTTCGTTGTTGATGCCGTCGTCGATGTTTAGTCCTTAGGCGTTCAAGCGATGGCCTTCATTCCAAAACTTGTTTAGACATTTTTTCATCATTTTGCCAAGAATTAATTGAACAACTTGGAAGAGTGTATGAGGACGAGAACGACTTTTATTTGATAATTGACTCGAACATTCACACAAGTGGGACGAAAGAAAACTTTAATGCACACTTAAGAGGACTTTTGACTCTTTTTTTTTTTTTTTTTTTTTTTTTTTTATATCCTATTTCTAGGTAGAGAAAGAGAAACGGAGATTGTTGTTGTAGTCCCCATTGTCGTTGTAGTCCTCATTGTCGTTGTAGTCTTCCATGTCACTACATTCTTCCATGTCATTGCTTGGGAACCCTTTGTCGTTGAAGCTTGTGTTATAGGAGGACTCGGCCACTTCTCGGAGCAAATTGTCAATTCTAACCCCCGCATCATACATGCTTGAAAAATCGGAGAGAAAATCCCCACTAAGATGAGTGCGGTAGTCCATTCTCAAACACTTCAAGAAGATGTCCATTTGTTCCTTTTTGGAAGGCCTATCAACCATCTCGGCTAGCTTGTCATTCCAACGGCGATAGAAGTCCCCAAATGATTCATCACCCATTTGCACAGTGCTCTCCAATTCCTTCTTGGTGGGGCGGAATATGGAGTTGCCTTGATATTGTGACTTGAAGGCAAGCATAGCGGCATCCCAATTGAGGCGGGTGGAAACCGGAAGACCCATATACCAATCTTTTACGACCCCCTCGAGAGTAAGCGGGAAGCATTGTGCCATTAATTGAGGAGACACTTCCTTTGGTAGCATAGCCCAAATGTAGGAGTCGACATGAGCATCGGGACAAGAGGTGCCTTTGAACTTGCCAATATCGGGCATCTTGAACTTTTCGGGAAGAGCCTCCATTATGTTAATGAGGAGAGAAGCTTGATGAAGATCGGTGCTTGGGCCCTTGTGCAAATTTAGCCCACTAAGCCTTTGGTCAATGTAGGACATGAGAGTGTTGACCAAACCGGTATTGATGCCTTGGACCTTTCTTTCATTCGTGAGCCCCTTCAATTGGTCCTCGAGTTTAGATACTTCTCTTTTATGGGCCATTTCCACATGTTCGTAACGGGCTCTCCATAGATCATCCTTGCGGCGAACATCCTCGGCTAGTGTATCAATTTTCCCTTTCAATACTTTCACCATGTTGAGTAACCCTTCGTTGGACACGGGAATGCCGTTGTCGTTGCCGTTTGAAGCCATTGGACCTATGGAGAGAACACAGTCGATCTTAGGATGGCCCCACAAACACCTTTTGGATAAAATTATTTCACCCACAAACAAGAAAAGACTCAACCACATAAGAAAATGACTCTTTTTTATTATTATTTACAAAAGTCGGAAGGACGTGGTCCTTTTTTGGGGTTTCTAGAAAAATAGTGGAATCGTCACACTAGTATATAGACCTTCTCGTGGTCCCATATACTCATCGGATTCCACCACGCTTGTGAATGCTACATGTGTCGGGATTAAACTAAATTAATGTAGTAAAGCATACATGCGGGTACGGATTTTTATTTTCGTCCATAATAACTACTTGGGGACGGAGTTTTATTTCGTCCAAAACAACGAGTGGCATGTATGATTTGAAGACATTAGTTTAGGGAAATCTTGGCTAGAGCGCGTGAATTACCTAGGATGTCTACTTGATTTTAAGAGTCGCCACCTATGTTTTAGAGGAACATAAGAAAAACCTAAAAATAGCCAATTTTATATACAAAACCAGAGATTCGGGAAAAGATGGGTTCGGGGGTTAGGTGACGGAGTGGGAAGTACTTAAACACCCACTCCGCCCCGCTTACGCGGGTCTTGCTAATTTTGGTGTTCTAATGCTAAATGTCCTTCAATTTAATGATAAGAGAAATGTGATAACAATTATAATGAAAAGAAAGGGGAAATTTATAGAGGAAAAATAAAGGAGAATTGCTTGTTTATTGATTTATACTAAAGATTACATGTCGAATTATTAGTAGATAATTACATTAAGAAATGAGAATGTAAATTAAAGTGGAATTAAAATGTTTGGACGTAACTTTGACCAAACTTCAATAGTGAAGTGGCCTTTTGGTTGTATCCCTCTTTATGGAGATTCCATACATTGACTAGACATGAATAAAATAAGAAGAAGAAAAAGGGAAGTTGTACCTTAAGAAGAAGGACTTTAAACTTTGACTTGAAAATGGTGTTGTTGTAGAGAAAATGTTGTGCAACACTTTGTGTAGTGTTTTGTAGAGAAATCTTGTTGAGAGGATTTGTGTATATTGTATGTGTAGAGAAAATTCAAGTCTAAAAATGAGGTCCTTTTCCAAGGTAGGAGATGATGGTTTTTATAGGTAAAATTAGGAGGGAAAGGTTGGAGGGAAATTGGTCAATCCATGTAAAATGGAATTGACCAATCGAGAAAAAGATAAATAAAAGAATTAATGAAAGAAATAAAAGAAAATCAAATAATAATAAAATGAAATATTTTGTTTTTATGAAGAATGGCTAGAATAAAGGATTTGGGAGTTATGAAATAAGGGGGAATGAATGTGGATGTAAAAAAGGAGGTGTTTGTGATAAAGAAGAGATTTTCTAAATAAGAAAAGGGAGGGAAAAATGGTGCTATCTGTTACTGCCAAAGTGGGAAGCGCGCGGGTCCGGCCTATAGGACCAAACGCGCGCGCGCCCCATAACTATTACGGGAGGCGCCCGCGGGTGAGAATAACAGAATGACTCTAAAAGTTAACTCTGTTATACAGTTTAGTCAAAAGCTAACGAAATAAGTTAGGAACTTAACGGAAGTAACAAAAATTAACAAAAACAAGTTAAATAAAAATACTATTTATGCAATCGGGGTGAGAGGTCCAAAGCGGGGTGTCTACAAAGGGTAGCAGTTGACTATGTCAAACATAATGTTCATCATGTGGAAGACCATGATAATCTCAGGTCTAAGGATATCAAATGATATATAACTATATGAGATTTAATTATGACATTTGACCATGACATAAATCTCATAGTGGGCCATGTCCAATACTTGTTCACCAACAAGTACCCATAAGTTTAATTTGTATCAAATACACATGATCATCGATTAAACTTATACTAGTTGTTCATAAGTACTAGGGATGGGGATTATTATAATAAACATGCAAAACATATAATAATCCAGGTTGTTATCTCCATAACAAATGACAACATGATATAACATGAGGCCTTTCTCAAGGGCCTAGGGCATAATCTCCAACAATCTCCCACTTGAACTAGGCCCAATCAACACGTATCCAATACCATTGAGCTTAGCTTATGACAATCATAATAGCATGTGGAGGATCTTATGTTAGAAGATTATCCTTGTTATCAACATAAATCATTTTGCATATTTTGATATCTCCCATATCAACGATTTCTCGTAGAGATGGAAACGTCTGAGTGTGTGTTTGGATCATAGATGAGTCCTTAGCACCTTAGCTTGTGCAATAACCATTATTTCACAATAAAGGTCCATAGGATTAGTAGTACTAGAAACTATTTCTAGTTTTACTAATAACATCTACATTCAAACAACTCCCTTAGTTACAACTCATGTAACTAAATACTCAATTTTATTCGTAGAATAATTTAAGGTGTATTTGTTTGGAACTATTCCAACTAATAGCACTTACTTTAAACATATGTCCATACTGTGATTTTTAATTATCCTTGTCGTTGTGGAAGCATGCATCTATGTAACCATTTACTAGATCATCTCCCATGTCAACAACCACCAAGAATGCATCCTTAGTTCTTCTCAAGTACATAAGGATATTCTTGACCACTATCTAGTGACTTTCAATAGGATATGATTAGTATGTTCTCATCATATTCCAAGTATACGATCTATCCCGTCTAAGTACATAATATGACATACATGATAGATTCAATTGCCGAAGCATATGGAATCCTAATCATGTATTCTTGCTCATTAGTATTCCAATAAGACTAAGTATTGCCAAGAACATTGTCATTAGACAACTTTGCAAGTTTTTCTCCAAGAGTCGTGCATACTGAACAATTCAGTACTTTGTCTTTATAAGTACTTTGACACAAACCAATCAATTTCCTAGATCTATATCAATAGATATTAATTCCAAGGATGTAAGCGGTTTCTTCCTAAGTCTTTCATTAAGAAACTCTTTCATATAAACTATATGTCAACCACATATATAAGACTAGGAATAAGACTATGCTCCCACTAATTTTCTAGCAAAAACAAGTCTCATATTTGATGAATTTCAAACGAATTGAACACTTCATCAAAATGATTGTTTCAACTCCAAGAAGCTTGCTTCAATCCATCACATGGATTTCCGCAACTTACATACTTTATTAGATTTTTTGGATTAACAAAACCTTTAGGTTGTATCCAATACATCCTTAAGTGAGTTCCCGTTAAGGAACGTTGTTTTGACATCCATTTGTCAAATTTCATATTCTAAATATGAAGATATGACAATGATAATTCTAATATCTTAAAGCATGACTACGAGTGAGAAAGTTTTATCATAGTCTAAATATGAGTCAACCTTTCACATTTAGTCTTGCTTAATTAGTATGTTCCTTGCTATACATGTTAGTTTTCTCCAAGAAAACTTAATTCCATCCTTTGGTTTTTACACCTTAGGTTAGAATGATCAAGTTCCAAACTTGATTATTATACATGAATTTCCTTTAAGATTTTATGACTCCAAGCCATTTATCTAATATGGAGTGGACATTGAATTTTGATAGGTGGTAAATATGTCATTCTCAATGAACTTTACCTCAATACTTTCTATTTCGAGAAATCCAATATTTCTTGTTATAGATTGTCTCCTATCATATATGCAAGTAACTTATGTAACTTGAACGAATTTTCACAACTCTTTGTGAAAGTTTGTTCAATCTTCCATCTAAGGTTCTATGTTATTTTCTAGGTCTCGAACCATTCGAGATACATTTTACTCCCACAGGTTCTTTTAGAGATAAACAATTTATCTAGAAAAGTACAATGTTCAACAAACAATTTGTTTCTTAGAAGTAAAATAATATCCTCAAGTTTCCTTAGGATATCCCATAAAAATACATTTATTAGATTTAGTGTGAGCTTGTCCTAGACAAGTTCTTTCCAAAACGTTTCACTTTCTTAAATATTTATGAAAGACAAACCATGTTTTCTTTCTTTCCATATCGCATATGGTATCTTTGAACCTATTTTTATGGAACTCAAATTAGTGTAATCATAGCGGTTTCTAATGTATAACCCCAAAAATGGTGGAAGATCAATTTGACTTTATCATCTAATGAACCATATCCAATAAGGTTCTATACCTCCATGTAGACACATCATTCCAAAATGGTGTTCTTCATGGAGTTAATTTGTGAAACAATTTCACAACCTTAAAGATAATTGTCAAATTCTTGGTTCAAGTATTCCTCATCTCGATCAGATCGGAATCTTTGAATAGTTTTACCAAGTAGTACCAAAATCCTCTTTTAGCATTGCTACTTAATGAACCATATATATCGACATGTATTAGGACTAATAAGATATTAGCCTTTTACTATTCCTATTAAAAGATGTCTTGATCCAAGTAAATATGTCACGACCCGAAAACTAGACTCTATTTTATTAGTAATAAATAATTATTATTTATTTATTTGCTTATTTATTTATTTAAATTATTATTTATTTAAATAATTATGTGTGCAATTTATGTGTTATAATAATTTATGCCTAGCATCGTAATTGAGTCAATTGGGTTAGTGTGGTATTGTTGGGTCTTAATTGTTAGCAGGGAGTGTAGTATTGTGTTAGTAGATGGGGAAGGGGCCTAAGTGTAACTTCGATTTTAACTTCACCTCCTTCCTTCTTCTCCTTCTCCCTCACCAATTCATTCTCAGTATTCTCTCTCTCTCCCCTCAAGAAAAAAGGTAAACATTTCTCTCTTCCTTCTCTCTTCATTTAAACCTCCTTCCTCTCATCTTCTCTCATTTCTCTCTATACGAAATGTCTTTAGATCGTCGATAGGATCGCGTAGAATCAAGAATATTCGAATTCCGTCAACTTTCATTATTTTCAAGTAAGTTGCTTTTCCCCTATTTTTATGCTAAAATGCTCATAACATGTTTCTACAATGCTTTAATTGTTATATTTGAAGTTTGGTTGGTTTGGAATTGATTTGGAATTTATTTGAGTTTTTTGGCTAAAATGGTGATTTGATGAATGTCATGATTCAATCTTGGTTTTGGGTTGATAAATGGTGTTAGTTAGGTTCCCTTAAACTTAAATGTTGTTTGGGTACCTTAGCAAACTTGTTGGTTGTGTTTGATTTTGAGTATTGTGTGAATTGGGTAAGAAAATGAAGAACCCAGTTCTTCCCTCCCGAATTCCGGCAGTCCAGAAGGTTGGGCGACCGCCCAAAAATGTCTGGGCGACCGCACATCTATCTGAAAGGTTTTGTTCTTGTTTGAGGGCTTTTTGGGCGACCGCACAGTCCCTTGTGGGCGGCCGCACAGAACCTCTGAAAGTTTTCATTTGTTAATTTGTGTGATTGAAGAATGCGTTTTGGTCTAAATCTTGGGTGTCCTTCTACTTGACCTTAGTGAACATTGTAGTACACTTTAGTGATAGAATTGGGTCCTTTGTGATCAAGTTTGTGTTTGAAATTTATTAATTGTTAATTGGGATTTTGGAACACCTTTATTGTGTATTGTTGGTTCATTTCATCTTCTTGGTGATTATTTGGCATGATTCCCTACTTTGGAATCCATGGCTATTTATTGCGCTAGTATTTTATTGCTTGGCCTACGTTTGAAAGTCCAGCTGGTTATTTGTGTTTGTTTCGGGCGATGCGAAATATTATAATGGCACGGCCAAGTCCATTATGATGTTGACCATTGTTTTGCCCCATTATTACCCTACTCCAGATTGGCCTTGGATGTGAGAAGAGCTAGCTCTTTTGTGTTCATTTTAGCTTTACTTGGAGCATGACTTTGTGGCATGTCTCCCGTCCCTTGTGACACTTCATTTGGTTATTGGTTCCGGTACCGGGGTTTTCTCTTCGGCTTTCATGCTATGATGAAGATGTGATTTGTTGATTATTGAAGCTGCGCAGCGATCCTTTATTTGGATGTATCGGTTTGGAAACCTTGGCTAATATCCTTTGTTATGTGTTTATTTCCGCTGCTATCTGATATATGATAATTGCTATGTGCTATGTGATAATTATTATTGTTTATTGTTTATTGCATCATAGCATGTCATGTAGTTGCATTAGTAACTTATTGAGATTTATCTCACCCCCTTTCTTTTATCTTTGTTTTTCCTTAAACCCCCCCAGGTGCTAAGGATTAGTCTCGCCGATCACGAGAAAGAGGACGTCGAGTGTGGATACATCCTTTTGGGGAAAGTTGTATAGGTTGGTTTAAATTATATAAATGTGTAACCTTTTGGGGTAGTTGTACCAAACAATGACGTCATTAAGAATTGTACATTTATATTCTGTTGGGCATAAACTTGTGGAAGTTTATGATAGTTGTATTTGGTTATTATCAAACTTGGATTTGTAAAACTTTGGATCATCACCTTTTGGTATCAAATGGAATTTTTAACTTCGGTATTTCACAGTTTTGGTTTTAAGTCGATGTCCAGCTCGCGTACTCCAAGCCCGCGGGTTCGGGGTCGCGACAGTTGGTATCAGAGCCATGGTTCGGCTCTAAGTATAAGTCTAGGTGGACTAGTATGACCTAGGTGGGTAGTTGTGTTCGGAGTGAGTAACGGTTGATGTCTTATGCAGGTAATTGTTCTCAATGGCTAGAATAAGAACGGGTGAAGGTTCTAGTGGAGCACAGAATCAGAATGACACAAGGGAAGAAGCACGTGCTATGTTTCAAGGCATGTTCGAGGCGGCCATGAAGGCCATACATGATCAAGGTCCGAGGGTAGAGCAAGCACCACCCCGTTATGGTTTGGAGCAATTCTTGAAACTGAAACCGCCAGAGTTCGACGGTGAGCCCGATGTGAAGAAGGCTGAGATGTGGATCGAGTCTATGGAGAAAATTTATGATATATTTGGGTGCTCTGATGAGGACAAGGTCCGGTTCGCGGCTTATAAGCTTGTGGGAGCCGCCGAGCATTGGTGGAAGGGTGTTAAAGCTAGTTGGGATGACACTCACACGGTTTATGCGTGGGAGTTGTTTGTGCGCAAATTCAAGGAACATTTCATTCCGGTTGTTGATCAAAACCGAAAGGAGATCGAGCTGCTTAACCTGGAGCAAGGTTTGTTGTCTATAGCGCAATACTCGGCTAAGTTCACATTGTGACTATTTGGTGAGGACCGAGGTACAAAAAGCTATGAGATTCATTCGGGGATTGAAGACCTCCATCCGTACTCAACTTATAGCCCAGAGGATTGTGACATTTCAGGATGCGGTAGACCGTGCCTATCTTATAGAGCAAGATATTGGGGAACATAAGAGGAAGACCGAGGTGGCCAACCCGAGTAAGGAAGGAGCGCAGAGCAAGTCACAACCAAGGATTGATAATCGAGGTAACTTTGGGGGACAATCTCAGTCCCGAGGGCAACTGATCCCAAGGAACCTGGGTACCAATTCCGGGAACCAAGGGAACCAAATTAGGAGGCTTTGTTCGTATTGTCAAAAGGAAGGCCATTCAGAGGACCGGTGTTGGAAGAAACAGGGAAGGTGTACCAATTGTGGTCAGATGGGTCATTTTGCAAGGGATTGTACTAAAGGCAGAGGTCAGTCATCCGGGTCAGGGGTTGGTACTAATCAGGGTCAGAAAAGGGATGCCGCTGGGAAGCCCAAAGTTCAAGGAAAGATATATGCCATGAATCAACAACAGGCGAACGATGATCCTTCGGTTATTGGAGGTATTGTCTCTGTGTCTAATGTGAGCACACGAGCGTTAGTAGATCCATGATCATCTCATTCATACATTTCTGTGCAATTTGCTTCCATGTTAAATGCTGCATTCGAGTCTTTACCGTACGTGCTAGAGGTGTCGACCCCTATAGGAGAATGCTTGATTTCTGATCGAGTCTTTCGTGCTTGTGATGTGGTTATTTGTGGTCATGTCCTTTGTGCGGATTTGGTAGTTCTTCCTATCCAAGACTTTGATGTCATTTTGGGTATGGATTGGTTGAGCAAGTTTCATGCTTCCGTTGATTGCCGTAAGAAAACTGTTACTTTTTCTATTCCTGATGTGCCTAAATTTGTGTTTGAGGCTAGTCCTCTGAGTAGAAAGGTTCGCTTAATTTCTTATTTGTAAGCGAGAAAATTATTGCATAGTGGTTGTGAGGGGTATTTGGCTAGTGTTCTCGATACTAGGAAAGAATCCCCTAGTTTGGATAGTGTTCGGGTAGTTCGGGAATTTCCCGATGTTTTCTCTACCGAGTATGATATGCCTCCCGATCGTGAGATTGAGTTTTGTATAGACCTTTTGCCGGGTATGGCTCCAATTTCGAAAGCACCTTATAGGTTGGCTCCCGCAGAGTTGAAGGAATTAAAGGTTCAATTGCAAGAGTTGCTTGATCGAGGGTTTATACGCCCTAGTGTTTCCCCGTGGGGAGCACCGGTTTTATTTGTGCGGAAGAAAGACGGTTCCTTGAGATTGTGCATCGATTACAGAAAGTTGAATCAGGTTATGGTGAAGAACAAGTATCCTCTACCTCACATCGATGATTTATTCGATCAGCTTCAAGGCTCAGTTGTGTTCTCTAAGCTTGATTTGAGGAGTGGTTACCACCAGTTGAAGATTCGATCGGAGGATATTCCGAAGACTGCCTTTCGCACTCGTTATGGTCATTATGAGTTCTTAGTTATGATGTTTGGGTTGACTAACGCGCCTGCAGTATTTATGGATTTGATGAACCGGGTTTTCCATCCTTATCTTGATTCTTTCGTGGTGGTTTTTATTGATGATATACTCATCTACTCTAAATCCCGAGAGGAGCACGAGCAGCATTTGAGATCAGTGTTATCCGTTCTTGCGAGGGAGCAGTTGTTTGCGAAGTTTAGTAAATGCGAATTTTGGCTTGAGAAGGTGTCATTTCTGGGTCATGTTATTTCAAAAGATGGGATTTCTGTGGATCCTTCAAAGATAGAGGCAATAGTGGATTGGAAGAGACCCGAATCAGTGACAGAGATTAGAAGCTTTCTTGGTTTAGCCGGGTATTACAAAAGATTTATTGAGGGGTTTTCGAGGATCACTACTCCGATGACTCAGTTGACCCGGAAGAATGTCCCGTTTGTGTGGACCGAGAAATGTGACAAGAGTTTCGAGGAATTGAAGAAGAGGTTGACTACCGCACCGATCTTGACTTTGCCTAATGGGAGCGATGGTTTAGTAATTTATAGTGATGCTTCGAAAGAGGGTTTGGGTTGTGTTTTGATGCAGAACAGGAAGGTGATTGCCTATGCTTCGAGGAAGTTGACCCCTAGTGAACAGAATTACCCGACTCATGATATGGAGTTGGCGGCGATAGTCTTTGCGTTGCACAAGTGGAAGAATTACCTTTATGGAGCGAAGTTTGAAATTTTTACCGATCACAAGAGTTTGAAATACCTCTTCTCTCAAAAGGAACTGAACAACCGGCAGCGTAGGTGGATGGAGCTTTTAAAGGATTACGATTGTACGATTTCTTATCACCCGGGAAAGGCGAATGTGGTAGCCGATGCGATTAGTAGAAAATCTTATGTGGCTTCGATGATGGTCCGTGAATGGAAAATGCTTGAGGATGTTCGAGATTGGTCTCCTCGTGAATCGAGACATGGGGCTATTTTTACGAATATTAGGGTATCTCCGACCCTAATTCAGAGGATTAAAGAAGCTCAAAAGGAAGATCCCGAGTTAGTGAAGGTAATGGGTAAAATGAAGGAAAAGAATTTCGAGGATTTTTCTATGAGTTCGAATGGGGTGTTGACTTTTCGTGGTCGTTTGTGCGTACCCGATGTTGGTGGGATAAAGAGGCAAGTGTTAGATGAGGGTCACAAATCGAGATATACTATTCATCTAGGTAGTACGAAGATGTATCAGAATCTGAAGCAACATTTTTGGTGGAATAACATGAAGAGGGAAATAGCCGAGTATGTTTCGAAGTGTTTAACTTGTCAGCAGGTCAAAGCCGAGCATCAGAGACCCGCGGGACTACTTCAGCCGTTAGACATTCCCGAGTGGAAATGGGAGCATGTGACTATGGATTTCGTTACGGGACTACCTCGTACCCGTAGGAAGTTTGACAGTGTTTGGGTAATAGTGGATAGATTGACCAAGAGTGCCCATTTCTTGCCTATTGACATCAGATACTCGATGGAAAAACTTGCGACCCTTTACATTGAAGAGATTGTGAGATTGCATGGGGTTCCGGTTAGCATTGTGTCAGATCGAGACCCGAGGTTTACTTCTAGATTCTGGAGGGCGTTTCAGGAAGCTTTGGGTTCAGATTTGCGTTTTAGTACAGCTTTTCACCCTCAGACCGACGGTCAATCCGAGAGGACCATTCAGATTTTGGAGGATATGTTGCGAGCTTGTGCGATAGACTTCTCTGATTCTTGGGACTCGCACCTACCGTTAGTGGAATTCTCTTACAACAACAATTATCAGGCTAGTATCGAGATGGCACCGTATGAGGCTTTGTATGGGAGGAATTGTAGATCGCCTATTTGTTGGGATGAGGTTGGTGAAGCGAAGATCGTGGGTATTGATTTGCTTCAGGGTTTAGTTGAAAAGGTTAGAGTTTTCCGGGATCGAATGAAAACAGCCCAGAGTCGACATAAGAGCTATGCAGATAACCGAAGACGAGATCTTAGTTTTCAGACCGGTGATTTTGTGTTCTTGAAAGTATCTCCGAAGGTGGGTATCCGAAGGTTCGGGAAGAAGGGTAAATTGGCTCCGAGGTTTATTGGCCCGTTTGAGATTATGGGAAAGGTTGGACTTTTAGCGTATCGTCTTGCGTTACCGCCATCTTTGGACCGGTTACATAATGTCTTTCACGTTTCTATGCTTCGGAAGTATGTTCATGATCCATCTCACGTGTTACCGAGGGTACCGGAGGATATTGAGCCCGATATGACTTACGAGGAACGACCGGTTCGGATTTTAGATTCTAAAGTCCAAGAGTTGAGGAGCAAAACAATTGCGTTGGTTAGAGTTCTTTGGAGGAATCATAATATCGAGGAGTCGACGTGGGAGCTCCGAGATGAGATCGAGGGGAAATATCCGTGGCTTTTTAATTCGGGTAAGTCTCGTTAAAATTCGGGTCGAATTTTCTTTAAGGGGGAGTGAATGTCACGACCCGAAAACTAGACTCTATTTTATTAGTAATAAATAATTATTATTTATTTATTTGCTTATTTATTTATTTAAATTATTATTTATTTAAATAATTATGTGTGCAATTTATGTGTTATAATAATTTATGCCTAGCATCGTAATTGAGTCAATTGGGTTAGTGTGGTATTGTTGGGTCTTAATTGTTAGCAGGGAGTGTAGTATTGTGTTAGTAGATGGGGAAGGGGCCTAAGTGTAACTTTGATTTTAACTTCACCTCCTTCCTTCTTCTCCTTCTCCCTCACCAATTCATTCTCAGTATTCTCTCTCTCTCCCCTCAAGAAAAAAGGTAAACATTTCTCTCTTCCTTCTCTCTTCATTTAAACCTCCTTCCTCTCATCTTCTCTCATTTTTCTCTATACGAAATGTGTTTAGATCGTCGATAGGATCGCGTAGAATCAAGAATATTCGAATTCCGTCAACTTTCATTATTTTCAAGTAAGTTGCTTTTCCCCTATTTTTATGCTAAAATGCTCATAACATGTTTCTACAATGCTTTAATTTTTATATTTGAAGTTTGGTTGAGTTTGGAATTGATTTGGAATTGATTTGAGTTTTTTTGGCTAAAATGGTGATTTGATGAATGTCATGATTCAATCTTGGTTTTGGTTGATAAATGGTGTTAGTTAGGTTCCCTTAAACTTAAATGTTGTTTGGGTACCTTAGCAAACTTGTTGGTTGTGTTTGATTTTGAGTATTGTGTGAATTGGGTAAGAAAATGAAGAACCCAGTTCTTCCCTCCCGAATTCCGGCAGTCCAGAAGGTTGGGCGACCGCCCAAAAATGTCTGGGCGACCGCACATCTATCTGAAAGGTTTTGTTCTTGTTTGAGGGCTTTTTGGGCGACCACACAATCCCTTGTGGGAGGCCGCACAGAACCTCTGAAAGTTTTCATTTGTTAATTTGTGTGATTGAAGAATGCGTTTTGGTCTAAATCTTGGGTGTCCTTCTAGTTGACCTTAGTGAACATTGTAGTACACTTTAGTGATAGAATTGGGTCCTTTGTGATCAAGTTTGTGTTTGAAATTTATTAATTGTTAATTGGGATTTTGGAACACCTTTATTGTGTATTGTTGGTTCATTTCATCTTCTTGGTGATTATTTGGCATGATTCCCTACTTTGGAATCCATGGCTATTTATTGCGCTAGTATTTTATTGCTTGGCCTACGTTTGAAAGTCCAGCTGGTTATTTGTGTTTGTTTCGGGCGATGCGAAATATTATAATGGCACGGCCAAGTCCATTATGATGTTGACCATTGTTTTGCCCCATTATTACCCTCCTCCAGATTGGCCTTGGCTGTGAGAAGAGCTAGCTCCTTTGTGGGCATTTTAGCTTTACTTGGAGCATGACTTTGTGGCATGTCTCCCGTCCCTTGTGACACTTCATTTGGTTATTGGTTCCGGTACCGGGGTTTTCTCTTCGGCTTTCATGCTATGATGAAGATGTCATTTGTTGATTATTGAAGCTGCGCAGCGATCCTTTATTTGGATGTATCGGTTTGGAAACCTTGGCTAATATCCTTTGTTATGTGTTTATTTCCGCTGCTATCTGATATATGATAATTGCTATGTGCTATGTGATAATTATTATTGTTTATTGTTTATTGCATCATAGCATGTCATGTAGTTGCATTAGTAACTTATTGAGATTTATCTCACCCCCTTTCTTTTATCTTTGTTTTTCCTTAAACCCCCCCCCCAGGTGCTAAGGATTAGTCTCGCCGATCACGAGAAAGAGGACGTCGAGTGTGGATACATTCTTTTGGGGAAAGTTGTATAGGTTGGTTTAAATTATATAAATGTGTAACCTTTTGGGGTAGTTGTACCAAACAATGACGTTAAGAATTGTACATTTTGTATTCTGTTGGGCATAAACTTGTGGAGTTTATGATAGTTGTATTTAGTTATTATCAAATTTGGATTTGTAAAACTTTGGATCATCACCTTTTCGTATCAAATGGAATTTTTAACTTCGGTATTTCACAGTTTTGGTTTTAAGTCGACGTCCAGCTCGCGTACTCCAGGCCCGCGGGTTCGGGGTCGCGACAAAATAAGATTTGCATATATCATAAGATTCAAAATCGTATGACTTTAAAACTCTGTCACATGGAATTTTTGATATGCGCTTCTCATTTATTTGGCGAAAATAATAATGCCTTAAGAATTTAATTATTTATGTTATAGCCTTATATATTATTTTGTTCTTCAAGATTTGGGATATTAGATTTATTTATATGATTTAACAATACAATAAAGTAAATCATAATAAATAAAGCACTTTCTTATTCTCAATAAGAAATAAATATCCTTCATTATCTTATACCAAAATAATATTTTCTACTTAATGAGTAAAGTCACTTCATAAGTGTTCTACGAACAATGTTGCAACTCTTGCATCATTACCATTCGTTGATTAACTTTACTTTTCATAAATAGTCTTTCTATTACTAATTGTTCCACATTTATACAAATGTGTGATCCATATCCGGTATCCAATACCCAATAATTAGAAGTAGAAAGAATAATTTTATAACATAAATATCCGAAGTGGTAATCTCACTACCATTCACTTTCTTTGATCATCCAGAATTTTGATTGCAATTTTAAATGGTCAATCTAATTGCGATGTTACCAAATTGCATTATTTAGAGTTATAATTTTAGCAATAATTATTTTCTTCAGGCTTGACAACATTTGTCTTACCTATATCTTTTAATCCTTTTTCCTTTTTAGACATTAATGAAGTCAAAAATCAAATTTTTGACTTAGATCATCATCTTTCCATACTTATGTTCAGAAATCTAGAGCACAAACTGTACGGCTGAAACTAAGCCAAAAGGCATCCACATTTCCGTACATCATTCAGAAACTTTAGAGAACAGTCCATACGGCCGAAACAAAGCCAAAAGGCATCCACATTTCCGTATGGATCTGTAGTCTTGTTTCTAAATTCCATGTCTCATCAATTTAACTGATTTCAGCAATCAAGAACTTTTCAGGATTCTGATTTCAGTTTTCTGAATTCTGTATTGACATCACTTTTCAGGAAACATTGTTTTGAAACCAGCCATCTGAAACTAGTTTCAACTTTAGATTCAAATTCTGAACAACACCTGCTTGGCCGAGTCTTAAGACCCGCTTGGCCGTGCACCGCGAAAAATAGATTTTAAATTTTCAAAATTTATCCTAGAATTGCTTTCCTTGATTCAATTTGGATTTGGTGTTCACGGTGATCGAATCATCATGGTCATCAAAACCAAGAATAAACAATTTATTTATGAATCTAAGATCATCAACAAGTTAATCAAATTAAATTTTAACGATCCTACGAAACATATTAATAAAATTAATATTGCAATCTAGGTTACTTAGGATTATTAAGAATGTATAATTTCCCTTCTTGCTTTAGAACAATTCTTAAGCTCATTATCGAATCAAAAAAATTAATTTCATTCTCTTTTAACTTTGTCGTTTTAAAGAACATATCGCAATAACAAACACAATTAAAGTTTGAGACAATATTCTACACAAATATGTAAATTAATATACACCTATATTTCATACCAATCATTTAAGAGATAATTATTGTATTTCTTAAATACTCCCACTAAATTATATAATCTTCATATACAACAATTGTATAATATAATTTATGTGGGCTAAGATCCATATTTCACTTGATTTGTGAGTCTGGTTTGGCAAGAACCTCAAAATCAAGCTATTTAGGTAGATAACTCCTTATCAATCACATCACATGTGACTCTTAGATCTTTTATGGGATTTGTGACATCTTATGTCTTACATGTTTTAATCACATCTTATGCCTTAGGCCCATAACCGTTATGATAGCTTAATTAAGTTTAACCACTTTAAACGTATAGACAAATTTTGCCTCATCTTGCTTCTCAAAGATAGAATGATATGCCCTGCTTTGGCAGATAAACCACACCAAAACTATCAAGGTACTTCACAAGTGTTTAAATCATGGATGGCATAAAATTTAAAATTTTGAGAAGGTTCTTTCATATAGGAACGCGCATAACAAATGTATAATTAATCAAATTAATTAATGAATGGATACTATGTGAATATAAATATGAATTTTAGATTTTCATAGAGTCCTACTCTTGGTATAATACATATTGAATAATGAATTCTTTCATAGATACCAAATCTATTAAGAATACATTACTTTATAGAATTCAATACCATGAACAATACGTATTCTACAATGCATCTCCAAGTCAGAAAAACACGAATTCAGAAATCTGCACTCCACGTGAACTGCACGAAAAATCTGCACGAATTCGTGCATTGCACGCGAACTGCACGAAAATTTTGCACAAAATTCTGGACTGCACGTGCGCTGCACGAAAATTGTGGACAAAAACGTGCATTGCACGCGAACCGCACGATCGCAACTTATCAAATCTTGATCCTTTAATAATTCAACTATTCATGGTGATCAAATTATCATGAACATCAAACCATAAGAAAAAACAATTTGTTCTTCAAGATTAAGAATCATCAATTCAATAATCCAATTAAAGAGATTGATGATCCGATAAATAGATTAATCATATTAATCATGCAACTTGAAAATCTTGTTCATAATCATACTATATCAAATATATAATTGTTTAACCAAACAATTCATATAAATCCCTTATTCTAAATTCACATCATGCTAGATCATATAATCAAATCATATATTTAACATGATAATATTAAAACAAACATACATGAATGGGGCTCTGATACCACTGTTTGGGTTTTAAGGGTCGTTGCGCAGTGGAAACGGCAATAGAAAATCAACAAAACCCATGAGCCCATGGATCCATTCATTGTGATTAAAGTAATAGGAAGATGAATTTAGAATGCTAACCGTTGTTGTGCGTTTAAAATTTTCAGATCTTCAAATCTTCAAGTCTTCAAGCTTTATGATTTGATCTTCTCCACGTTCTTCGAATCACATCACAGGAACATGAACTTGAGATGCTAAAAGAAGCACCCTCTATGTTTATACACACGCGAATGAATATCTAGAACGATTCTAGATCTGGACTGCTAGATCCCATCATTAGAAAACACATTTTTCTAATCTTCAAAGGCTATATGAATTTATTGGTGTTCTTGAGCTTTTGATTCACAATCTAAACTCAAGAATGTGTTTCTCAAAAACATGGAGGCTACCAATAAGTTACCCATATGAATTAGGTCAATACCATGTAAAGAGAGGAGTATTTATATTCAAAAGTCCTAAACCCTTTAGGAAATTTGGTCAAAATCCCGTTAAAAACCGAATTTGGAAAAACCAGCAATTCTAGAGAGGAGGTCCGACCAGGTCATAATATAGGTCCGACCGGACCAAGGGGGAGGTTCGACTAGGTCATATGTTGGGTCCGGCCGGACCCTCCTTCTTGAAACCAGATTATGGTTTTCCTTAATCCGATTTTTACGCTCTTTTACGCAATTCCAATCTTAGCCCTTTTGTAAATTTTTTCTTTTGTGTGTGACCCTATAGGATTATATTAATTTGGCAATGAGTCAAACCAAGGTCAAACTCATAATCATGAGCGGACTCTATCAAGCCATCATGACTACCCAATTAATATAACTTAAAGAAGTTTGTTTATCCTCATAGAACATATCACAATCCTTTTGTCACGCGATATCATATTGAACATAAACCACGGTCTAAGTCAACTTTTATTGTTCAATGCTTTCTCGATCCCGAGTAGATTTCTATGAGAAAATGACATGGAACACATCAATTCATTTGAGCGTGGCCACGCATTTCATCAATCTCACTCTTCGAGTGGCCTAAGCAGATATCTCTCTTGATGGAGGGACAAATTCCATCTTGACTTATCATTCTTCCATACAAGAATCCTATTATGACAATCATAGCCTTTATGACTACCTAGTTAAGGGTAGAGGTTTACTATGTCAAACATAATGTTCATCATGTGGAAGACCATGATAATCTTAGGTCTAAGGATATCAAATGATATAACTATATGAGATTTAATTATGACATTTGACCATGACATAAATCTCATAGTGGATCATTTCCAGTACTTGTTCACAAACAAGTACCCATAAGTTTAATTTGTATCAAATACACATGATCATCATATGATCATCGATTAAACTTATACTAGTTCTTCATAAGTACTAGGAACGAGGATTATTATAATAAAAATGCAAAACATATAATAATCCAAGTTGTTACTCTATAACAAATGAGAACATGACATAACATGAGACCTTTCTCAAGGGCGTAGGGCATAATCTCCAACACCAGAAAAAAGGCGCAAGCCTGCAATTGGCCTTTACGATGAATCAATCCGAATTTAGTTTCCTTCTCTGCAAACAATTTCCACTTTATTAATAGGGATAAATTCTGAAACCTTTTGTTTCCGCAGAACATCTTTAGATTGAGAGCACAAAATGTACGGCCGAAACTAAGCCAAGAAGCATCCATATTTCCGAACTAAGATAAAAAAACCAAGTAATTATTCCATACGGACGAAACTAAGCTAAGAGGCATCCACATTTCCGTATAGAAAAATAACTTGTTTCAAGATCATTCATTGTCTCATCAATTTCATAGACTACAGCAATTCTGAACTCTTCAGAACTCTGATTTCTGCAATTTTTTGGATTGAATCATATTTCAGGAAACACGGTTTCGAAAACCAGCCATCTGAAACCAGATTCAGTTCCTGATTCGAATTCTATAAATGTTTTACAGAACAATCAGAAAACCATAAAACAAAACAAATCTGCCAGGAATTTCTAGGGCACCCGTACGGCTCTGTGGGAGGCGTACGCCTCCACAGGCTCCGTACGGTGCTTATTCCCAGATTTCCAAAATTTTTAAATTCGATCAATCTCAATATCGTGTTCATGAATTAATCAGATTAAACTAACACGAATTTACAAATTATGAATTTAAATAGATCTAATCAATATCATAAATAAACAATTTATTACATATACAAATTAGATCTAAATTATCAATACACATAATCCAATTATTCATTGATAACCCCAGCATGCAATTATTCATATAGATCACATCAATATAATAATTACTTAATCCCCATATTCATGCTCATAAATCCTAATCACGTATTCATCTTTATCATCATCCAAAATCATATAATCGAATTAAATAATTTAAACATGATGTATTAAAATAATCAACGATGAACGGGGCTCTGATACCACTGTTGGGTTTTGATGCATCATGCGCAGCGGAATAAAACATAAGATCAAACACCCATGAGCCCGGATCCGTTCATGTTGATTAAATTAAATACAAGATGAAAGAAACTAACCCTTGAAGATCGAATCCATGAACACAGAATTTAGGTGTTGAAAAGAGAACACCCTCTATCGGTATCCATACATCAAACGGACTCAAAAACACCTTCTTGATTGATTGCTAGATCCAAGGCTTGGTGAAGAAATGATTTTTTTATAGGAATTATTTTGTTTCATTGATTATTGACATTTGACCTTGACATAAATCTCATAACGGGTCTATCCAGTACCTTGTTCTTCAACAAGTAACAATAAGTTTAATCCGCATCCTATGCAGCATAATCATTAAATGATTATCTATTAAACTCATGCTAGCCCTTCATAAATGCTAGGGGAAATGATTATTATAATAAACATGCAAAATATATAATAATCGGGTTTGTTATATTTTTAACAATGAAGCTATGATGTAACCCATAGGCCTTTCTCAAGGGCCTAGGGCATAATATCCAATACTAGCTTGATTACCCCAGTTCTAACATCCTCATCAATACGAGCACCCACATCCAATATGGAAGCAAAGTCAGGGAATGCGAGGTTTTTCATCTTTTCAGTATAGACTAACTGAAGGTTCTTCAGGAAAATGCAGGTCTGTTCGGCGTTGTCGAGCCTTTCCAAATACTGAGCGACTTTCTTTCTCCATCTACTAGCAAATTCAGAGAAAGTCTTTTTTTCACGCTGGGCATGCATCAAGCTCTCGACGATTTTTCTCCCAGGTGGAGTTGTCTTTGTACCTCTTCTGGAACTCATCGACAAGCTTACTCCAATTGTCAACCAAATCAGAGTCAACAGTCAAGAACCACTATTTGGCCGGTCCTACCAAAGTCAGATGGAAGTTGGAAGCCATACCAATATTCGCCCCACGGGATTGCATAGCATGAGCATAAGATTTCAGGTGGGCCTTTGGGCAACCTGTACCATCAACCTTCTCGATATCGGGCATTTTAAACTTTGGAGGAAGAATAGCAAATGGAGACAGTTTCAAGGAATCAGCAAAAACTTCTCCTTTATTAATAATTTTCCTCATAATTTCCTTCATTTCATTCATTTCAATTTCAGCCTTAGTTAGGGGTACATAGGGAATTCCTTTGTAAAAAGCTTCCATTTGATGGGTGAAGTTGGGATCCTGCATGTAGGAGGTTCCTTGATTTGGAGGGATTCCATTAGCAAAAGCACCATGGAGATCGCCTTGACTCGAAGGGACACCGTTGGTGAATGTGTCGAAAGCATTAGGTGGTTGATTTCGATGGAGAGCTTGCATGTATTGGGCGAAGGCATTGTAATCGGGCGGATACTGAGATGGTTTCACCATGATGTTTGGTTGATTGGGGATGAAGTTGTGATTCACACCGCTGAGATCGGGATGGACCATGCGACCATTGGTGTTGACGTTGTTTCCATTGGTGTTCACATGACCATTTCCATTTCCATTAATAGTGGGGGTACCGTTGGGTGTTGGGTTTCGTAGTAACATGCGCAGTGGAATTTAGCATTTAAAATTTAGAAACCCAAAGCCATGGATCCGTTCATATGATTAAATCAAATACAACATAATGAATATAGGAATGACTAACCTTTGATGGCTATTAATTTTCTCTTTGGTCTTGGTGGAGATCTTGAAGCTTTATCACGAACAAATCACGAACTTTGTAAGATGATAAAATTCACCCTCTAGCGGTATCCACACTTCGAACGAATATCAAAGGAGCTTCTTTGATCTTGGTTGCTAGACCAAATTGTGAAACACTTTTTCACAATCAAAAGAACTATATGGAATTTATTTTGTGTTTTATTTTGTTCTTCAACCAAGAATGTCTTGGAACAAAATAAACCCTCTCTCAAACTCTTTGAGACTCACAAAATCAATCGTATTGAGTGCTGGCCGAATTTTGTCTTTTATACACAAGTATGACCTATTCCAAATAGGAAACTTGTGTCAAAATCCGTCCAAAATTCGTTTCCTAATCAAATTAGGAATCTGCCACCCGACAGTGCTGTGCGGCCGCCCAAAAACCTCTGTGCGGTCGCACAACATTCTGAAACAAAACTGGTACATTTCTGAGCTAAGTGTGCGGCCGCCCAGTCCATTATCTGCGGTCGCCCACTTCTCAGAAAGTCCAGAATTTCCAAAATTCCAATGTAGTCCTTTTTAAAGATTCGTTCTATTGTGTGTGACCCTCTAGGATTATACTAAGTTGGCAATGGGCTCAAACATGATCCCATAAGATATGATTAGGTTCTAGCAAACCATCATACCTACCCAAATAGCATAACTAGATACAAGTTCGCATTCCTCTTAGAATATGTCACAATCCCTTTGTCCACGATGTCATTGAACACAAGTCATGGTCAAACAGTCAACTTGTTTTGTTCAATACTTTCTCGATTCCGAATATGTTGATAATCCAAATGACATTGATCCAATCAATTCATTTGAGTCCGGCCGAACATTTCATCAACATCATTCCTACGAGAGGCCCAAGCTTGACATCTCTCCGAGGAGGGACAAATCCATTTAGCTTATTATTCTTCCCTACGTGAATCCGATAATGCCAATCATACCCTTTATAACTACTCGGTTAAAAGTAGCGTTTGAATATGTCAAACATAATGTTCATCAAGTGGAAGACTATAATAACTTCATGTCTAAGGATTCAAATGACATAACTAATATGAGATATATGTATGACATAGACCATGACATAAATCTCATAGAGCGGGTCATGTCCAGTACTTTGTTCCAAACAAGTACCCATAAATCTAACATGATCATCGCATGATCATTTAGCCTTTATACCAGTGCTTAACAAGTACTAGGGACGGAGATTATTATAAGTAAACATGAACAACAATAATAATCAAAACATCTCTTTATTGATATGAAATAAATGATAACAATTACAACGTTTATAAAACGTGCCTAGGGCACCACTACCAACATTGGGATCCCCATTACCATTTCCATTCCCATTGCTGTTTCCATTGAGAAGGCCATTGCCATTTCCGTTACCATTAGGGATGCCGTTGGGATCCCCATTACCATTGTCGTTCGGTGGGTTGTTTCCATTACCGTTGGGAGTGCCATTAGGATCCCCATTCCTTTGATTTTGCATCTGAACCAACGTAGCGAGAAACTCATCTGTCTGATTCCTCATCTGACCTAATACATTCTGTTCCAACCACGCTTGAAGCTCTGGTGGTGGTACGTAACACTGATCATTCCCTTCTTCGGCCATGATTCTTAGAGAGAATCTGAAGTAGAGTTTTGATCAAAGTGGCGCTTGAAATGGACCTGAATATTGTTTTAAAGAACAAGAAGAATTCTCCCTCTAGAAGACGGATGAAAAAAGGAAACCTATTTGGGGAAGAAGCTTTATGTGCAAAATAGGAAAAAGTTTAAGAACTAAAGAAACTAATAATTTTGTTTTTGTTTTGTTTCAAAATTCGAAGCGCAAGCAACGCACAAACCTATGAATGCCGGACAAGCACCTTGCTTCATTTTGACACGTATTTCAATTGAATCCTGGAATAGTGGATACCGTCTCCAAGGTATAGGACCAACGTCTTTCACCTGTACTATTGGCCGTCCAATCCCCTAGCGAAGGGCGTATACTCTTTCTGGGATCCACCATTCGGTTACGGTCTATGTGAGGGTCTTGGAAATTTCAAGTAAATCCAAGAATTCCACATGATATCCATAATTGAGGTTATTTATAACCTTTCTTTTTGGAACCCATAGTATTGAAGGGTGTTGGTCCCAAAGACACAACATGTCGCGACCCCGACCCCGCGGGCCAAGAGCACGCGAACTGGACGTCGACTTAACACACAATTTCCAAAATACTGCAGATAAAAATTCCATTTTATACCAAAAGATGATAGTACAAGTTTTATAAATCCAATCTTGACAACCACAAAATACAACTAGCATAAGCTCCACAAACTTATACCCAAAAAGTAAACAATACACAATTCTTAATGACGTCAAAGTTTGGTGACACTATCCCAAAAGTTATACATTTAAATAATGCAAACCGAAACAACCTTCCCAAAAGTCGCAAACCCTCTCGACGTCCTCCTCGTGATCAGCGAGAACTAATCCTTTCCTCCTGGGGGGGGGGTTAAGGAAAAACAAAAATAAAAGAAAGGGGGTGAGATATATCTCAATAAGTTACTAATGCAACTACATGACATGCTATGATGCAATAACAATAATAAATCACATATAGCACATAGCAATAGCAGTTAATAGATAGCAGTGGAAATAAACAATTAACAAAGGATATTAGCCAAGGTTTCCCAACTGATAGAACCAAATAAAGGATCGCTGCGCAGCTTCAACAATCAACATCTCTTCATAGTAGCATCAAAGCTGAAGAGAAAACCCCGGTACCGGAACCATAACCAATAGTGACAAGGGAAAATGACACAAAGTCATAACCCAAAACCAACTAGCTAGAATACTCACCAAAGGGAGCTAGCTCATCTCAACCAAGGCCAATCTGGAAGAGAAAAATAAGGGCAAAATAATGGTTATATTATAATGGACTTGGCTCGGAGCCATTATAATATTCCCATCGCCCGACACAACCACATATACCAGCTGGACTTTCAAATAAATGCCAAGTAATAAATACTAGCGTTTGAATATGTCGAACATAATGTTCATCAAGTGGAAGACTATAATAACTTCATGTCTAAGGATTCAAATGACATAACTAATATGAGATATATGTATGACATAGACCATGACATAAATCTCATAGAGCGGGTCATGTCCAGTACTTTGTTCCAAACAAGTACCCATAAATCTAACATGATCATCGCATGATCATTTAGCCTTTATACCAGTGCTTAACAAGTACTAGGGACGGAGATTATTATAAATAAACATGAACAACAATAATAATCAAAACATCTCTTTATTGATATGAAATAAATGATAACAATTACAACGTTTATAAAACGTGCCTAGGGCACCACTACCAACAATCTCCTACTTGCCCTAGGTCCAATCTCCCATGTATCTAATACCCATGGACCTAACATGACCATCATGTTTAGCTTGTGGAAGTCCCTTTGTTAGCGGGTCCGCAACATTGTCATCAGTAGGTACTCTGCATATATTTACGTCTCCCCTATCAACGATCTCTCGAATGATATGAAAACGCCTAAGTATGTGTTTGGATTTCTGATGTGCTCTTGGTTCCTTTGCTTGAGCAATAGCACCATTATTATCGCAATAAAGGTCTATTGGATTAGCAATACTAGGAACCACTTCAAGTTCAGTTATGAACTTCTTAATCCAAACAGCTTCCTTTGCAGCATCCGATGCAGCAATATACTCAGCTTCTGTTGTAGAATCAGCGGTTGTACTTTGCTTGGAACTCTTCCAGCTTACAGCTCCACCATTTAACATAAACACAAAACCCGATTGCGATCGGCTATCATCTTTGTCAGTTTGGAAGCTTGCATCCGTGTAAGCATTTACAACGAGATCATCTTCCATTCCTCCATAGACCAAAAACGAGTCTTTAGTTCTTCTCAAGTACTTAAGAATCGCTTTTACAGCTATCCAGTGATTTTCGCCAGGGTCGGATTGGTATCTACTTGTCATGCTCAAAGCATAAGACACATCCGGTCTAGTACAAATCATGGCATACATGATGGACCCAATTGCCGAAGCATATGGAACATCATTCATTTTCTCACGCTCATCTTTTGTCTTAGGACATTGAGTCTTACTTAGAGAAACTCCATGTAACACGGGCAAGGTGCCTCTCTTAGAATTTGCCATACGGAATCTTCTAATGACCTTGTCAATGTATGTACTTTGGCTTAAACCAAGTAGCCTCCTTGATCTATCTCTATAGATCTTAATGCCAAGAATATATGCGGCTTCACCCATATCTTTCATTGCGAAGCACTTTCCTAACCAAGTCTTCACAGACTGAAGTGTAGGAATGTCATTTCCAATGAGCAATATGTCATCCACATATAAGATAAGGAATAGCACCATGCTCCCACTAATCTTCTTGTACACACAAGGCTCATCTTCGTTCTTGATGAAACCAAACTCTTTGACCGATTCATCAAAACGGAGATTCCAACTCCTTGAAGCTTGCTTCAATCCATAGATGGATCTTTGCAATTTGCATACCTTAGAATCTTGTTCAAAACCTTCTGGTTGTGTCATATACACATCCTCTTGGAGTTTTCCATTTAGGAAAGCGGTTTTGACGTCCATCTGCCATATTTCATAGTCATGATATGCGGCAATGGCAAGCAAAATTCTTATAGACTTGATCATTGCTACGGGTGAAAAGGTCTCATCATAGTCAATACCATGAACTTGCCTATAACCCTTCGCTACAAGCCTAGCTTTGTAAGTATGCACCTTCCCATCCATGTCAGTCTTCTTCTTAAAGACCCATTTGCATCCTATGGTTTTTACACCTTCGGGCGCATCAATCAAATTCCAAACTTGATTGTCTTGCATGGATTGCAATTCGGATTCCATGGCTCCAAGCCACTTGTCCGAATCAGGAGAAGACATCGCCTCTTGGTAGGTTGACGGTTCATCATTCTCAATGATTTATACCTCATTACTATCCGTTACGAGAAATCCATATCTCTCGGGCTCGGATCGTAACCTACTAGATCTGCGAGATGCTTGTGTATTTTGAACAGGTTCCACAACTCCTTGTGGTTCTTGTTCTTGTTCCACTATTGGTTCAATGTTATTTTCTGGGTCTCGAGTTTCTTCAAGATTTATTTTACTCCCACTGATTTCTTTGGAGAGAAACTCTTTCTCTAGAAAGACACCAGTTCGGGCAACAAACACTTTGTTGTCCTCTCGGTTGTAAAAGTAATATCCTTTAGTTTCCTTAGGATATCCCACGAAAATACATTTATCAGATTTGTGTGCAAGTTTGTCTGAGATAAGTCTTTTGACAAAACTTCACAACCCCAAATCTTCATGAAAGATAGACAAGGCTTCTTTCCGCTCCACATCTCATATGGAGTCTTTTGAACCGATTTAGTTGGAACACGATTTAGTGTGAAAGCAGCGGTTTCTAGGGCGTAACCCAAAAGGATATTGGAAGATCAACTTGACTCATCATTGATCGAACCATGTCTAACAAAGTCCGATTCCTCCTCTCGGACACACCATTCCATTGTGGTGTTCCAGGTGGAGTCAATTGTGAAACTATTCCACAATTCTTTAGATGATCATCAAATTCTTGACTCAAGTATTCACCACCACGATCTGATCGAAGTGCCTTTATACTTTTGCCAAGTTGTTTTTCTACTTCATTTTGAAATATTCTAAATATCTCAAATGCTTCACTTTTATGTTTCATTAGGTAAACATACCCAAATCTACTATAATCATCAGTGAAGGTTATGAAGTATTGAAATCCTCCCCTAGCATTGCTACTTAATGGTCCGCATACATCGGAATGTATCAAACCCAATAAGTCGCTTGCCCTTTCACCAAACTTGGTAAAAGGTGTCTTAGTAATTTTTCCAAGAAGACACGACTCACAAGTATCATATGACTCTAAGTCACATGAACCCAAAAGTCCGTCCCCATGGAGTTTTGAGATACGCTTCTCATTAATATGACCAAGACGGCAATGCCACAAATAAGTATGATTTACATCATTAGGTTTAGATTTCTTATTCACATGATAGACATTATTTTCATTCTTGACATCCAAGATATAAAGGCCATTAAATGAATTAGCAATACCATAAAGCACATAATTTAAATAAATAGAAAATTTCTTATTCTCAATAAGAAACTTAAAACCTTCATTATCCAAACAAGAAATTGAAATAATATTTCTGCTTAAATCCGGAACATAATAACAATTCTTCAAAACAAGAATTAATCCGGAAGGTAAAGTGACTTCATAAGTCCCTACGGCTAATGCAGCAACTCTTGCTCCATTCCCCACGCGTAGATCTACTTCACCTTCTTTAAGCAGTCTCCTATTCTTTAGTCCCTGCACATTTAGACAAATGTGAGAACCACATCCGGTATCCAATACCCAAGAATCAGTGGTAGAAAGGAGAATATCTATCATATAGACACCTGAAGTCGACGCAGCCTTGCTGCTCTTCTTCTTCTTTTGCTCTTCCAAGAAAGCCTTGCAATTACGTTTCCAATGACCAATTTCTTGACAATGGAAACAAATTGCATCCTTTTGTGTATCGGGTTTTACCTCAGAAGCCTTGGCAACCTTTGCCTTGCTTATCTTGGGTTTGACAACTTTTGCCTTACCCTTGCCTTTGGCACCAGGCTTCTTCCCATCATGAACCAAGAGCACGGGAGAACCTTTCTCCACAATTTTCATCTCTGCAGTTTTGAGCATCCCATGCAACTCAGAGAGATTCTTATCCATTCCATGCATGTTATAATTCATTACAAACTGATTATAACTTTTAGGCAATGAATTAAGAATGAGATCCGTGGCTAGCTCCAATGGGATTGGATAGCCAAGTTTCTCAAGGTGCTCTACATAACCTTTCATTTTAAGAAAGTGAGGACTCACTTGTTGCCCTTCATTCATTTTGCTAGTAGTGAATGCAACAATGGTCTTGTACCTCTCTTGCCTAGCTTGCTCTTGAAACATGGTTCTCAACTCCACGCCTATCTCATAGGCTTCCAAATGTTCCAAACTTTGTTGGAGTTTTGAACACATAGCAGCAAGCATGAGACAACTTACATCTCTAGAATCATTACGATGTTTCTTGTAATTGTCTCTTTCTACCCTAGGGGCAGTAGGCGGTGGTTCAGCGGGGAGAGGCCCATCGAGAATGTACAACTTGTCTTCTTGCCTAAGAACGATTCTTATGCTACGGATCCAATCCATAAAGTTTGTACCATTCTCTTCGAGCTTATCCTTCTCAAGGATCGATCGCAACGACATTGATTGAGTGTTATTAGTCATTATCTACAAATATGCAAAAATTTCCAAAATTTAATAAGTACCGGTTTTCATTAAAGAGATAAATAATGTATTTTTCAAACAAAATACTCCCACTAAATTATACAACCTTCTTTATACATCCAATGTATAGTATAATTTAAATGGGTTGAGATCCCGCTTTAATCTAATTTTGAGTACGCTTTGGCGCACCGCTCAAAATTAAATCAATTAGGTAGACAACTCTTGTCAATCATATCTCATATGACTCTCAGTTATTTTCATGAGATTCTTTAAGAAATCCAATTTCAAAAAGCATGTTAAATCTCATCTTTGCCTTAAGCCCAAAACTGTTTTGACGCTTAATTAAGTCCAACCATTTTAAACGCATAGGAAACTCTTATTCACTCATCTTGCTCAAACATGAATAAAATCAATGCACCTCGCTTTGGCGAGCCCACATAAAATTACTCATGTATAAACAAGTGTTTTAATCATGGTATGGCAAAAGGACTTAAAACTTTTTTTGAATGTTCATCACATATAGCATATAACACATTTATGAGCACATAATATAAACATGTTACACATCAAGTTTAGCCACTAAATTAATCTCCATTAATTTAAGCATGATATTTATGTGTCATTAGTTTCTCTATAATTATGAGGATGAGACTATTTCAACTTTGGTCATTATCTCCAAATTAAGACAACAAGAAGTGCGGTCGAACTAAGCCATTAGGCAACCACAATCCCGCACTAATTCAAGAAACCAAGAAAGTAGTCCATGTGGCCGAAACTAAGCAATAGATGGTCTCGATGAACGTAGGCCAATTGCATTCACAATTCCACATGGATCTCCAAACTTTGAATCAAGAACTTTGTTTCTCAATTTTAGCAATTATGAACTCTTCATAATTCTAACTTCGTTTCATCTTTGAAACTTTGATTGCGATCAAGTTTGGGAAACACAATCTCGATGAACGCAGATTAGCCATCCAAACCTTGAACCAATCTTAGAATCACAAGACTGAAATAAATAGGAAAATCAAACCCCAAGATCCACACACAAACCAACTACCCAAAACCCATTCCAGATCAGCAGGTCTGGATTGGTTCTGTTACTGGTTTCGTTGAACCTCTCAAAAATTCCAAATTCTAATTTTTGAGCAAAATCAGACATTCTGATCTTGGCGTGCGGCCGCCCAAAAAGACTTGTGCGGTCGCCCAAAAACCGTGCGGTCGCCCAGTCTCTTCCGTGCGGTCGCCCGGTTCAATCAGAATGTGCAGAATTTTAAGTTCGAAAATTTTGTCTCAAAATTGTTTTTCCCCGATTATTAAAACTTTGATCCAATCAAAAATTAATAATCAACAATTCTGAATCCACCATAATTTATTTATTGCGATTGAATCGTGCGATTAAAGTTGCAAAACAATAAACCACATAAAATCACATAACACATAAACATCACATATTCCAATATTCATATCATGCAAGGCACATAAACAATTTATATACACATAACATGATCTAGGTATTGAAATAATCAACATGAACGGGGCTCTGATACCACTGTTGGGTTTCGTAGTAACATGCGCAGCGGAATTTAGCATTTAAAATTTAGAAACCCAAAGCCATGGATCCGTTCATATGATTAAATCAAATACAACATAATGAATATAGGAATGACTAACCTTTGATGGCTATTAATTTTCTCTTTGGTCTTGGTGGAGATCTTGAAGCTTTATCACGAACAAATCACGAACTTTGTAAGATGATAAAATTCACCCTCTAGCGGTATCCACACTTCGAACGAATATCAAAGGAGCTTCTTTGATCTTGGTTGCTAGACCAAATTGTGAAACACTTTTTCACAATCAAAAGAACTATATGGAATTTATTTTGTGTTTTATTTTGTTCTTCAACCAAGAATGTCTTGGAACAAAATAAACCCTCTCTCAAACTCTTTGAGACTCACAAAATCAATCGTATTGAGTGCTGGCCGAATTTTGTCTTTTATACACAAGTATGACCTATTCCAAATAGGAAACTTGTGTCAAAATCCGTCCAAAATTCGTTTCCTAATCAAATTAGGAATCTGCCACCCGACAGTGCTGTGCGGCCGCCCAAAAACCTCTGTGCGGTCGCACAACATTCTGAAACAAAACTGGTACATTTCTGAGCTAAGTGTGCGGCCGCCCAGTCCATTATCTGCGGTCGCCCACTTCTCAGAAAGTCCAGAATTTCCAAAATTCCAATGTAGTCCTTTTTAAAGATTCGTTCTATTGTGTGTGACCCTCTAGGATTATACTAAGTTGGCAATGGGCTCAAACATGATCCCATAAGATATGATTAGGTTCTAGCAAACCGTCATACCTACCCAAATAGCATAACTAGATACAAGTTCGCATTCCTCTTAGAATATGTCACAATCCCTTTGTCCACGATGTCATTGAACACAAGTCATGGTCAAACAGTCAACTTGTTTTGTTCAATACTTTCTCGATTCCGAATATGTTGATAATCCAAATGACATTGATCCAATCAATTCATTTGAGTCCGGCCGAACATTTCATCAACATCATTCCTACGAGAGGCCCAAGCTTGACATCTCTCCGAGGAGGGACAAATCCATTTAGCTTATTATTCTTCCCTACGTGAATCCGATAATGCCAATCATACCCTTTATAACTACTCGGTTAAAAGTAGCGTTTGAATATGTCAAACATAATGTTCATCAAGTGGAAGACTATAATAACTTCATGTCTAAGGATTCAAATGACATAACTAATATGAGATATATGTATGACATAGACCATGACATAAATCTCATAGAGCGGGTCATGTCCAGTACTTTGTTCCAAACAAGTACCCATAAATCTAACATGATCATCGCATGATCATTTAGCCTTTATACCAGTGCTTAACAAGTACTAGGGACGGAGATTATTATAAGTAAACATGAACAACAATAATAATCAAAACATCTCTTTATTGATATGAAATAAATGATAACAATTACAACGTTTATAAAACGTGCCTAGGGCACCACTACCAACATTGGGATCCCCATTACCATTTCCATTCCCATTGCTGTTTCCATTGAGAAGGCCATTGCCATTTCCGTTACCATTAGGGATGCCGTTGGGATCCCCATTACCATTGTCGTTCGGTGGGTTGTTTCCATTACCGTTGGGAGTGCCATTAGGATCCCCATTCCTTTGATTTTGCATCTGAACCAACGTAGCGAGAAACTCATCTGTCTGATTCCTCATCTGACCTAATACATTCTGTTCCAACCACGCTTGAAGCTCCGGTGGTGGTACGTAACACTGATCATTCCCTTCTTCGGCCATGATTCTTAGAGAGAATCTGAAGTAGAGTTTTGATCAAAGTGGCGCTTGAAATGGACCTGAATATTGTTTTAAAGAACAAGAAGAATTCTCCCTCTACAAGACGGATGAAAAAAGGAAACCTATTTGGGGAAGAAGCTTTATGTGCAAAATAGGAAAAAGTTTAAGAACTAAAGAAACTAATAATTTTGTTTTTGTTTTGTTTCAAAATTCGAAGCGCAAGCAACGCACAAACCTATGAATGCCGGACAAGCACCTTGCTTCATTTTGACACGTATTTCAATTGAATCCTGGAATAGTGGATACCGTCTCCAAGGTATAGGACCAACGTCTTTCACCTGTACTATTGGCCGTCCAATCCCCTAGCGAAGGGCGTATACTCTTTCTGGGATCCACCATTCGGTTACGGTCTATGTGAGGGTCTTGGAAATTTCAAGTAAATCCAAGAATTCCACATGATATCCATAATTGAGGTTATTTATAACCTTTCTTTTTGGAACCCATAGTATTGAAGGGTGTTGGTCCCAAAGACACAACATGTCGCGACCCCGACCCCGCGGGCCAAGAGCACGCGAACTGGACGTCGACTTAACACACAATTTCCAAAATACTGCAGATAAAAATTCCATTTTATACCAAAAGATGATAGTACAAGTTTTATAAATCCAATCTTGACAACCACAAAATACAACTAGCATAAGCTCCACAAGCTTATACCCAAAAAGTAAACAATACACAATTCTTAATGACGTCAAAGTTTGGTGACACTATCCCAAAAGTTATACATTTAAATAATGCAAACCGAAACAACCTTCCCAAAAGTCGCAAACCCTCTCGACGTCCTCCTCGTGATCAGCGAGAACTAATCCTTTCCTCCTGGGGGGGGGGTTAAGGAAAAACAAAAATAAAAGAAAGGGGGTGAGATATATCTCAATAAGTTACTAATGCAACTACATGACATGCTATGATGCAATAACAATAATAAATCACATATAGCACATAGCAATAGCAGTTAATAGATAGCAGTGGAAATAAACAATTAACAAAGGATATTAGCCAAGGTTTCCCAACTGATAGAACCAAATAAAGGATCGCTGCGCAGCTTCAACAATCAACCAATCAACATCTTCATAGTAGCATCAAAGCTGAAGAGAAAACCCCGGTACCGGAACCATAACCAATAGTGACAAGGGAAAATGACACAAAGTCATAACCCAAAACCAACTAGCTAGAATACTCACCAAAGGGAGCTAGCTCATCTCAACCAAGGCCAATCTGGAAGAGGAAAATAAGGGCAAAATAATGGTTATATTATAATGGACTTGGCTCGGAGCCATTATAATATTCCCATCGCCCGACACAACCACATATACCAGCTGGACTTTCAAATAAATGCCAAGTAATAAATACTAGCTTAAATAAACAACTAATGAATCCAAAGTAGAGAACCATTCCAAATAAATCACCACAAAGGTAAACCAATCCAAACAAAACATCAAAGATGTCCAACATTCCCAAAACGATACTTAATCAAATTCCATAACATTTTTATTCACAAAGAAACCAATTCCAACTAATAAATTGTTCCACGATGTTAACTTAAATTAATTAGAGTAATAAAACTTAAACTAAGGAAGCAACCTAGTTTTAAACAACCAAAAAGAAGATTTCCAGAAACAGGGGGCGGGCGGGCGCTTGCAATGGGTCAGGCAGGCGCTCATTTCATCAGAAGGTTGGCAGAAGGAAAAAGGCCAGGTAAGCGGGCGCCTGGTCGACGAACTGGGTAGGATTTTCAGCTGGGTTTATCAAAGTTCCAAACCATTTTCATACCATTTCCAAAATACCAAAAATCAACACTTCCAACAAGTTTAACAAGGTACCCAAACAACATCTAAGCTTAAGAGGGACCAAAATAACATCATCTATCAACCCAAACCAAGATTAAATCCCATCAATCAATAATGAACCCTTTATCAAAATATCACAAAACGGGTAAACAATCAAACACTTCAAAACCCAACCAAGAATCAATGTATATCATCTAAATCATCATATGAACATAGAATGAGCATTTTAACATAAAAATGGGGGAAATTAAAGTTACTTGAATTTTACGGAATGAGACGGAATTCAAATATTTTTGGCTCTACACGATCCTATCGACGATCTAAACACATTTCATAAAATGAGCACTAAGAAAAGATGAGAGGAAGATGACTAAAATGAAGGAGATAGGGAGGGGAGGGAGTTTACCTTTCATGGAAGAGAGAGAGAGAGAATGCAGTGTGTGTGTGTGTGTGGTGAGGAAGAGTGAGGGAGAAGGGGAAGTAGGGAGGGAGTGGGAGATGATTATTTAAAAAGTTAAACCAAGGCCCCTCCTCATCTACCTAGGACAAATAAACCCAAATAACCCTTCTACCAATTTAATCCCCTACTTCACACTTAACACAAAATCAACCAAATAATGCTAGACACACATTAATATTATGAGATATAAAATGCGCACATAAATAAATAATCAAATAAATAAATAAATAAATAATTATTACTAGAAAATAGAGACGGGTTTTCGGGTCGTGACATTCACTCATCCTTAAAGAAAATTCGACCCGAATTTTTAAAGATACTTACCCGAAACAAAAAGCCACGGATATTTCCGTTCCATCTATTCTCGAAGCTCCCACATTGATTCCTCGACATTGTGATTCCTCCATAGCACTCTAACCAACGCAATTCTTTTATTCCTCAACTCTTGGACTTTAGTATCAAGAATCTGAACCGGTCGTTCCTCATATGACATGTCAGGCTCTATATCCTCGGGCACCCTCGGTAACACGTGAGATGGATCATGCAAATGCTTCCGAAGCATAGAAACATGGAAAACATTATGCAACCGGTAAAGAGAAGATGGCAATGCGAGTCGATAAGCAAGAAGTCCCACTTTTTCCAAAATCTCGAACGGCCCTACAAACCTCGGAGCCAATTTACCTTTCTTCCCAAACCTTCGAATACCAACCTTCGGAGACACCTTAAAGAACACAAAATCTCCGGTCTGAAAATTAAGATCACGTCTTCGGTGCTCCGCATAGCTCTTATGTCGACTCTGGGTTGTCTTCAATCAATCCCGAATAACTTTGACTTTCTTGACTGAATCCTGAATCAAATCAATACCCCATATCTTCGCTTCCCCAATTTCATCCCAAAAGATAGGCGATCTACACTTTCGCCCATATAAAGCCTCGTAAGGAGCCATTTCGATACTAGCCTGATAACTGTTATTATAAGAAAACTCCACTAGAGGTAAATGAACATCCCAAGAATCAGAAAAATCTATCGAACAAGCTCGCAACATATCCTCTAAAATCTGAATAGTCCTCTCGGATTGACCGTCAGTCTGAGGGTGAAAAGCTGTACTGAATCTCAAATCGGTACCCAAAGCTTCCTGTAACGCTTTCCAGAATCTAGAAGTAAACCTTGGATCGCGATCTGACACAATGCTAACCGGAACCCCATGCAATCTAACAATCTCATTTATATAAAGGTACGCAAGTCTCTCCATCGAGTATCTAATATCAATCGGTAAGAAATGGGCAGTCTTGGTCAGTCTATCCACGATTACCCAAACACTGTCAAACTTCCTACGGGTACGAGGTAGCCCCGTAACAAAATCCATAGTCACATGTTCCCATTTCCACTCCGGAATCTCTAATGGATGAAGTAGTCCTGCGGGTCTCTGATGCTCGGCTTTGACCTGCTGACAAGTTAAACACTTCGATACATACTTAGCTATTTCTCTCTTCATGTTGTTCCACCAAAATTGTTGTTTCAGATCTTGGTACATCTTCTTACTACCCGGATGAATAGTATATCTCGATTTATGACCCTCATCTAAAACTTGCCTCTTTATACCGTCAACATCGGGCACACACAAATGTCCACGAAAGTCAACACCCCAATCGAACTCAAAGAAAAATCCTCGAAGTTCTTCTCCTTCAATTTACCCATTATTTTCACTAACTCAGGATCTTCTTTCTGAGCTTCCTTTATTCTTTGAATTAGGGTCGGAGATACCCTAATATTTACAAAAATAGCCCCATGTCTCGATTCATGAGGACACCAATCCTGAATGTCCTCAAGCATTTTCCACTCTCGAACCATCATCGAAGCCACATAAGATTTTCTACTAATCGCATCGACTACAACATTAGCTTTCCGGGATGATAGGATATCTTACAATCATAGTCCTTCAAAAGTTCCATCCATCGACGCTGTCGGTTATTAAGTTCCTTCTGAGAGAAAAGATACTTCAAACTCTTGTGATCCATGAAAATCTCAAATTTCGCTCCGTAAAGGTAGTGCTTCCACTTCTGAAGAGAAAATACGATAGCTGCCAATTCCATATCGTGAGTAGGATAATTTTGTTCACTCGGACTCAACTTCCTCGAAGCATACGCGATCACTTTCCCATTCTGCATTAAAACACAACCCAAGCCTTCCTTCGATGCATCACTATAAATCACTAAGTCGTCGTTCCCATTCGCTAATGCAAGAATCGGTGCAGTAGTCAACCCCTTCTTCAATTCCTCAAAACTGTTATTACATTTTTCAGTCCACACAAACGGAATATTCTTTCGGGTCAACTGAGTCATCGGTGTTGCAATCCGCGAAAACCCTTCTATAAACCTCCTGTAATATCCGGCTAACCCCAGAAAACTTCTGATCTCAGTCACTGTCTCGGGTCTCTTCCAATCAACAATAGCTTCTATCTTCGAAGGATCCACAGAAATCTCATCTTTGGAAATAACATGCCCCAGAAATGAAACTTTCTCCAGCCAAAATTCACACTTACTAAACTTCGCGAACAACTGTTCCTTTGCAAGAACTGATAAAACTGTCCTCAGATGTTGCTCGTGTTCCTCTCGAGATTTAGAATAGACAAGAATATCATCGATGAAAACCACTACAAACGAGTCAAGATAAGGATGGAAGATTCGGTTCATCAAATCCATAAACACGGCCGGTGCATTAGTCAGCCCAAACGGCATAACCAAGAATTCATAATGACCATAACGAGTGTGAAAAGCAGTCTTCGGAATATCATCCGATCGAATCTTCATTTGATGGTACCCACTCCTCAAATCAAGTTTAGAAAATACTACCGACCCTTGAAGTTGATCGAATAAATCATCAATATGCGGTAGAGGATACTTGTTCTTCACCGTTACCTGATTCAACTTTCGGTAATCAATACACAACCTCAACGAACCGTCTTTCTTTCTCACAAACAAAACCGGTGCTCCCCATGGGGAAACACTAGGTCGAATAAACCCTCTATCAAGCAACTCCTGCAACTGAACCTTCAATTCTTTCAACTCTGCCGGGGCCATTCTATAAGGTGCTTTCGAGATCGGAGCTGTACCTGTAGAAGATCTATACAGAACTCTATCTCTCGATCGGGCGGCATATCATACTCGGAAGAGAAAACATCAGGAAATTCTATAACTACCCGAACACTTTCCAAACCAGGTGATTCTTTCTTGGTATCAAGCACACTAGCCAAGTAGCCCTCACAACCATGATGCAATAATTTTCTCGCTTTCACATAAGAAATTAAATGAATTTTTCTACTCAAAGGACTAGCCTCAAAAACAAACTTAGGCACATTGGGAATAGAAAAGGTAACAACTTTCTTACGATAATCAACAGAAGCATGAAACTTGCTCAACCAATCCATACCCAAAATAACATCAAAGTCTTGAATCGGAAGGACTACCAAGTCCGCACACAAGACACGACCACATATAAGCACATCACAAGCACGAAATACTCTATCAGTCACCAAACATTCTCCTATAGGGGTCGACACCTCTAGCACATAAGGTAAAGACTCAAATGCAGCATTTAGCAAAGAAGCAAATTGCACAGATATGTAAGAATGCGATGATCCTGGATCTACTAACGGACGAGCGCTCACATTAGACACAGAAACAATACCTCCAATAACAGAAGGATCATCGGTAGCTTGTTGTTGATTCATGACAAATACCCTTCCTTGGACCTTAGGCTTTCCCACAGCATCTCTTTTCTGACCCTGTGGAGTACCAGCTCCTACCCCCGATGGTTGACCTCTGTTTCTCGGGCAATCTCTAGCAAAGTGTCCCAACTGACCACAATTGGTACATTTTCCTTGCTTCTTCCAACACCGATCCTCCGAATGTCCTTCCTTCTGACAATAGGCACAGAGCCTCCTGTTTTGGTTCCCCGGAGTAGTACCCGGATTCCTTGGTGCGGGTTGTCCTTTAAACTGAGATGGTCCTCCCGAATTACCTCGGTTATCTGAACGCTGACGTGGTTGTGATTTGGTATGACTTACTTGCTTACCCGTGTTCGCGACCTCGGTCTTCCTCTTATGTTCCCCAATGTCCTACTCGATTAGGTACGCACGATCAACAGCATCCTGGAATGTCAGAATCCTCTGAGCTATAAGCTGAGTCTGGATAGATGTCTTCAAACCTCGGATGAACCTCATTGCTTTCTGCTCCTCCGTCCTCACAAGATAGTCACAGTACCTGGCTAATTCTGTGAACTTAGCCGAGTACTGAGCCACGGACAACAAGCCTTGATCCAAATTGAGAAGCTCGATCTCCTTCCAGTTCTGATCAACTACCAGAATAAAATGCTCTTTGAATTTCCGCACAAACAATTCCCACGCATACGGTGTATTAGTCTCGTCCCAACTTGCTTTAATCCCTTTCCACCAATGCTCGGCGGTACCCACAAGCTTATAGGCCGCAAATCGGACCTTATCCTCACCAGTGCAACCAAAGACATCGTAAATTTTCTCCATTGATTCTATCCATAGCTCGGCCTTATTCACATCGGGTTCCCCATTATACTCCGCCGGTTTCAGTTTCAATAATTGCTCCAAAATGTATCGGGGTGGTGGTGCTTGCTCTACTCTCGGCCCTTGGTCATGAATAGCCTTCATGGCCGCCTCAAACATACCCTAAAATATTGCACGGGTTTCATTTTTTTGTTTCATTCTGATTTGAAGTTCCGGCGTTACCTTTACCACTTCTTCTTCTTGCCATGTTGAACAAATACCTGCATAAAACATCAACCGTTACTCACTCCGAACACAACTACCCTCCTAGGTCATACTAGTCCACCTATACTTAAACTTAAAGCTAAACCATAGCTCTGATACCAACTGTCGCGACCCCGACCCCGCAGGCTAAGAGCACGCGAACTGGACGTCGACTTAACACACAATTTCCAAAATACTGTAGATAAAAATTCCATTTTATACCAAAAGATGATAGTACAAGTTTTATAAATCCAAGCTTGACAACAACAAAATACAACTAGCATAAGCTCCCCAAGCTTATACCTAAAAAGTACAAAATACACAATTCTTAATGACGTCAAAGTTTGGTGACACTATCCCAAAGGTTATACATTTAAATAATGCAAACCGAAACAACCTTCCCAAAAGTCGCAAACCCTCTCGACGTCCTCCTCGTGATCAGCGAGAACTAATCCTTTCCTCCTGGGGGGGTTAAGGAAAAACAAAGATAAAAGAAAGGGGGTGAGATAAATCTCAATAAGTTACTAATGCAACTACATGACATGCTATGATGCAATAACAATAATAAATCACATATAGCACATAGCAATAGCAGTTAACAGATAGCAGCGGAAATAAACAATTAACAAAGGATATTAGCCAAGGTTCCCCAACTGATAGAACCAAATAAAGGATCGCTGCGCAGCTTCAACAATCAACCAATCAACATCTTCATAGTAGCATCAAAGCTGAAGAGAAAACCCCGGTACCGGAACCATAACCAATAGTGACAAGGGAAAATGACACAAAGTCATAACCCAGAACCAACTAGCTAGAATACTCACCAAAAGGAGCTAGCTCATCTCAACCAAGGCCAATCTGGAAGAGGAAAATAAGGGCAAAACAATGGTCATATTATAATGGACTTGGCTCGGAGCCATTATAATATTCCCATCGCCCGACACAACCACATATACCAGCTGGACTTTCAAATAAATGCCAAGTAATAAATACTAGCTTAAATAAACAACTAATGATTCCAAAGTAGGGAACCATTCCAAATAAATCACCACAAAGGTAAACCAATCCAAACAACACATCAAAGATGTCCAACATTCCCAAAACGATACTTAATCAAATTCCATAACATTTTTATTCACAAAGGAACCAATTCCAACTAATAAAGTGTTCCACGATGTTAACTTAAATTAATTAGAGTAATAAAACTTAAACTAAGGAAGCAACCTAGTTTTAAACAACGAAAAAGAAGATTTCCAGAAACAGGGGGCGGGCGGGCGCTTGCAATGGGTCAGGCGGGCGCTCATTTCATCAGAAGGTTGGCAGAAGGAAAAAGGCCAGGTAAGCGGGCGCCTGGCTCAACCCGGGCGGGCGCCTGGTCGACGAACTGGGTAGGATTTTCAGCTGGGTTTATCAAAGTTCCAAACCATTTTCATACCATTTCCAAAATACCCAAAATCAACACTTCCAACAAGTTCAACAAGGTACCCAAACAACATCTAAGCTTAAGAGGGACCAAAATAACATCATCTATCAACCCAAACCAAGATTAAATCTCATCAATCAATAATGAACCCTTTATCAAAATATCACAAAACGGGTAAACAATCAAACACTTCAAAACCCAACCAAGAATCAATGTATATCATCTAAATCATCATATGAACATAGAATGACATTTTAACATAAAAATGGGGGAAAGTAAACTTACTTGAATTTTACGGAATGAGACAGAATTCAAATATTTTTGGCTCTACACGATCCTATCGACGATCTAAACACATTTCATAAAATGAGCACTAAGAAAAGATGAGAGGAAGATGACTAAAATGAAGGAGATAGGGAGGGGAGGGAGTTTACTGGAAGTTAGAGAGAGAGAATGCAGTGTGTGTATGTGTGTGTGTGGTGAGGAAGAGTGAGGGAGAAGGGGAAGTAGGGAGGGAGTAGGAGATGATTATTTAAAAAGTTACACCAAGGCCCCTCCTCATCTACCTAGGACAAATAAACCCAAATAACCCTTCTACCAATTTAATCACCTACTTCACACTTAACACAAAATCAACCAAATAATGCTAGACACACATTAATATTATGAGATATAAAATGCGCACATAAATAAATAATCAAATAAATAAATAAATAATTAATTATTACTAGAAAATAGAGACGGGTTTTTGGGTCGTGACACAACAAGGGTATGAAAAGGAGGCTAGAGAGGGGGGGTGAATAGCTTACTTAAAATTTCAACCCTTTTTCAAAATTCAACCTTATGGTTTTCGACAAAAACTAAGTGTTATGTACCAGCACTTCACAGTCGACCAAGATGCAGTCAAGGGAGTGCGGTCAAGGTAGTGTGGTAGATAGAGGTTGAGAGATCGAAAGTTTTTGTCTTGAAAGTTTGGCAAAATGATAAGTTAGTCAGATTTATAGCTTAGGCAATGTGGAGAACATACAAACACAATTCACAATAAGTTTGAATATCTAGAAAGATCAAACACTAAACGGCAAACAAGAATAATATGAACAATGAAGAACAATTTGAACAAGACATAATGTAAATTTGCAAAAAGTAAATAACACAAGGATTTGGAAATCTTCGATCTGTTAAAAGATCTACGTCCTCTACCAACATGGCCAGTCTTGGATTTTGAATGGAGGTTTATATTGATTCACTTGAGTACTGAGTACAGATTACAGAGATGAAGAATTGAATCAACACCTACTTATATGAAGAACTTAGACCAGTGTATCCCTAATGATGCAATCTATGTGATTGATCAATCGGCGTGAGTGTGTGTGTAAGAATCAAAAGCTCTTTAAAATCTAAGTGATTATAAATCCTAATGAATCTTGTGTGCTACAAGGCTTGAGATGACTTGAATGTTGCTGGAGATCTTTGAAGGTTTGAAGGTGAACACTTGAAGATTCGAAGGATTCTGGAAATCTTGAGTATGATCTTTAATCACCAAGAATTTCAACAGCAATTTCTCTCTTAGAATCTCAACAATGTTCAATGAAGAACTTAAGGTTTATTTATAGCCTTGAATGGGAGACTAGCCGTTTGAAATACTTGGGGGCCAAGTTGAAGGACAATTAGTTGTTAAATTTTGATTGGAGCTCAGTCTGAGTTGTCTTTTTGTTGCATAGTAGTAGTGGTCCAACTGACAGTTGTATTCAAATTTGAAATTTGAATTTTGCAACGTTCTAAACAAACCAAGGTTTTGGACACTAGTATGACTATGGTTAAGTTTGAACCAAACTTGGTTACTTGGACTATCTTAATTTACGGTCAAGAGAACACGGTTGAGTAACCATGCGGTCAAGGAGCATATGCGGTCAAGCTCTTGACCTTGAAATTTCCAGACTTACAAATTTTTTGAGACCTATCAATCTAAAGCCTATTCTACCAAAATGGACTATTGTAATAATGAAGTTTTAACACTTCTTACAATATAACCTAAAGTCCATATAAAAATAAAATTAGGTTATGAGATCAATCAAATTAAGGCAATAGGAGTGGTTTATAATAAGCATACCCAACAATCTCCCCCTATTTGATTGAGACTATTACCTACTATAACAAAGGCTAATTTATTGTACTTGGTAATAACATGTTTTGAAGAATTATTGTTTCATAAATTTCATGCCCCAAGTCAATGCACACTCTAAGCCAGAGTCATAGATTTCTATCATCCTATAAAAATAAAACAAAAATTTTAATCCTAGAAAGATAGAAATATAAGTTTGAATGTATTTAGAGATAATAGCAATAAGTATGTAAATGCATCAAACACAAATAGGTTGCATACTACCAAAGATAATATCATAGTAAATAAGAGTACATACCAAAATATCAAAGTACAAAAATACTTAAACAAATTACAAACCAAGGATAAAACATTGTTTTAAACAAACATCAAATATATTGTTTCATGACCACACACGGTCATATCAAAAGAGTTGTGGTATAATGGTTCACGGTAGACTCTTCAAAACTTCTTTGATTGTTGAAGTCCTGGGATGATGATTGGGTTGCTGAAGCTGTTGATTTCCTGAAGGCCCATGTTGTTGACCGTTGGGAAATCAATACTATTTTCTCCTTCTCCATCTTCTTCATTGGCCATCCTACTTCCAAAGCCAGCAGTAGGATTTGCTTGAGAAGATCTTTGACCGCTAGCAAGTCTATCCACGGTAGACTGAAGGACATTCACTTTGGAGTTCAACTGCTGCAGATTAGAGTTGGTGATGTTTGAGATGTCATTAAGCCTTTGAGTGTGAACGATCATAGCTTGTCTCATGGCTTCCATCTTTGGGGCAAATTTCTCAGCAACAGACAGAATACCTGCATTGACATTCAAAACAATGTGTTCTTTTAAAGTGGCTTTTACTTTCCCCATCTCTTCTTTGACCTCAAGTTTGTCAGCATTTAGGGCTCTTGATAGCTCTTTACTTGCCCCTTCTACTCCTTTCATAACCCCACGGTTTATTGAATAAGATTGATTGCTTAGGGCATCTTTTAAATCTGAGAGAGTTAGGGAGCTACTTGGTGCGGCAGAAGTTGAGCTAGAGGGTGCGGAAAAACCAAGTGCAGTCGAAGAGTTAGAGGTAATGTTTGAAATGGCAGAAATAAGACCCTTTTTTATGGTATCACTCTCCCCCTTAATGGTCTCAACCAAGTGGGTAGGAAAAGAGTTAACCTAATATTGAAGAGAGGCATTGGAAGAGTGGAGTTTTGCTACCTCAGTCTACAGAGTACCCAGACAAGTGGTGGTTTTGGACATCTCATTCTGATTATAAAGACTCACTTGAGTTAACATTTCCACCGCGGTCAACAAATGAGCAATGGGATCGACTGGAGGTTCAGTTGCGGTAGAGGCAGGATTGGTTAGAGGAGAAAATTCTCTAAGTGGAGAGTGAGTGGGGGACTTGGTCAAATCATCAACATTTTCATCATCAGTAACTTGACCGTGACCCTCACGCTCAAACACTTCAACGTTGTCATCAGTGGGCTTTTCGGATTCTGCCATTGTGGTCTTCTCAATCTCTTCAATATTCTTTTCCTCATCATTCTTGTCATCACTAAACACTGGGCTATTAGTATTGATACCCTTTCTAACTACTTGATCATTTGAAGCATTATCATCATCAGACTGTTCTGGCTCATCATCAGATATAACAATTTCTTCATCATCATCATCAGTAGGTTCATCAATTAAGCCAAGGGATGGCTTAATATTTGGTCGCTTTCTTTGGTGCTAAGGTTTGGGAAGAGGGATGTCATCAACATCATCACGGTCACTAGGAATTGGTGAGCCGGATGGGGTAAAAAGTGGAGAAGCGGTCGAAGGAGGTTGAGCTACCTTAGATTTATTTAATGCTTTTGGGGGACTAAGGGACAAGTCTCTTTTATTGGTTTTCTCTCCCTGAGATGAAGAGGGGAGTGAGGGTTTAGACTTTTATGATTGAGAGGGAGTGGTAGGAGAGGGTGATTTGGTGGTTTGTTTGATTGATGGAGTAGGAGCGGTCAACTTGGAGATGGAATTGGAAGACTTTGGTGGAGCGGTCAATATGGTTTTGGAGATAGTTGACTTGGGAATTGTGGAGGACTTGGCTTTTGAGCTTTCAAAAACTGATTCTTTGAACTTGATACCGTTCAGAGGTTTAGACTCTGCAGGGGGTGGAGGAGCGGTCGAGGCACTTGCTTACCCTTAACTTGTCTTGCTTCTCTTTCCTCATCAGGTTCTTCAATGTCTTATTCCTCTTGAACTGCAGTAACTTCATCCTGAGTGTCATTAATAAGTCCTAAAGCTTCCTTTGTTTCCTTGGTGTAGTTTGGAGGAACATATTCTTCCTTTGGATCACGGGCCAAGTACTCCCGGTATTGAGTGTCTCCAAAGCGGTTGCGAAAAGTTGTTCGCATTGTCTTGATGTTAAATACCTTGGAAGTGGGAATAGGAACCTTGACGTGCTTGTCCCTCACAAACTCTTTTCGAATTTCTGGAGTATATTTGAAGATCAAGGACAACAACCTGGAGTTCTTCTTGTACTTGGTGGGGGCTTTTTCTCTGACCCGCTTCTTGTAATCCCTGACCTGTTCCACTAACATATTGTAGAGAACCTTGGGCCAGTTCATCTTTCTGCCAAAAAAATGGCGGTAGAGAGATGCCATTGCGAAGTGTTAAAATTCCCATGATTTCCACTCTTACAAAGAAGTCCGTGCCCAACCAAATGGCCAATGTAATACATGATCTCAGGAAATGCTTTCCTGTAAGGCTTGCAAACATCAGTTGAGTTTATCAACCGCAAGGCCAGGTCATCACACACATTAGTGGTTAAATAAATAGGGGCATCAAAATCAATGTCAAGTCCTAATACGGTAGCTATATCAGTATAGTCTAGCTTAAAGTGCTTGTCATATACTTTAGCCTCAATCCAGACATGTGGATTACTTTGCTCATCCCTTTCCTTAATCTCCTTAGCGGTCGAGTAAAACACACCAACCGAAGCATGGAGGTGATAATTCTGGTTCATAATAAAGTATTTTAGAATGCAAGACTTGTTCATTCGCTTGATTATATTGTTGGGTTTCGTGCAATCATGCACAGCGGAAGACATCACATGAAAAACCCAAAAAGCTAGATCCGTTATGTTCAATAATTCATAATATGAAGATGAAATAAACTAACCCTTGTAGATCGAAATATGAAGCCTTGGATTTAGATGCTAAGAAGAGCACCCTCTACTGGTGATCCACACTTCGAACGGATTCAATAACGATTCTTGAACTTGACTGCTAGGTCCTTCAGATTGAAAAACTTGATGAAGAACGATTCTTCAATTCTCCCTTTTATTAATATGGTTTGATTTGTTGGAGATTATGCCCTAGGCCCTTGAGAAAGACCTCATGTTATGTCATGTTCTCATTTGTTATGGAGATAACAACCTGGATTATTATATGTTTTTGCATGTTTATTATAATAATCCCCGTCCCTAGTACTTATGAAGAACTAGTATAAGTTTAATCGATGATCATATGATAATCATGTGTATGTGATACAAATTAAACTTATGGGTACGTGTTGGTGAACAAGTACTGGACATGACCCGCTGTGAGATTTATGTCATGGTCTAATGTCATAATTAAATCTCATATAGTTATATGATTTTATATCCTTAGACCTGATATTATCATGGTCTTCCACATGATGAACATTATGTTTGATATAGTCAACCACTACCCTTAACCAGGTAGTCATAAAGGCTATGATTGGCGTAATCAGATTCTTGTAGGGAAAAATGATAAGTCAAGATGGAATTTGTCCCTCCCTCAAGAGAGATATCTGCTTGGGCCACTCGAAGAGTGAGATTGATGAAATGCGTGGCCACGCTCAAATGAATTGATGTGTTCAATGTCATTTGCTCATATCAATCTACTCAAGATCGAGAAAGCATTGAACAAAATAAGTTGACGTGGAGCTGTTTGCACCCGAGAAAAGATTTGGTTGATTCCTCGCTTTACCTTTTTGATTTGAGAGTCGCCACCATGTTGTTGTCGGAACATGGACCGTGAGATTATTGAGTTCGGGGGTTAAGTTATGGATTGGGAAGGTCAAGGAGCACCCAATCCACCCAATCTAGGATTGGTCTTGCTTAGGTGTTTTTAATCAAATAAAGAAACAAACAATTAAAACAAATAAAGCCAAAAATTAATTTCTTAATTATTGGAATGTCGGATCATGTGCTTCGAGACCATCTCCATGGATTGGAGAGGCTCTAGGCTGATCCTTTTGATGTGATTACACTACTCTAAAACAAAGAATGAGATGAGAAGTAGAGATTAAAAGCGTAGGAGTTTACCTAAAGTGTTCTTGAGATTCCAATTGATCGCCTTGACTAAGGCCTTGAAGATCCAAGAGTTTTGTGATGACTTTGGCTTGAAAAGATGGGTTTTTGGTGGTGTTTTGGTGTGAGGAAGGAATAAAAACGGGATTCTTGAGAGAGATACTGACTAGAGAGTTGTTAGTAGGGGGAAGGCCGTTAAGAGAGTTTAGGGTTGAAATACTTCTTTATTTATAGGTTTAGGTTGCTTAGGGACCAAGTAGAGAGGTTTAACTAGGTAAGTAAATCAATAGGAAACCTCCAAGAAACCTCCTATTGATGTTACCCGAATTAGAAGAGATTTGGCCAAGAAAGAGATCGGGACGGAGAAGGAAAGTGAATCAGACTCGCAGCCAGAGGAGATGTCTCGTACGAGACAAAGATGTCTCGTACGAGATATCCAGTGTTTAATTACTGTTTTATCCTTGTCTAAAGTTCTGTTGTTCAGTTTAGCCCCCAAACTAACAGAGTCAGTCAGAAACTTAATGAAACATGACAGAACTAACGAGTTTTCATCAAAACACAAAGGTGAGACATGAGAGTAGTGTAATCATAAATTTGAGTTCGAAATGGGGTGTCTACAGGAGCATAACTTATGTTTAATATGATATCGCGTGACAAAAGGATTGTGATATGTTCTATGTGGATAAATGAGCTTCGTTAAGTTATATGAAATGGGTAATCATGATGTCCTGCTAGGTTCCGCTCATGATTTATGAGAAAAAATGTGTTTGGACTCATTACCAACTTGATATAATCCTATGGGGTCACACACAATAGAACGAATTGTTAAAAAGGCAAAAAGGGTGAATTTTGGTCTGGCACGACCGTGCCAAATAAAGGGCACGACCGTGCCTATTATAAAGCACGACCATGCCAATAATGATCAGGCGGGGGATGCTCGTGCGCACCAATTGGCACGACCGTGCCAGTTTTAGGGCACGGCCGTGCCAAAGGTGCCTGGGCCGATTTCTTGCAGTTTAATTAGGTGACGGGATATAGGTCTTCTAGGTCATTAAGGGTTAATGACTAGGGACTATAAATACATCTTTTCACCAGCCATTAAACTAATGCAACTCAATATGTTTGAGAAACATAATTCTTTATCTAAGATTGAGAAACAAAGATCAAGATCGCATAATATTCATATAGCCTTTTGATTGAAAGAGTTTCTATGGGATATAACAGTCCAGTTCTAGAATTGTTCTAGATATTCGTTCGCGTGTGGATACACATAGAAGATGCTAGCTTTAGCATCTCAAGTTCGTGTTTCTGTGATCGTGATCCGAAGAACGTGGAGAAGATCAAATCATAAAGCTTGAAGACTTGAAGATTTGAAGACCCAAAAATTTTAAACGCACAACAATGGTTAGTATTCTAAATTCATCTTCCTATTAATTTAATCATCATGAATGGATCCATGGGCTCATGGGTTTTGTTGATTTTTTATTTCCGTTTTCACTGCGCAAGGACCCTCAAAACCCAACATGATTATTAAGAACGATCAAACCTAATAACCCTAGCATATTATGTGTATTCTCTCTCTCCAAGAAAGAGTTTGTGATTTCTCAAATCAATTTTATGGGAACAATTCCCGGTTGTACACATTATATACAAGAGGTCTCCAAGATCCTTTAGGGTTTAGGTCTTCTTGTCCAACAAGAAACGACTTAAAATAAACTCCAGTAGTTTCTCATTTTTTTCTCCTTTTAATTATCTGCTTTGTGTGTGTGACCCAATAGGATTATACTAAGTTGGCAACAAGTCCGAACCATTCAGACCTCGTAAGTCATAAGCGGTCTTTAGCAAGCCACTATGACTACCCAATTAGTATAACCTTGAATCCAAAGTTTCCTTAAATAGAACATAACACAATCTCTTTGTTACATTATGTCTATTGAACATAAGCCATGGTCAATGGTCAACTTACTTCGTTCAATGCTTTCTCGATCCCGAATGTATTGATAATACAAATGACATTGATCCAATCAATTCATTTGAGCATGGCCATGCATTTCATCAATACCATTCATCGAGTGGCCAAAGCTTGACATCTCTCTTGACGAGGAACAAATCCGTTCTTATCTTATTACCTTTACCTACATGATTCCGATTACGCCAATCATATTCTTTATAGCTACCCGGTTAAGGGTAACATTTGAATATGCCAAACGTAATTTTCATTATGTGGAAGACTGTAATAACCTCAGGTCTAGATATTCAAGTGATATAACTATATGAGATTTAATTATGACATTTGACCATGACATAAATCTCATAGGGGTCAGTCCAGTATTTTTTCTCCAACAAATACCCATAAGTCTAATTGTATCGCATACACATAATCATCATATGATTATCTATTAAACTTAAACTTGTAATTAATCATAATTACTAGGGACGGATATTATTATAATAAAAATGCAAAAGATATAATAATAAAACATTCAATATCTTTATTAAAGCATAAAGCAAATGATAACATTAATCGTTCAAATAACGTGCCTAGGGCATAAACACCAACAATCTCCCACTTGCACTAGGCCTAATTAATGTATTGAATACCCAAAGACCTAACATGACCATCATGCTTCTCTTGCGGAAGATCCTTTATCAATGGGTCAGCAATGTTATCTTCAGTTGGTACTCTGCATATATTCACGTCTCCTCTATCAACGATTTCTCGAATGATATGAAAACGCCTAAGTATGTGTTTGGATTTCTGATGCGATCTAGGTTCCTTTGCTTGAGCAATAGCACCATTATTATCACAATAAAGGTCTATTAGATTAGCAATACTAGGAACCACCTCTAGTTTACCAATGAACTTCTTAATCCAAACAGCCTCTTTAGCAGCATCGGATGCAGCTATATACTCAGCTTCAGTTGTAGAATCAGCGACGGTACTTTGCTTAGAACTCTTCCAGCTTATAGCACCACCATTAAGCATAAACACAAATCCATATTGCGATCTTAAATCATCCTTGTCGGTTTGGAAGCTTGCATCCATGTAACCATTAACAACGAGATCATCTTCCATACCTCCATATACAAAGAACGAGTCTTTAGCCCTTCACAAGTACTTAAGAATCGTCTTAACATCAATCCAGTGACTCTCACTAGGATTTGATTGGTATCTACTCATCATGCTCAAAGCATAAGAGACATCGGGTCTAGTACATATCATAGCATACATGATGGATCCAATTGCAGAAGCATATGGGATTCCATTCATTATCTCAGGCTCATCAGTTGTCTTAGGACACTGATTCTTGCTAAGAGTTATGCCATGTGCAACTGGCAAATTTCCTCTCTTAGAGTTTTCCATGCAGAATCTCTTAAGAACTTTGTCAATATATGTAATTTGACTCAAACCAATCAACTTCTTAGATCTATCAAGATAGATCTTTATGCCAAGGATGTAGGCGGCTTCTCCCATATCTTTCATTGAGAAACACTTTCCTAACCAAGTCTTTATAGACTGTAGTGCAGGAATGTCGTTTCCAATGAGTAATATGTCATCAACATATAACACTAAAAATAATACTACGCTCCTACTAATTTTCTTGTATACATAAGGTTCATCTTCGTTCTTGATGAAGCCAAACTCTTTGACCGATTCATCAAATCGAAGATTCTAACTCCGAGAGGTTTGCTTCAATCCATAAATGGATCTTTGCAACTTGCATACTTTGTTATAATTTTTTGGAATTACAAAACCTTCAGGTTGTGTCATATACATATCCTCAAGTAGGTTCCCGTTAACGCTGTTTTGACATCCATTTGCTATATCTCATAGTCAAAATATGCGGCTATGGTAATTAAAATCCTTATAGACTTGATCATTGCTACGGGCAAAAAGTTTTCATCATAGTCAATACCATCAATCTGCCTATAGCCTTTTCCTACAAGTCTAGCTTTATAAGTATGCACCTTGCAATCCATGTCAGTTTTCTTTTTAAAAACCCATTTTCATCCTATGGTTTTTACACCTTCGGGTGCATCTATCAAGTTCCAAACTTGATTATCATACATGGACTTGATCTCAGCTTCCATGGCTCCAAGCCATTTATCTGAATCAGGAGCAGACATCGCTTCTTGATAGGAAGTAGGTTCGTCATTATCAATGACTTCCACTTCATTGCTATCCGTCATGAGAAATCCATATCTCTCAGGTTCGGATCTTACCCTACCAGTTCTGCGAGGAGCTTGAGTATTCTGAATAGGTTCCATAACTCCTTGTGAAACTTGTTCAGATCCAATCATCGGTTCCATGTTATTTTCGGGTTCTCGAACCTCTTCGAGATTAATTTTACTCCCACTAGTTCTTTTGGAGAGAAACTCTTCTAAAAAAGAACCATCTCGAGCAACAAACACTATTTTATCCGTGCAGTTGTAAAAGTAATATCCTTTAGTTTCCTTAGGATACCCCACGAAAATACATTTATCAGACTTGTGTGCGAGTTTGTCATAGACGAGTATCTTGACATATGCCTCACAACTCCAAATCTACATAAAGGAAAGATTAGGCTTCTTTCCAGTCCATATCTCATATGGTGTATTTGGAACAGATTTTGTTGGAACATTATATAGTGTAAGTCCAGCGGTTTCTAATGCATGTCCCCAAAATGATAAAGGAAGATCAACTTGACTCATCATCGAACGGACTATATCTAATAAATTGCTATTTCTCCGCTCAGACACACCACTCCATTGTGGTGTTCCAGGTGGAGTTAATTGTGAAACAATTCCACAATCTTTGAGATGGTTGTCAAATTATTAGCTTAAATATTATCCACCACAATCTGATCGAAGTGCTTTAATAGTTTTTTCAAGTTAATTTTGTACTTCATTTTGAAATATTCTAAATATCTCAAAAGATTCACTTTTGTTTTTCATCAAGTAGACATAGCCATATCTACTAAAATCATCAGTGAATGTTATGAAGTATTAATATCCTCCCCTAGCATTGCTACTTAATGGTCCACACACATCAGTATGTATGAGTCCCAATAAGTTACTTGCCCTTTCACTACTCTTATTAAAAGGTTTTTTAGTCATCTTTCCAAGTAAACAAGACTCACAAGTTTCATATGATTCAAAATCACGTGAATCTAAAAGTCTGTCCCTATGGAGTTTTGAGATACGATTCTCATTAATATGACCAAGACGGCAATGCCATAAATAAGTGTGATTCACATCATTAGGTTTGGATTTCTTATTTACATTATAGATATCATCATTATTTCCATTCTCAACATCAAGGAAATAAAGGCCATTAAATGAACATGCAGTACAATAAAGCATATCATTTAAATAAATAGAAAACTTCTTGGAAAGAAGTTTACAAAGAAAGAAATCAATGTGAATTTCCTAGCTGCTCTTGGTTCTCAATACATTCACAAAGGAAACACTCTTGAAGATACCAAGCTACTTGATAATATGTCACTCAGAAGCCTCTATGCCAACCTCAAGGTTTTTGATATCAAGCTCCATAACATTGAAGAAATGGAAGGAAAAACTAAGATCTTATCGTTGGTCGCTAAAAAGGAAGAAGTGATCGAGGAAGAAGATCCAAAAATCTCTACATCAGAATTACTTGATATGGATGATAATGATTTTGCTATGTTCGTGAAAAGATTCCAAAAGTTCAGAAAGACAGCAAGACCCGGATCATCAAGCAAAGCTCCAAAAAGGTTTTCAAGGAGCAGCCCCTCAAAGAAGAAAGAGAAATTCAACTTCTCCAAGAAAAAAGAAGATCTTCTATGTTTTAATTGCAGGAAACCAGGTCATTTTACATCAGAATGCCCAATTCCCAAATTTGAGTAAATGAAGAAGAAAAGCAACTTCACTCCAAGGTATTCGAAACAAAAGGGAATGGTCGCTGAAGAGGACTCTACCACAAAAGAGTAAGCTACCTGGATAGAGTCAGATTCTGATGAAAGTGATGAGGATTCTGAAGAAGGTCACATTTGTTTGGTCGTTCATTCCGATGATGAGGATGATCATGATAATCTATTCTCACCAAATGTAAAACCCAAACGGAAGAGTTATACGGCTGATGAACTTGTTGATAAAGGATTCCTAACTCCAGTTCAAAAGAATGGGGATCTTATATTTTCAAGATGTGATGTAAGTGCATCAAAGAAGGCTCTACTAAATCCCAAAGCAAAGGAAGCTCTACCTACCACTCCTCAAGTCAAGTTTGACATTTCCCCCGACGAACAAGAAAAGATGTTTATGAAAGCTGAACAGGTAATTAGTAAGTTTACTGGCATGAAGGAAGCTTTAGCACTTTGAATTGAAGAAATTTCCCAGCTTACGACGGAGAAATCTCTACTAAGATCTGAACTCACCCTCCTTAAGGAGCAGATCAAGAGCATGACTCCTCTTACTGATCGAAACCATTTCTTAGAAGAACAAAATGCCATATTTAAAGTTAAAAACAAAGAATTGGTTGCTGAGATAAATGACCTTAAACGGATAACTAATGAGTGGACCAATTCTCGTGTCACTATGGAACAAATACTAGAATCCCAAAAGTCTAGTGGTGACAAGTAAGGCTTGGGATTCCAAACTAGTGACAACTTTAAATGTGCATCTTGTTGTGAAAGAGATGAGAAATTTACCCAGCAAACTTTGAAAGGGTCAAAGGCTAAACATCATGTTTCAAAGGGTGAAGGACAAGAACCCAAGAAGAAACTAGTGTTCAATTATGTCTACCCTAAGAAACAAACTGGCAAGGCACAAAAGTTGAAAGGTATTTCCATGGATGAACCTGCTGCTGCGGCATGCACCAGCAAGGTACCAGAATCTCCCTACCGCATGAACTTGCCGTGAGGTCAAGCGACCGAACCAAGGAAGCTGGTGACCGCATGGAAGTCGGAGACCACAGGTGGAAGCTGTTGGTGTTGTATGCTGTAGGAACGTTATGAGAACGATTAATGTTATCTATTTATTATGTTTTAATAAGTTTATTGAATGTTTGATTATTATATCCTTTGCATGCTTATTAGTGACAACTTTAAATTTACATCTTGTTGTGAAAGATATGAGAAATTTACCCAGCAAACTTTGAAAGGGTCAAAGGCTAAACATCACGTTTTAAAGGGTGAAGCACAAGAACCAAAGAAGAAACTAGTGTTCAATTATGTCTACCCTAAGAAACAAACTGGCAAGGCACAAAAGTTGAAAGGTATTGCCATGGATGAACATGCTGCTGCGGCATGCACCAGCAAGGTACCATAATCTCCCTACCGCATGAACTTGCCGCGAGGTCAGGCGACCTCACCAAGGAAGCTGGTGACCGCATGAAAGCCGGAGACCGCAGGTGGAAGCTGTTGGTGTTGTATGCTCTAGGAACATTACGAGAACGATTAATGTTATCTATTGATTATGTTTTAATAAGTATATTGAATGTGTGATTATTATGTCCTTTGCATGCTTATTATAATAATCCCCGTCCTTGATAATTATGATTAATAGTTAGTATAAGTTTAATAGATAATCATATGATTATGGTGTATGGGATTCAATTAAACTTGTGGGTATTTGTTGGAGAGCAAATACTGGACTGACCCGTATGAGATTTATATCATGATCACAATGTCATAATTAAGTCTCATATAGTTATAGCACTTGAATCTTTAAGACCTGAGATTATTACAGTCTTCTACTTGATGAACATAGCGTTTGACATATTCAAACGTTACCCTTAACTGGGTAGTTATAAAGAACATGATTGGCGTAATCGAAATCATGTATGGAAGAGTAATAAGTTAATATGGGATTTGTTCCTCGTCAAGAGAGATGTCAGGCTTTGGCCACTCGATGAATGGTATTGATGAAATGCATGGCCGTGCTCAAATATGATTTGTAATATCAATACATTCGGGATCGAGAAAGCATTGAACTATGTAAGTTGACCATTGACCATGGCTTACGTTCAATAGATATCGTGAACAAAGAGATTGTGATATGTTCTATTAAAGGATACGCACTTATATAGTTATACTAATTGGGTAGGTATGACGGTTTGCTAGAACCTAATCATATCTTATGGGGTTACAACTACTGCCAACTTAGTATAATCTTAAAGGGTCACACATATTAGAACGAATCTTAAAAGGACTTAATTAGAATTATGGGTCGAAGGGCCTTTAAGGAATATTAGGAACTTAAAGGAGAAAACAGGAAAAAGGGAGAGTCCGGCCGGACCTTGATAAGGACCCGGCCGGACCACTTGTTAACCCGGGCAGACCTGGTCCTATACCCAGGCGGACCAATAGTCCTGTTTGGACTGGGTTTTTCCTAATACGTTTAATTGCGGGTTTAATCACTTGTTACCTATTTAGAATAGGTTTAACAAGTATATAAACAGCCTCTAAACAGCCTAATAAGTCCTAATGCTTTGTAAGAACTTTCAAAGAGTTTGAGAGGTTTTATTCTTGTTCTAAGATCATAAAAGTGAAGAACAAGAGATCACATATTTAATTCCATATAGTCTATTGTGAAAGTGTGTTTCACAAATTGGTCTAGCAACCAAGATCAAGAGTTTCTTGATATTCGTTCGTGGTATGGATACCGTTAGAGGGTGAAGCTTATCATCTTCAAGTTCGTGATCTTATTCGTGATTGTGTTTGTTATCAAGTTTCGAAAAGCTCCATCGAATTCAAAGTTGTTAAATCAAACGCTTCAAGGGTTAGTATTCTCATATTCATTGTAGATGTATTTGTCATAATCATATGAATGGATCTATAGGCTTTGGGTTTCATAAATTTTAAATGCTATATTCCACTGCGCATGTTTCCTCGAAATCCAACAGTGGTATCAGAGCCCCGTTCATGTTGATTATTTCAATACATAATCATGTTGTATGTGTATAAATTGTTTATATGCCTAGCATGATTTGAATATTGGGATTATGATTTTTATGTGTTATATGCGTTTTATGTGGTTTATTTTTTTATAAACTTTAATCGCACTATTCAATCGCAATAAAAATTATGGTGGATTTAAAATTGTTTGGATCATCAATTTTTGATTTGATCAAAGTTTTGATAATCTAGAGATTCATGAATAAATTTTTTATTCAAGGTTCTGATGTTCATGGTGATTTGATCATCAAGAACACCAAATCCTAATTGAATCGGGGAAAAACAATTTTGAGACAAATTTTCGAAACTTGAAAAACTGTTCTGTTTTTCTAGAAGGTCCGACCGGACCTAGCAAGTGACCCGGTCGGACCTCCGGGTCTGGTGTGGGAAACTTGTCTAGGGTCGTGGGGTGGGCCAGTTGTTTGAAATTCCTATTTGTTTTAGTCTGTTGAATTCTGAGATTGGTTAAAGGTATGGATGGCTAGCCTAAGTTCTCGAGACTGTGTTTCCCAAACTTGATCGTAATAAAAGATTCAAAGATAAAACTAAGTTAGAATTATGAAGAGTTCATAATTGCTAAAATTGAGAAACAAAGTTCTTGATTCAAAGATTGGAGATCCATGTGAAATTGTGAATGCAATTGACCTACGTTCATCAAGACCATCTATTGCTTAGTTTCGGCCACATGGACTACTTTATTGGTTTCTTGAATTAGTGCGGAATTGTGGTTGCCTTATGGCTTAGTTCGGCCGCACGTCTTTTTGTCTTGATTTGGAGATGATAGCCAAAGTTCAAAAGAGTCTCATCCTCATAATTATAGAGAAACTAATGAGACATACTATCATTCTTAAATTAATGGAGATTAATTTAAGTGACAAAACTTGATGTGTAACATGTTTATCTTATGTGATCATAAATGTGTTATATGCTATATGTTGTGAACCTTCAATTAAAATTTAAGTTACGTGCCAACCCATGATTAAAACACTTGGGATTACATGGGTACTTTCATGCGCGCTCTAATCATCACGAGGTGTATTGATTTTATTCATGTATGAACAAGATGAGTGAAAGAGTGGTTCCTATGCGTTTAAAGTGGGTTGACTTAATTAGACAATCAAAAGAGTTTTGGACCTAAGGCACAGATGAGATTAAAACACGCATGACATATGATGTCTTGATATAATCTCATAAAAGATATAAGAGTCATATATGATATGATTGATAAGGAGTTATCTACCTAAATAGTTTAATTTTATGCATCTTGCCATCGCGGACGTAAAATTAAATGAAATATGGATCTTAGCCCAATTAAATTATATTATACGTTGGATGTATATGAAGGTTATATAATTTAGTAGGAGTATTTGTGAAATACTAATATTTGTAATATCTTTAAAATTAAGTTGGTACTTATATGTGATTACATGTTTGCATAATTGTAGATAATGGCTTAAAATTCAAGTTCTTTATTATTGCGATCTATCCTTGAGAAGGAAAAGCTTCAAGAAAATGGAGTTAACTTCACGGATTGGATCCGAAGCCTTAGAATTTTTCTAAGGTATGAAGACAAGCTCTATATTCTTGATGACCCCGTTCCAGAGGAACCTGAATCATCTGCCCCTAAGGATGAGAGAAACGTCTACAAGAAGCACAAAAGTGATTCTCGTGAGGTGGGTTGTCTCATGCTTACTGCAATGTGTTATGAGCTTCAGAAGACTCTTGAACACTTGGAGGCATATGACCTTGCTGTTGAGTTGAAAGATATGTTTCAAGAATAGGCAAGGCAAGAAAGGTTCGACACTATAGCTGCCTTAGTCTTATGCAAGATGAGCGAAGGGAAGGCTGTGGGCCCTCAGGTTCTTAAGATGAAGGCTCACTTTGAGCATCTAGAGAGGCTTGGCCATCCCATTGATGTTGAGTTGGCCACTGATTTTATTCTTAATTCATTGCTCAAAAGCTATAATCAGTTCGTCATGAACTTTAATATACATGGGATGGATAAGTCCCTGTCTGAGTTGCATGAGATGCTAAAGACAGCGGAAAAGAAAATCGGTAAAGAAGCCGCTCCTGTGCTCATAGTGTCAAAGGAAGGAAAGGGCCAGAAAGGCAAAGGAAGGGGTAAGGCAAAAGTTGTCAAACCCAAGATTAGCAAGGCAACTGTAGCCAATGCTAATGTGGCTAAACCTATTCCACAGAAGGATGTAATTTGTTTCCACTTCAATGAGATTGGTCATTGGAAACGGAATTGCATGGTTTACAAGGAAGAGTTAAAGAAGAAGAAGGGCAGTGGGACTCCATCTACTTCAGGCATCTATGTTATAGATATTCTACTTTCTACTTCTAGTTCATGGGTATTAGATGCCGGATGTGGATCTCACATTTGTTTAAATGTGCAGGCACTAAAGAATAGAAGGCTACTCAAAGATGGCGAAGTGGACCTACGTGTGGGGAATGGAGCAAGAGTTGCTGCATTAGCCGTAGGAACATATGATGTCATTTTACCTAGCGGATTAATTCTTGTTTTGAACAATTTTTATTACGTTCCGGATTTGAGTAAAAATATTATTTCAGTTTCTTGTTTGGATAATGAAGGTAATAGTTTTCTTATTAAAAATAAGAAGTTTTCTATTTATTTAAATGAGATGCTTTATTGTAGTGCATGTTCATTTAATGGCCTTTATGTTCTTGATGTTGAAAATAGAAATAATGAGAATATTTATAATGTAAATAAAAAATCCAAACCTAATGATGTAAATCATACTTATTTGTGGCATTGCTGTCTTGGTCATATTAATGAGAAACGCATCTCAAAACTCCATGGGGACGGACTTTTAGATTCACATGATTTTGAATCATATGAAACTTGTGAGTCTTGTCTACTTGGAAAGATGATAAAGACACCTTTTACTAAGAGTAGTGAAAGGGCTAGTGACTTATTGAGACTCATACATACTGATGTGTGTGGACCAATGAGCAGCAGTGCTAGGGGAGGCTATCAATACTTTATAACATTCACTGATGATTTTAGTAGATATGGCTATGTCTACTTAATGAAACATAAAAGTGAATCTTTTGAGATATTTAGAATATTTCAAAATGAAGTACAAAATCAACTTGACAAAACTATTAAAGCACTTCTATCTGATCGAGGTGGAGAATATTTAAGCCAAGAATTTGACAATCATCTTAAAGATTGTGGAATTGTTTCACAATTAACTCTACCTGGAACACCACAATAGAATGGTGTGTCTGAGCGGAGAAGTAGGAATTTATTAGATATGGTCCTCTCCATGATGAGTCATGTTGATCTTCCTTTATCCTTTTGGGGACATGCACTAGAAACTACCCCTCTTACAATAAAGGGAGAACTCCATTTTTGTACATTGTACTTTGTGTCGTGTTTCACATTTACCATCAAACTTTATTTTTTTTCATTTTTACCTTTGTACTTCAAACAATGTGCCATTTTATAAAAAAAAGTTGGGTATAAAATGACACCTTTGTTTATGGTACGATGGTAAAAATGAAACAATTTAGGTGTAAAATAACAAATTTGGGTATAAAATGAAACCATTGTTTGGGGTACAATGGTAAAAATGAAAAAAATAAAGTTAAATGGTAAAAATGAAACACGCCCCAAAGTACAATGGATAAAAATGGAGTTTGCCCTACATTAAATAATGTTCTAACAAAATTTGTTCCAAAGACGCCATATGAGATGTGGAAAGGAAAGAAGACTAATCTTTCTTTTATGAAGATTTGTGGTTGTGAGGCATATGTCAAGAGACTTATCTCTGACAAACTCGCACACAAGTCTGATAAGTGTATTTTCATAGGATATTCTAAGGAAACTAAAGGATAATACTTTTACAACCGCACGGACAACAAAGTGTTTGTTGCACGAGATGTTGCTTTTCTAGAGAAAGAGTTTCTCTCTAAAAGAACTAGTGGGAGTAAAATTAGTCTTGAAGAGGTTCAAGAACGCGAAAATTACATGGAACCGATTGTTGGATCTGATCAAGTTTCACAAGGAGTTGTGGAACCTAATCAGAATACTCAAGTTCCTCGCAGAACTGGTAGGGTGCGATCCAAACCTGAGAGATATGGATTTCTCATGACGGATATCAATGAAGTGGAAGTCATAGTTGATGACAAACCTACTTCCTACCAAGAAGCGATGTCCGCTCCTGATTCAGATAAATGGCTTGGAGTCATGGAATCTGAAATTAAGTCCATGTATGATAATCAAGTTTGGAACTTAATTGATGCGCCCGAAGGTGTAAAAACCATAGGATGCAAGTGGGTTGTCAAAAATAAAACTGACATGGATGGAAAGGTGCATACTTATAAAGCTAGACTTGTAGCGAAAGGCTATAGGCAGGTTCATGGTATTGACTATGATGAAACTTTTTCGCCCGTAGCAATGATCAAGTCTATAAGAATTTTACTTATCATAGCCGCATATTTTGACTATGAGATATGGCAAATGGATGTCAAAACAGCGCTCCTTAACGGGAACTTACTTGAGGATATTTATATGACACAACCTGAAGGTTTTGTAATTCCAGAAAATTCTAACAAAGTGTGCAAGTTGCAAAGATCCATCTATGGATTGAAGCAAGCCTCTGGGAGTTGGAATCTTTGATTTGATGAATCGGTTAAAGAGTTTGGCTTTATCAAGAACGAAGATGAGCCTTTTGTATACAAGAAGATTAGTGGAGCGTAGTATTATTTCTAGTACTATATGTTAATGACATATTGCTTATGGGAAACGACATTCCTGCACTGCAGTCTGTAAAGACTTAGTTAGGAAAGTGTTTTTCAATGAACGATATGGGAGAAGCCGCTTATATCCTTGGAATTAGGATCTATCGTGATAGATCTAAGAAATTGATTGGTTTAAGTCAAGATACATATATTGACAAAGTTCGTAAGAGATTTCGCATGGAAAACTCTAAGAGATGAAATTTACCAGTAGGCCATGGCATAACTCTAAGCAAGAATCAGTATCCTAAGACAACTGATGAGCGTGAGAGAATGATTGGGATTCCATATACTTCTGCTATTGGATCAATCATGTATGCCATGATATGTACTAGACCCGATGTCTCGTATGCTTTGAGCATGACGAGCAGATACCAATCAGATCCTGGTGAAAGTTACTGGATTGCAGTCAAGACGATTCTGAAGTACTTGCGAAGGACTAAAGATTCGTTCTTGGTGTTTGGAGGTATGGAAGATGATCTTGTTGTAAGTGGTTACACAGATGCAAGCTTCCAAACCGAAAAGGATGATTTAAGATCGCAATCTGGATTTGTATTTGTGCTTAATAGAGGTACAGTTAGCTAGAAGAGTTCTAAGCAAAGTACCATCGCAGATTCTACAACTGAAGCTGAGTATATTGCTACATCTGATGCTGCAAAAGAGGCTGTTTGGATCAAGAAGTTCATTGGTGAACTAGAGGTGGTTCCTAGCATTGCTAATCCAATAGACCTTTACTGTATAATAATGGTGATATTGCTCAAGCAAAGGAACCAAGATCACATTAGAAATCCAAACACATACTTAGGCGTCTTCATATCATTCGAGAGATCGTTGATAGAGGAGACGTGAATATATGCAGAGTACCGACTGAATGATAACATTGCCGACCCATTGACAAAGGGTCTTCCGCAAGCAAAGCATGATGGTCATGTTAGGTCTATGGGTATTTGATACATTAATTAGGCCTAGTGCAAGTGGGAGATTGTTGGTGTTGTATGCTCTAGGCACGTTATGAGAACGATTAATGTTATCTATTGATTATGTTTTAATAAAGATATTGAATTTTTTATTATTATATCCTTTGCATGCTTATTATAATAATCACCATCCTTGATAATTATGATTAATTGTTAGTATAAGTTTAATAGATAATCATATGATTATGGTGTATGGGATACAATTAAACTTGTGGGTATTTATTGGAGAACAAATACTGGACTGACCCGTATGAGATTTATGTCATGGTCACAATGTCATAACTAAGTCTCATATAGTTATATCACTTGAATCTTTAAGACCTGAGATTATTACAGTCTTCCACTTGATGAACATTACGTTTGACATATTCAAACGTTACCCCTAACCGGGTAGTTATAAAGAATATGATTGGCATAATCAGAATCATGTAGGGAAGAGTAATAAGTCAAGATGGGATTTGTTCCTCGTCAAGTGAGATGTCAAGCTTTGGCCACTCAATGAATTTTATTGATGAAATGCATGGCCGTGCTCAAATATGATTTGTAATATCAATACATTCGGGATCGAGAAAGCATTGAACTATGTAAGTTGACCATTGAACATGGCTTACGTTCAATAGACATCGTGAACAAAGAGATTGTGATATGTTCCATTAAAGGATACGAACTTATATAGTTATACTAATTGGGTAGGTATGACGGTTTGCTAGAACCTAATCATATCTTATGGGTTACACCCACTGCCAACTTAGTATAATCCTAAAAGGTCACACACATTAGAACGAATCTTAAAAGGACTTAATTGGAATTATGGGTTGAAGGGCCTTTAAGGAATATTAGTAACTTAGAGGAGAAAAGAGGAAAAAAGGATGGTCCGGGACCACTTGTTAACCTGGGCGGACCTGGTCCTATACCCGGGCAGACCAATAGTCCTGTTTGGATTGGTTTTTTCTAATACGTTTTCTTGCGGGTTTAATCTCTTGTTACCTATTTATAATATGTTTAACAAGTATATAAACAGCCTCTAAACAGCCTAATCAGTCCTAATGCTTTGTGAAAACATTCAAAGAGTTTGAGAGGTTTTATTCTTGTTCTAAGATCATAAAAGTGAAGAACAAGAGATCACATATTTAAATCCATATAGTCTATTGTGAAAGTATGTTTCACAAATTGGTCTACCAACCAAGATCAAGAGTTTCTTGATATTCGTTCATGGTGTGGATACCGTTAGAGGGTGAAGCTTATCATCTTCAAGTTCGTGATTTTGTTCGTGATTGTGTTCGTGATCAAGTTTCGAGAAGCTCCATCGAATTCAAGGTTGTTAAATCAAACGCTTCAAGGGTTAGTATTCTTATATTCATTGTAGATGTATTTGTCATAATCATATGAATGGATCTATAGGCTTTTGGTTTCATAAATTTTAAATGCTATATTCCGCTACGCATGTTGCCTCGAAACCCAACAGCAGCAAGGTAGCAAAGTTCAAGAGGATGAACTTTGTAAGGTAGACCTCATCCATACCAGTAAATGATGTTATGCTCAAGACTTCAACGAAGTTTGTTAACCCTCAGTTGGGTGGCTTCCACCATTGTTCTGTGTGTGATGATTATGGTTACAAGGCTGTTGAATGTCTTTTAAGATTCACACCAAATCCCAGAAGGCTTAAACCCCCTTCTGTGAGGTAAGTGTGGGTTGTCAAAAGCTGTAATCTTTAGGACCCAAAATAATAAAGGGGACCTCGATCTTAAATATTTATTGTGTAGGTCCTCTGCATCATGGCTTGTCACTCCAATGAAGCTACAAGTTTATGGTATCTAGACAGTGGATGCTCAAGGCATATGACTGGAGATATCAACCTATTGGAAAGTGTCCGTAATGAAAAAGGTCCAGCAGTTACTTTTGGAGACAACAATAAAGGAAAGACCATTGGATATGGAGTCATCAGAAAAGGAAAAATAACAATTCAAGATGTATCTCTAGTTACTGGTCTGAAACACAATCTTCTCTCAATCTCACAATTTTGCGACAAAGGATTGCAATGCCACTTCACTTCAACTCATTGTCTTATCAAGGATGGCAACTCCGGCGTCACTTTGCTCAAAGGGATTCATAAGAAAAATGTTTACATTGTTGATTTCAATTCTTTATGTATTTCTTCTAATCTCTGTTTTGTAGCAAAGAATGTTAGCGAAAATAGTTGGCTTTGGCATAAACGACTAAGTCACTTGAACTTCAAGTATCTCTCCAAGATTGGTACAGAAAATCTAGTTCGTGGTCTAGCCAAGGTAGCTGATCACCATGATGAAAAGTGCTCAGCTTGTCAACTAGGCAAACAACCAAAAGCATCTTTCTCTAGCAAGACGACTCCCTCAACTTCAAAATGTTTGCAGCTACTTCATATGGATCTGTTTGGACTTGTCACTACCGCAAGTATTGGAGGAAATAGATATATACTTGTTGTGGTAGACGATTATTCAAGATATATATGAGTTGAAATGATGATCTCAAAGGATGATTGTTATGACATTTTGACCTCACTTTTTAGACAGCTCCAAACACAAAAGGAAGATGACATCGTTAGTGTTTGATCCGATAGTGGAACCGAATTCTAGAACAACGGTGTTGCTCAGTATTGTGATGATTATGGTAATGACCACAAGTTCTCTGCTACTGGAGTTCCACAACAAAACGGTGTAATCAAAAGGAAGAACAGAAGATTGATAGAGGTTGGAAAGACAATGATTGCTGAAGCAAAGCTAGCTAAATATTTCTGGGCTGAATCCGTCAACACAGCATGCTTCACTCAAAATAGATCCCTCATCAACAAGACCTACAACAAAACTCCTTATGAACTTTGGAGAGGAAGAACCCCCAACATAGCATACTTCAATATATTTGGATGCAAATGCTTCATTCTCTACAACGGTAAAGAACATCGAGGTAAATTTGCTCCTAAGGCTGATGAAGGTATATTTATTGGGTATGCTAAACACTCAAAAGCTTTTCGTGTATTTAATAAAACCACTCTTAAAATAGTAGAATCTGTCCATGTTACTTTTGATGAACATTCTCTCATTGAGACACATTTGGCTCCAAATGTTGCTGATGATTTTGTTGAGCTTAATGAGATAGGTACAAGTCAACCACAAAATCAATCTACTCAAGGAAATTCATCTACTTCAACACCACCTCCATCTACCATACCTGAAGCACCAGAAGCTACCACATTTGCTGCTACCTCAAATGGAGTTGAAGTTGAAATACCCATAAATGTGGAAGAACCAATCCCTCAAATCACTTATGATTGGGATGGAACAAATGATGTACCACTAGAAGATTTACAACCACCATCAACTCAACCAGATTTACCTCAAGAAGTTCGTGAGGTCAGAGATCACCCAATTCAGAATATCATTGGTGATTTGCATTCTGGTGTTTGAACAAGAAGATCAAACTATGTTGCACTTACCGCATTCATATCTCAAGTTGAACCGAAGAAAGTTGATGAAGCACTCCAATACTCAAGTTGGGTTGTTGCTATGCAAGAAGAGCTCAACCAATTTGAAAGATGTAAAGTTTGGACCTTGGTTCCAAGACTACAAGATCAAGGAGTGATTGGTACCAAGTGGGTGTTTAAAAACAAAATGGATGAGAATGGAAGTATCACAAGAAACAAAGCTAGGTTGGTTGCATAAGGATATAGACAAGAAGAAGGCATTGATTATGATGAAACATTTTCCCCCATTGCAAGACTCGAAGCTATAAGGATATTCTTAGCTTATGCCTCTTACAAAAGTTTCAAGCTATATCAAATGGATGTGAAGAGTGCATTCCTAAATGGTGAACTTCAAGAAATAGTATTTGTCGCTCAACCACCCGGATTTGAAGATACCAAATTTCCAAATCATGTCTACAAACTCTGTAATGCTCTGTATAGACTCAAACAAGCTCCACGAGCATGGTATGATACTCTATCTAAATTTCTCCTAGAAAAAGGATTCAAGCGTGGTAAGATCGACACAACTTTATTCATTTCTAAATATCATGATCATACTTCACTTGTTCGAATATATGTAGATGATATTATTTTTTGTTCTACTAATAAATTGTTGTGCAAGCCATTTGAGAAACTTATGAAAACCAAATTTGAGATGAGCATGATGGGAGAATTGACATTATTCCTTGGGCTACAAATTAAACAATGTGCTGAAGGCATCTTCCTCAACCAAGCAAAGTACACAAGAGATCTCATCAAGAAATTTAGACTTGAAAATGCAAAGGCATACGACACTCCTATGGCTGCTGGCAACAAGCTAGATAAAGACATGAAAGGTAAAAAGGTTGATCAAACCTTGTACCGAGGTATGATTGGCTCTCTTCTCTACTTAACTGCTAGTAGGCCAGATATCATGTTTAGTATTTGTGTTTGTGCTCGTTATCAAGCTGACCCTAGAGAAGCACATCTAATTGCTGTAAAACGTATTATTAGATATCTATCTGGGACTATTAACCTTGGACTTTGGTACTCCAAAGATTCAAACTTTGATCTTATAGGTTACTCAGATGCAGACTATGCAGCATGTACCATTGACAGGAAAAGCACAAGTGGGACTTGTCATTTCTTGGAAATCGACTAGTTTCATGGGCAAGCAAGAAACAAGCCTCAGTCTCTGTATCTACCACAGAAGCTGAATATATAGCTGCTGGAAGCTGCTGCTCGCAAGTGCTATGGATGAAGTAACAGTTGGTTGACTATGCAATCAAAGAAGAAAACTGTCCAATCTACTGTGACAATACTTCTACCATTGTTGTCTCCAACAACCCTGTCATGCATTCCAAGACCAAACACATTGATATCAAATACCACTTTCTCAAGGATCATGTGGAAAAAGGTAATATCCATCTAGAGTATGTGAGTACTGATGACCAGATTGCAGATATTCTCACCAAGGCTCTCGATTCAAAGAGATTTAGGTATTTAAGAGGTAAAACGGGTATGCTAGAACTTTAATTATATGTCTATATATTTTGATTGTGCTAACTTGTGTGTTTCATATAAGTTTTAAATCAAGTAGGCTTCTGTAGACACCCCGCCTTGGACCTCTCATGTCCCGATTGCATACACATTCTGTGTCTTCCTCTTTTCTGTCAATTTTCATTAACTTTCGTTACTTTTCGTTAAGTTCTCGACTTACCCCGATAGCCTTGGACTTGACTAAGTGACAAAGTCAACCTTGCGTCTTTATTTCATTTGTTTTTGTTGACTTTTGTGATGTTCGTTAAGTTTCTGACAGATCTCGTTAGTTTTGGGACTTAACTGCATAACAGGGTTAACTTTTGGGTTAAAATATGTATTTTCTGAAGATGGGACGAGCGCGCCTCCGGCCTTCTTTGTGAAAGGCGCGCGCCTCCAATATGAGGTATGGGAGGATCGCGCTTCACACCTCCAGAATCTCAGATTTTGCCAAATTTCCCTCCTTTTCTGATTGGTAAACTCCCAAGTCATTATGCCTTGGCTTGATCCGGGGAATAACCATTCTTGTCAACACAACCACCACCTCTACCCTATAAATACCTCTTGTTTCCACCATGGAAAAGGAGGATCTTCTCTTTAACAAAAACTCTCTTAACACAACAAGAGAAAAGACTTTTCTTAACTCACAACTCTCACACACACACCCAAAAAACATCATTTTCAAGGGTGGTGGATATAGACAAGCTTGGTTCTTCCCACTCAAGCTAAGGTATGATATTCTTCTAAACTCATCTTACTTATTTTTATTTAGACATTCTCTTCATCTTTTTACCTTCTCAATGGGTATGCAATCTCCATAAACGGAATACAACCAAAAGGCCACTTCACTATTAAAGTTTGGCCAAGGTTACATTCCCACGTTTCAATTCAATTTTTACATTTAATTTCTTATCTTAATATAATCATTCAACGTGTAATCATTTGACATTTAATCAATAAAAGTATTTTCATTCATTTCCCCTTTCTTTTCATGATCCTTGTTAGCACAAATTAGTACAATTAAATAGAAGGACATGTAAACATCAAGAACACCAAAAGTAGAAAGACCGGCTTAAGCCGGGCGGAGTGGGTGTTTAAGTACTTCCCACTCCATCACCTAACCCCCGAACCTTTCTCTTCCCGAATCTCTGGTTTTCGTACAAAAAGGCTATTTTTCTTAGGTTTTCTCGCGTTCCTCTAAAACGTGGGTGGCGACTCTAAAAATAAAGTACACATCCTAGGTAATTCGCGCGCTCCAGCCAAGTCGCGGTTCCCCGGGGTATCTACAGTGGCGACTCCGCTGGGTATATAGAGGGTTAAACTTGCATTTTCTGCTTTTGGTGTTCTAATTTTTGTTTTTTGGGCATTCTGGTAAAAAGGGTGGGAAGCGCGCGCTTCTGGCCTTCTTGGCCTAAAGCGTGCGCGTTCGACCCCTTCTACCAGAATTGCCCGCCTCTCATTTTGTTCTTCGAATTTCATGTTTCTGTGCTAACAGTTTCTGCAGGGGAAAGTTACATGATTTGGGACCAGGGAAATCCCCTGAGTCCTTAGTTTCTGACATTCTGACAGGTACCCCAGATGCGCGCGCCTCCAATCTTCATGGCGCACTGCGCGCGCTTCCCATATCAATGCTTTGATGCGCGCGCTTCTGGGTAAATTCCCAGAACATCATTCAATTCCCAAAACAAAAGCAGTACACAGAAACAGAACAGAATGATAGTGTGGGCACCGAGCCTGCACATGAACAATTTTACTTTCTGTATATTTTTATCGGTCACACGGGTGATTAGAGAGTTGTAATTATGTGCTTATTTCTTTTATTTTCTTTTGAAAAAAAGAAGAAGATATTTTGTCACTTATTAGACCTCACATTACGCGCACAATTCCTATCAATTGCTTACTATCGAGTCCCATGATTTTAACCCCAAACCCGTCGAGGCCCGTCCTAGAAAGTTTCAAGCTCCACTAGACCTTGACTCTTTCGAAGCGGTAAACCTCAACCCGTGGCGTAGTTCATGACTACATGCCGGGGGTGACCTTAAGCCTCTCTTTAGCCGAGCACCAACCACACAATTCTAGTTAGGGTCTAACACTCCGTGACCAAGTCGGTTTTCATGTACCTGTAGACACCCCGCCTCGGACCGCTCACCCCGATTGCACACTTGGTTTTGTGTTTCTCCCTCTTCTAAATGTTTTCTGTTAGTTTCTGTTACTTTGGTTAAGTTCCAGACGGGCTCCGTTATGTCCGGGGACTAAACTGAATAACAGTTCTAACTTTCTAGTCCATTCTGTCAGATTTTGCTTCTTAGAGTCGCGCGCCTCCGCCCCTTGAGGCCAGATTCGCGCGCCTTCCGCCGCCTAGGTGGGATGCGCGCGCTTCTGGGGCGTGTCAGTTACAGATTCTGCCCAAGAATATCTCCATTGCTCATTATACATGATTTTGCCCGGGAAAGATTTCTTAGAGACTCTGTTTGGCTCCAAAAAACAGTCACTTTTCAACTATAAAAACCCCTCCAATCCATCATTGGAGGGGACCTTGAAAAATCATCACTTTAGACTTTTTTACTCACTCTTTGCCTAGACCTTTCCTTTGGGATTTCTTCAACAAAAGTACTCAACCTCTTCTTCAAGGCTTTACAAGAGGTCCTCTTTTGAATGATACTATAGGTAAATGTTTTAAGCACTTATCTTCTTCTTCTTCTTCTTCTTCTTCTTCTTCTGCAATCAAATGTGCAATCACCCAAAACCATTTGGGACATGACACCAATGGTCCTTTCATTACATTGAATTGGCCTAGGAGTCATCTCCCTACATTTTAACTCTAAAACCCCTTTTTATCATCATTTTAATAGGAAGAACACATTTATTTTTAAAAGTGAATTATGAACAAACAAGACCGACCTTGCTCGGGCGAAATGGGTGTTTAAGTACTTCCCATTTCGTAACCTAACCCCCGAACCCCTCATCCCAAAGAATCTCTGTTTTCGTAAATCAAACTTAGGCTCATAAACATTAGGTTTTCTAACGTTCCTCAAAAACGTGGGTGGCGACTCTAAAAACAATTAGACATCCTAGGAAACTCACGCGCTCTAGCCTAAAGCCGTGGTGTCCACCCCGGGGTATCTACAGTGGCGACTCTGCTGGGGATTGCTTGAGGGTTAAACTTGTGTTTCTGTTCATAATTCACTTTTCTGGGCATTCTGGAAATTGACATGGGAAGCGCGCGCCTCGGACCTTCATGGTCCAAAGCGCGCGCATCCCGCGTCAAATTCCAGAATCGCCCACCTTCCATGTGTTCTTCCTATTCTTCCTACTATTTCGTGCTGACAAACTTTGCAGGGGTTGCATCACACAATCAGGACCAGGGCAATCCCCTGAGTCCATAAGTTTCTGACAATCTGACAGGTGAGCCCAGAAGCGGGCGCCTCCCAGATACAATGCGCCAGGCGCGCGCTTCCCACAACACTAGCCAGAGGCGCGCGCTTCTGGGTCAATTTCCAGGGCAAGAACAGGTTTCAGTGACTAGACAGAACAGTGGGGTGTGGGCACAGTTGCCTACATCAGGACATAATTGAACCCTTGGACTATTTAATTTTATGTTTTATTTACCGGTCACACGGGTGATTCGGGAGTTGTAATTTACGTGCTTATTTTTTTTTTATCTTTTCTTTTCAAAAAAAAAATAAATAAATAAAATTTTTTGTCACGTGATGGACCTCACACTACGCGCACAATTCTTATCAACTGCTCACTATCGAGTCGCACAAGTCCAACCCCAAACCTATCGAGGCCCGTCCTAGAAAGTTTCAAGCTCCACTCGACCTTGGATCTTTCGAAGCGGTAAACCTCAGCCCGTGGCGTAGTTCATGACTACATGCCGGGGGTGACCTTTAAGCCTCATATTCAAGCCGAGCACAAACCACACAATTCTAGTCTAGGGTCTAACACTCCGTGACTCAAGTCGGTTTCCATGTACCGAGATTTCCCTAAACTAATGTTTTCAAATCATACATGCCAACTTGTTGAAACGGACGCAATAAAAATCCGTCCCCAAAAGTGGTTATCTTGGACGAAAATAAAAAAAATCCGTCCCCGCATGTATGCTTTACTACATTAATTTAGTTTAATCCCAACACATGTAGGATTCATAAACGCGATGGAATCCGATGAGTATATGGGACCGCGAGATGGTCTATATACTAGTGTGACGATTCCATTACCTTCTTAAAAACCCCAAAAGGGACCCATTCTCTCCGACTTATAAAATAAAAAAAAAGTCTTTTTCCTTATGTGGTTCAAGTTGTGTGCCCAACTGTGTGTTCTCAACCTCTTCATGGACCGAAAGTGTGAACTGAGACTGACAAGGGCTACTTCCCCAATTATAGGTCCGATTGGTACTCTCCGCATCTACAGGGATTCATCCAACAGGCTTGTCCGTGAACCGATCACTCCAACATCTTCTACATCATCAATGGCCGGAGACTCCAGCACCAACAACGCCATGACTCTCGAATAGCTTTCTGCCATGATTCAAACACTCCAACAACAAGTCTCTACCCTTAACCAAGAGGCTCAAACCAAAGAAGCCTTGTGGCAAGCTCATGTCGCGAGGCCGAGGTTGACCAATTGAAAGCCAAGCTCCTAAAGCTCTCCAAGAACAAGGGGGTTAATGACAATGAGGAATCCGAGTGGACCGAGGGTTTGTTTGAAAGCCAATATGTCAGCACCCGCACCAAAAAAGTGGGGAAACCAAGCACCGACAACAGCGACCCCAAAATGGTCGATTCCATCATGGCCTACATTGATCAGAAATTCGACGGCCTCAACATGGGAAAAGGCTCCAACACAAGCCTTTATCAGTCATCCATCCTCATGAGCACAATGGCCGCTTTCCGTGAAAAATTCAAGATGCCCGACATTAGCAAGTTCAAGGGCAACTCATGCCCGATGGCTCACATCGAGACTTACATTTGCGCTATGGTTCCGAAGAAGGTCTCCCCAAAAGTTATGGCTCAATGCTTTCCTCTCACTCTCGAGGGGGCGGCAAAGGATTGGTATGCAACTCTCCCACTCACCGTCCGTCTTGATTGGGATGCCGCTATGATTGCCTTCAAAAATCAATATCAAGGCAACACCACTCACCAGCCCACAAGGAAAGAGCTCGAGAACACCACTCAAAGAGACAACGAGTCCTTCATTGACTTCACAAGGAGATGGAATGACAAGCTCTCTGAAATCGTTGAGAGGCCAAACACAAAAGAGCAAATGGACATCTTTCTCAAGTGTCTCAAGATTGATCTCCTCACCCACCTAAGTGGGGCTTGCTACTCCGACTTCTCCCAAATGTATGAGGCGGGGGTACGCATGGATGACTTGCTCAAGTAGATTAAAAAGGCCACTCCTACTTACCGATACAAGGCCGCCTCTAGTTCAAACAAAGAGGCTTCTGTCAATGCCGTTACTACTGACAAGGGGAATTACAAGAAGGTTCCCCCACCACAAGGCAAGCGGTTCCAAAACGACCGCATCTACACTCCTCTCAACGGCATGACCATCACCGAGGCCTATGAATCTCTAAAGGCCAAGGGACAAATCACCCCTCTTCAAGGGTACAAGCAACCACAACTGCTCCGTGCCAATCATGCTCACCACAAATGGTGTGACTACCATCAATGCATGGGCTACCTCACCGAGGATTGCTTCTCCATCCGCAACACCATCCAAGACCTCATAGACAAGAAGGAATTCATAATCCCTAATAAAGGTGGTGTCAATATAATAGAGGTAGGAAAGTTTGAAGGAACCACTCATTCAATCCCAATTGTGAATGAGGGCTCCGATGATATGAATAAACTTGATAATTCTTGTTATGTTGTGACTTATGATGAGATTATGAGGGAAGTATTAGAGAATAGGAAGAAGAAGCTACAAGGGACCGTGAACGTGCTCATTCACAGTGGCCGAGTAACAACGAGCGCAATCCCTCCCAATACCGCAGCAACCAACACCTCTTCTCAAAGATCGCAAACACGCGACATACCCGAAGATCCTTTGTTAACACAACTCAAGAAGACGCAAGCCAACATATCCATCTGGGACCTTATTGCATCATCAAAGAAACACCGAGACCTCATCATCAAGAACTTGGATGACACATCAGTCTCTCCCGACACGACTCCTGAGGACCTCACAGCAATGATAGGTCACATTCACTTTGGCAACGTCATCACTTTTGCCGACATGGACCTCCCGCCATTTGGGTCCGAACACAATGAAGCCATCTACCTCAAAGTAAGGGAAAGGGGGAGACCCATCTCAAGAGTTCTAGTAGACGGTGGTTCTGCACTCAACTTAATGCCTAGCCGAGTCATGAGCATACTGGGGCTCAAAAGCTCCGATTTACAACCCTCCAAACAAGTCATTAGAGGGTACGACAGCACTGCCCGTACAGTCATGGGAACTATAGAAGTTGATATCAAATTTGGAAGCATGATCATGTCCGTCCCATTCCAAGTACTTGATGTCCCTGCTTCATTCAACTTACTCCTGGGCCGACCTTGGATCCACAGTTCCAATGCGGTACCTTCCACTCTCTATCAGTGTGTCAAGATCAGAAATGGGGACAAGATAGTCACCATCATGGCCGAGAATGTCACCATCCACAGGAATGAGGGACAACTCGTTCACCAAGTCCGACACGGGATCGAAGATGCCACTCTCTCCGGCGTCAACACCATCGACAAAGAAGGGGGAAACAGACAATGGAGCCTCGGCAATCCTAAAATCCTCCGCATGATGAGAAACATGAATCACTTCCCCGGCCTAGGCCTAGGGAAGAATCAACAAGGGATATTACACCCCGTAGAAATTCCTTTTGTTAAGAACAAGTTTGGTCTGGGTACGAGCCCACTGAAGATGACTTGAAATATGAGCAAGCAGTCAAGAATCAAAAGACCCAAGCTCGCAATGAGGGTCGACAATATGAAATACCTGACTTGAGACCTTACCGCAACACACTAAACGGTTACTTTGTTCGCCAAGGGGAAGATGTTCCGTACATGATCTTTCCCGAACCGCGGGTTAACGACAAGGGCGTCAGAAAACCCGGTCTCAAGATCTTAACTGATTGTGAAATACCGACACAAGAAAGGGAGCCTACTCTAATGTCACCCCAAGAGTGGTGGGGCAAGAAAGTGACTATAGAGTCTGAGGTAGTGATTACCGTGGGGGAAGAATTATCCGATCTAGCCTCCATGTTCGAAGAATTTGCCATCATGGACGATTGTCAAGTCAACGCCATCTGCGACACCGTTGTCAGAAAGGAAACCATCAGTGAGATCCCGCCAAGCTCCGAGCCAATCAACAACTGGTATTCAACGAAGGGGCCTTAGTGTCTGAAGATTTCTTGGTCCGAGAAATGGGTTGCATACCCCGTACAGCAACAAAGGAAGAGCGGCTCACACTTACTTTCGAGCCCGAGAGTGTTTCTAATGCCCTCACCCAAGAGGATATGGAGGCAATAGCCGAGCGTGTGTTTCCTTTCTTTTCTAATGAAAAATTTGATATTTCTGAGTACCCCGAGATTGCAAACATCATAAATGATGAATTAACTAATAACGAACTTAATGAACAAGTTAATAACGATTATAATTATGATGAAATAGACCACAAAAACATAATATACCTAAATGAACTAGCTCAACAGGTTCGTTGTCGTGGTAAAAATGGTCCAGGGGCTGATGAGGAATTGCAGGTTGTTAATCTGGGTACTGACAAAGAGCCGAAAGAAACGAAGATTGGCAGCTTCTTCAAGGGGGAAGACAGAGACAAATTGACTGCACTGCTCAGAGAATTTGTGGATGTATTTGCATGGTCGTACAAAGACATGCCGGGTTTGGACAGAAAGGTCGCGGAGCACAGAATTCCGATCAGAGAGGACGCCAAGCCAGTAAAGCAGAAGCTCAGAAAGATCAAGCCAGAATGGTCTCTACAAGTCAAAGAAGAGATTGAAAAGCTCCTCAGTGTGGGTTTCATCAAAGTCATTGAGTATCCGACTTGGCTAGCCAACATTGTGATAGTTAGAAAGGCAAACGGCAAGGTTCGAGTTTGTGTGGACTTCCGGGATTTGAACAAAGCTTCCCATAAAGATGATTTTCCACTACCAAACATCGACATGCTCGTCTATTCAACTGCCAACTATGAAGTCCGCTCATTTGTGGACGGTTTTGCCGGTTACAATCAGATTCTCATGTCCGAAGAGGATCAACACAAGACAACTTTCACAACTCTGTGGGGCACTTTCTGCTACACAGTCATGCCGTTCGGGCTAAGGAACGCTGGGGCTACTTACCAAAGGGCTGTTACTAATCTGTTCCATGACATGATTCATAAAGAGATCGAGGTCTATGTAGACAACATGATCATCCATTCGAAGGGAACCAATGGTCAACATTTGATCGACCTTCGCAAATTCTTTGAAAGGCTTCGACAACACAAGATGAGACTTAATCCCACAAAATGCACTTTTAGGGTCATCAGAGGAAAGGTTCTAGGTTACATGGTCACTGAAAGAGGAATTGAAGCCGATCCCTCCAAGATCAAGGCAATCATTAACATGCCTCCCCCAAGGACGCAGAAAGAAATCAAAGGTTTCATGGGCAGACTTCAATACATCAGTCGGTTTGTGCACCAACTCACTTCCATGTGTGAGCCAATCTTCAAGTTACTAAAAAAGAATGTGGCTCTAGAATGGACCGATGCGTGCCAAGAAGCCTTCGACCAAGTGAAGCATTACTTGACATGCCCTCCAGTTTTGGTTCCACCACACAAAGAGAAGCCTCTCCTGCTCTATCTCACTGTCAATGATGAAGCCCTAGGGGCTATGTTAGCACAAGAACAGCGAGACTCCGCAAAAGAGAATGCTATCTACTTTGTCAGCCGACGGTTTCAAGGAGCTGAAAAGAACTACTCTGTCTTAGAGAAGTCTTGTGCTGCATTGGTTTGGGTTACTCAAAAGCTCAAGCATTACATGAAAGCCTTCCCAATCAAGTTAGTAGCAAAAGTGGACCCACTCCGTTACATCTTCGAGAAGTGAAGGGGGAAGATGTACAGTTCCCCGACGAGCATTTAATTTGTGCTACAACAGAAGAAAACAAGTGGCAACTTTTTTTCAATGGCGCAGCAAATAAGCATGGATATGGCATAGGGATGTTACTTGTTGATCCAAAAGACATGTATACTCCAAGACTCGACTCTGCAACGGTATTCGGTGATTCCTTGCTCATCATCAATCAGACATCTGGAAAATGGAAGATCCAAGACTCGACTCTGCAACGGTATGGTCAACATCTCGAGGAGTTGGTTGAACAGTTTCAAGAAATCACCTTCAATTACCTGCCAAGGGAGAAAAACCGTTTTGCTGATGCACTAGCCACCATCGCTTCACTGGTTGAAATACCTGAGGGTAAAATGGTGAAGCCCTTCAAAATTTCCCGAAGGAACAGTCCGGCATACTACATGAGTATCGAGATCAACGAGGTCCAAACAAACTCCCCGTAGTACGCGGATATCATGAATTTCCTTAAGGATGGTGCTTATCCCGAGAATAGCAATAAGAAGTCTCAAATGGCATTGCAAAGACTAGCCTCCCGATATCTACTGATTGGGGACCGAGTCTATAAAAGGCATTACGAAGGGATCAATCTCCTATGCGCAAATGAGACCGAAGCTTAAGAAATAATGCATGAGATCCACGAAGGTGAATGTGGGCCCCACATGAATGGGTTTATGTTGGCCAGGAAGATACTCCGCATGGGTTATTATTGGAGTACCATGGAAAGGGACTGCATCGAGAAAGTCAAGAGGTGTGCCAAATGCCAATTCCATGCCAATCTACAGCACGCTCCACCCTCACATCATCGCATAGACATTCGGCAAAGTTCACCCTACTGGAAGCAACGGACAATCTTTCGTCCTAGTAGCCGTGGACTATTTTACGAAATGGGTCGAAGCACAGGCTTACCGAGTTCTCAACGCCAAGAAAGTGGCTGAATTCGTGAAAACCCACATCATGTGCCGATACGGCGTTCCTCATGAGATCATCTCAGACAACGGCTCTCACTTCGAGAAAGAGATGGACGCACTCCTGGTAGAATACAAGATCACTAAGCATAAGTCATCTCCATACCGCCCTCAAGCAAACGGCGCGGTCGAGGCAGCTAATAAGACAATCGAGACTATTGTGAAGAAAATGGCCTCCACGGGAAGGGATTGGCCCGAAAAGCTACCTCTGGCATTATGGGGCTACCGCACATCGATACGGACAGTGACTGGAGAAACTCCTTATGCACTGGTATACGGGTCCGAAGCTGTACTACCAATAGAGCTCGAAGTCCCATCCCTACGGGTCCTCCTCGAGAACCAAGTCAACGAAGTCGATTGGATGCAAAGTCGATATGAACAGCTAGCCCTACTCGACGAGAAAAGTCTAAGGGCAATCGAGCTTATCACAAAGAATGGCTAGGGCTTTCAACAAAAAGGTGAAGCCCCGAAACATCAATGTGGGAGATTTGGTCCTAAGACAACACCCTCCTAATGCCATGAACCCCCTTGGAAAATGGGACCCCGATGGATTGGTCCGTACGTAGTCAAGAAGATACTAAGCGGCGGTGCAGTCTGACTTGTGGACTTAGACGGAGATCAGCTGCCAAAGGAAGTCAACCTTGACAAATTGAAGAGATTTTACGTCTAATAAACGAAGACCAAAAAAAAAAGAGCTCGCTAGGTTGAAAACCCGCAAGGGCGGCCTAGGCAAAAATTAGAGCACGTGCAAAAAAGAAGCCCGCTAGATTGAAAACCCGAAAGGGCGGTCTAGGCAAAAAACAGGGTGTACAAAAAAAAATGGTCTTCGTTTGTTTGAACTCCGGAGACCTGAGCCTCTACACTGGAGGAACGTAGGCAAATACCCAAACCATTTCAAATTAACGAGATGCAATTTTTATTCATTCACTAAATCATTTTTATCGTTACAACGGAAATGTTGAGCTACTAAAAGACTTAAAACATTAAAATCCTAACAAGTGGTCTATTCCAAATTGCAATCTCGTGGGGTACAAAGAAATATTTAATCTTTCTTCGGTTTGGGAACCCATCGCTTTTGGGGACGGCCTTTAGTCTTCTTGGAGGGAGGCGGAGCATTCTCGAGACCACCAAGGCGAGAAAAGACACTCGGGCGAGATGGATCTTCATAAACAACCTTCTCCTTACCCTTGCTAGAAGGAGCTTTGACCGGAACAACCACGGGATGCTTTCACGGAATCCACGGCAACAACATCCTCACTTGGTCTTCCCAAATGATCAAAGACGCTAGGACGCGTCTTCACAATTGGAGCAATAGGGACGGACTTACCGCCTTCGGGAACGGAAACTTTAACTTCAAAAGTAAAGGTCATTGGGGCCATCGCTACAAGAATTTTGAGGTATAGAGTAAAAGAAAGGATGCAGAATATTGCTGTGTGATCATTCTGATCGAAAATGGTTTGAATTTATAGCTGTTGGAGTCGAATCATCGACCAGGAGCTGATATTATAGCTGTTGGGGCATCTTTTGGTCAGGAAATATCAGGCCCTGAATTCCGCCTCCCAGAAACGCGCGCCTCCCGACACCAGTTTACAAGGCGCGCGCGTCCCGTATCCAAAAGAGGAAGCGCCCGCGTCCCAGGTACAAAATGCTCCAGAAATAGCCTTTGTCAGTTCAGAACAGAACCCGGGTATTCCAGCACCTTCAACCTATAGAAAAGAACAATCCCAGCAACAAGGGAAGCCCAAACGACGACAGCAAACACCCAGTTGGGCACACATTGATTTGGTCCACCCTTAAGGCATGTCTAAAAGATGAAATAAGATAGAAACTCCCATTCAAAGTAGGGCGTCTTTTATTTTCTCAAAGATCAGTTTTTTACAATTCATCCCCAGCACAAAGCACTCCGCAGTCAACTGTGCCCGCACCCCGTCAAATGTCAAAGTCAAACAGTCAAAGTATGACTCACAAGAACAATTTGGTCCGGGATGAGCCACGGAATCACTGCTTCTTCATCGAACAAAATCTACATCCACCCAAAGCAAACGGTCCTCCGGGTCCCGCACTTCAGCAGACGGTCCTCTGGGTCCCACACTTCAGCAAACGGTCCTCCGGATCCCGCACTTCAGCAAACGGTCCTCCGGGTCCCGTACTTCAGCAGACGGTCCTCTAGGTCCCGCACTTCAGCAAACGGTCCTATGGGTCCCGCACTTCAGCAGACGGTCCTCTAGGTCCCGCACTTCAGTAAACGGTCCTCCGGGTCCCGCACTTCAGCAAACGGTCCTCCGGGTCCCGCACTTCAGCAGACGGTCCTACGGGTCCCGCACTTTAACAAAACGGTCCTCTAGGTCCCGCACTTCAGCAGACGGTCCTCCGAGTCCCACACTTCAGCAAACGGTCCTCTGGGTCCCGCTTCCAGCAAACGGATCTCGCTATCAGCAAACAGGTCCCGCTTCCAGCAAACGGATCCCGCTCTCAGCAAACGGATCCTGCCATTGGCAAAGCCGCTCACACAGGGAGCGCACCCTTATCTCTCAAAGCCGCTCACACAGGGAGCGCACCTCTGTCCTCTGCAATTTCAAATTCCTGCTTTTATCGAGTCTTTCCCTTTTCTTGGTGATGTCCTAGGCGGATGTCTGTCTTTCGTCGGCGCGTTTGCTTCGTAATCCACGCCGCCGAGGGGCTCTTTAGACACCCCGCCTCGGACCGCTCACCCCGATTGCACACTTGGTTTTGTGTTTCTCCCTCTTCTAAATGTTTTCTGTTAGTTTCTGTTACTTTGGTTAAGTTCCAGACGGGCTCCGTTAAGTCCCGGGACTAAACTGAATAACAGTTCTAACTTTCTAGTCCATTCTGTCAGATTTTGCTTCTTAGAGTCGCGCGCCTCCGCCCCTTGAGGCCAGATGCGCGCGCCTTCCGCCGCCTAGGTGGGATGCCCGCGCTTCTGGGGCGTGTCAGCTATAGATTCTGCCCAAGAATCTCTCCCTTGCTCATTATACATGATTTTGCCCGGGAAAGATTTCTTGGAGACTCTGTTTGGCTCCAAAAAACAGTCACTTTTCAACTATAAAAACCCCTCCAATCCATCATTGGAGGGGACCTTGAAAAATCATCACTTTAGACTTTTTTACTCACTCTTTGCCTAGACCTTTCCTTTGGGATTTCTTCAACAAAAGTACTCAACCTCTTCTTCAAGGCTTTACAAGAGGTCCTCTTTTGAAGGATACTATAGGTAAATGTTTTAAGCACTTATCTTCTTCTTCTTCTTCTTCTTCTGCAATCAAATGTGCAATCACCCAAAACCATTTGGGACATGACACCAATGGTCCTTTCATTACATTGAATTGGCCTAGGAGTCATCTCCCTATATTTTAACTCTAAAACCCCTTTTTATCATCATTTTAATAGGAAGAACACATTTATCTTTAAAAGTGAATTATGAACAAACAAGACCGACCTTGCTCGGGCGAAATGGGTGTTTAAGTACTTCCCATTTCGTAACCTAACCCCCGAACCCCTCATCCCAAAGAATCTCTGTTTTCGTAAATCAAACTTAGGCTCATAAACATTAGGTTTTCTTACGTTCCTAAAAAACGTGGGTGGCGACTCTAAAAACAATTAGACATCCTAGGAAGCTGACGCGCTCTAGCCTAAAGCCGTGGTGTCCACCCCGAGGTATCTACAGTACCGAGATTTCCCTAAACTAATGTCATCAAATCATACATGCCGTTTCCAAAAGAAACAAATGGTTGTTATGGGACAAAATAAAACTCCGTCCCCAAAGTGGTTATTATGGACGAAAGTAAAAAATCCTTCCCCGCATGTATGCTTTATGACATTAATTTAGTTTAATCCCGACACATGTAGGAATCACAATGTCACGACCCGAAAACTAGGCTCTATTTTATTAGTAATAAATAATTATTATTTATTTATTTACTTATTTATTTATTTAAATTATTATTTATTTAAATATTTATGTGTGCATTTTATGTTTCATAATAATTATGCCTAGCATTTTATTTGAGTTATTTGGGTTAGTGTAGTATTGTTGGGTCTTAATTGTTAGTAGGGAGTGTAAGTATTTGTGTGTAGTGTAGAGGAGGGGGCCTAAGTGTAAGTTCTTTTAAATCATTTTAACTACTCCCTCCCTACTCCTCATCTTCTCCCTACTCTTCCCCTTCTCCCTCACTCTCTCCATTCCCTGCATTCTCTCTATCCCTTCCATAGAAAGGTAAATTTCTTCTCTCCCTTCTTTCTTCATTCTACCTATCTTCCTCTCATTATTTCTCATTTCTCATAAAATGAAACTTGTTTAGATCGTCGATAGGATCGTAGGAAGCCAAAAATATTTGAAATCCATCATCTTTGAGAAATCTCAAGTAAGTTGCTTTTCCCCCATTTTTATGCTTAAATGTTCATATCATGTTTATATAATGCTTGATGTGTTATATTTGAAGTTTGATTGAGTTTGGAATTTGTTTGGAATTTATTTGGGTTTTTGTTAAAAATGGTGAATGCTATGAATGTCATGATTCAATCTTGGTTTTGGGTTGATAAACGGTGTTGTTAAGGTCCCATTTTTGGTTAGATGTTGTTTGGGTACTTTGGGGATCATGTTGGAGGTATTGATGTTGAGAATGTGTGAAATGGGTAAGAAAATGAAGAACCCAGCTCTGTTTTCCCAGCCAAGAACCAGACCAGGCGCCCGCCCGGTTTGGACCAGGCGCCCGCCCGCCCACCTTTTTCCAGCGGCCAAACCTTCTGGGCAAATAAACGCCCGCCTGCACTTGCCCGAGCCCCCACTCGCCCGCCTGCTCTAGAATTTTGCCTTTTTGCTTGTTTAAACCAAATGACTTCCCTAGTTTTAAATTATCTACTTAAATTAACTTAAGTTAACATCGTGGCACTCTTTATTAATAGGAATTGGTTCCTTTGTGAAATAAATGTGTTATGAAATTTATTTAAGTACTGTTTTGGGAGTGTGGGACATCTTTGATGTATGGTTTGGATTGGTTTACCTTTGTGGTAATTTAATTGGAATGATTCCCTACTTTGGAATCAATGGTTGTTTATCGTGCTAGTATTTTATTACTTAGCTTTTATTTGAAAGTCCAGCTGGTTAATTGTGTATCGAGTCAGGCAATGGATAATGCTATAATGGCACAAGCCAAGTCCAGTATAGCATCGCCCATTGGTCCTTGTTTCCTCATCCAGATTGGCCTTGGATGGGATGAGATAGCTCCTTTTGTGAGTATTCTAGCTACACGTTTTGGAGCATGACTTTGTGGCATGGCTCTCGCCCTTTGTGGCATGTTACTTTGTTATTGGTTCCGGTACCGGGGATTTCTCTTCAGCTTTCATGCTATTATGAAGATGATGATTTGTTGATTATTGAAGCTGCGCAGCGACCTTTATTTGGTTTTATCAGTTGGGAAACCTTGGCTAATATCCTTTGTTAATTGTTTATTTCCGCTGCTATCTGATATATGAAAATTGCTATGTGTTATGTGATTTATTATTGATTATTGCATCATAGCACGTCATGTAGTTGCATTAGTGACTTATTGAGATTTATCTCACCCCCTTTTCTTTTGTCTTTGTTTTTACTTAACCCCCCCCCCAGGTGGAAAGGATTAGACTCGCTAAGCACGAGACAGGACGTCGCGAGGGTTGAACTTTTGGGGCAAGTGTATATTGGTGGGTTTACATTATATAAATGTGTAACTCTTTTGGGGATAGTTGTACCACACTTTGACGTCACTAAGATTTGTATATTTTATTACTTTGTAGTGTGAGCTTATGGGGCTTACACTAGTACATCGTTGTTGTTAAATTGTTTTCCAAAACCTTGTGTTATCATCTTTTGATACGAAATGAAATTTTTATCTCCGATATTTTGGTATTTTGATTAGTAATTCGACGTCCAGCTCGCGATCTCGGGCCCGCGGGGTTCGGGGTCGCGACAGTTGGTATCAGAGCTATGGTTTAGCTCTAAGTATAAGTCTAGGTGGACTAGTATGACCTAGGTGGGTAGTTGTGTTCGGAGTGAGTAACGGTTGATGTTTTATGCAGGTAATTATTCTCGATGGCTAGAAGAAGGACAGGTGAAGGTTCTAGTGGGGCTCAGAAGAATCAGAATAATCTTCGGGAAGAGAACGTGCCATGTTCCAAGGCATGTTTGAGGCGGCCATGAAGGCTATTCATGACCAAGGTCCCAGAGAGGAGTATGTGACACCTCCACGTTACGGGTTGGAGCAGTTTCTGAAATTAAAACCAAGAGAGTTTGATGGTGAGCCCGATGTGAAGAAGGCCGAACTATGGGTCGAGTCAATGGATAAAATTTATGATGTGTTTGGGTGCACGGACGAGGATAGAGTCCGGTTTGCGGCTTATAAATTGGTTGGGGCCGCCGAGCATTGGTGGAAAGGGGTTAAAGCGAGTTGGGATGACACTCACACAGTTTATGCATGGGAATTGTTTGTGCGGAAGTTCAAAGAGCATTTCATCCCGGTAGTGGACCAGAACCGAAAGGAGATCGAGCTACTCAACTTGGAGCAAGGTTTGTTGTCTATAGCTCAATACTCGGCTAAGTTCACAGAATTAGCCCGGTATTGTGACTATCTTGTGAGGACCGAAGAACAGAAAGCTATGAGATTTATTCGGGGTTTGAAGACTTCTATTCGGACTCAACTTATAGCTCAAAGGATTGTGACATTCCAGGATGCGGTAGACCGTGCATACTTGATCGAGCAAGACATAGAGGAGCATAAGAAGAAGGTCGAGGTGACTAACACTAGCAAGCAAGGAGGACAGAGCAAGCCACAATCCCATTCTGATAACCGAGGTAACTTTGGGGGACAATCTCAGTTCCGAGGGCAACCGATCCCAAGGAACCCGGGTACTACTTCCGGGAACCAAGGAAACCAAAATAGGATACTCTGTTCATATTGCCAAAGGGGAGGACACTCGGAGGACCAGTGTTGGAAGAAACAAGGGAAATGTATGAACTGTGGGCAGTTGGGGCATTTTGCGAAGGATTGCCCGAGATTCAGAGGTCAACCGACTGGGTTAGGAGCTGGTGCTCCACAGGGTCAGAAAAGGGATGCTGCGGGGAAGCCCAAGGTCCAAGGAAGGGTATTTGCTATGAATCAACAACAAGCTACCGATGATCCTTCTGTTATTGGAGGTATTATTTCTGTGTTTAATGTGAGCGCTCGTGCATTAGTAGATCCAGGATCATCTCATTCATACATATCTGTGCAATTTGCTTCCTTGCTAAATACTGCATTTGAGTCTTTACTCTATGTGCTAGAGGTGTCGACCCCTATAGGAGAGTGTTTGGTGACTGATAAAGTCTTTCGTGCTTGTGATGTGCTTATCTGTGGTCATGTCTTGTGTGCGAACTTGGTAGTCCTTCCTATTCAGGACTTTGATGTTATTTTGGGTATGGATTGGTTAAGCAAGTTTCATGCTTCTGTTGACTGTCGTAGAAAGGTCGTTAATTTTTCCATCCCTGATGTGCCTAAGTTTACTTTTGAGGCTATGCCTTTTGGTAGAAATTTTCGTATCATTTCTTATGTGAAAGCGGGAAAATTATTGCACCATGTTTGTGAGGGGTACTTGGCTAGTGTGCTTGATACTAGGAAAGAATCCCCTAGTTTGGAGAGTGTTCTGGTAGTTAGGGAATTTCCCGATGTTTTCTCTTCTGAATATGATATGCCTCCCGATCGTGAGATAGAATTTTGTATTGATCTTTTGCTGGGTACAGCTCTGATTTCAAAGGCACCGTATAGGTTGGCTCCCGCAGAATTGAAGGAATTAAAGGTTCAGTTGCAAGAGTTGCTTGATCGAGGGTTTATCCGCCCTAGTGTTTCCCCGTGGGGAGCACCGGTTTTGTTTGTGCGGAAAAAAGATGGTTCTTTAAGATTGTGTATCGATTACCGAAAGTTGAATCAGGTTACAGTGAAGAACAAGTATCCTCTACCTCACATTGATGATTTATTTGATCAGCTCCAAGGGTCCGTGGTGTTTTCCAAACTCGATTTGAGGAGTGGGTACCATCAGTTGAAGATTCGATCTGAGGATATTCAGAAGACTGCCTTTCGCACTCGGTATGGTCATTATGAATTCTTGGTTATGCCGTTTGGGTTGACTAACGCACCGGCCGTGTTTATGGATTTGATGAATCGGGTTTTCCATCCTTATCTTGATTCGTTCGTGGTGGTATTTATTGATGATATACTCGTCTACTCTAAATCCCGAGAGGAGCACGAGCAGCACTTGAGGACAGTCTTATCCATTCTTGCGAGGGAGCAGTTGTTTGCAAAGTTTAGTAAATGCGAATTTTGGCTCGAGAAGGTTTCTTTTCTGATCATGTTATTTCGAAAGACGGGATTTCTGTGGATCCTTCAAAGATTGAAGCTATAGTGGATTGGAAGAGACCCGAGTCAGTGACCGAGATTCGTAGCTTTCTGGGTTTGGCCGGGTATTACCGAAGATTTATTGAGGGGTTTTCGAGGATTGCTACTCCGATGACTCAGTTGACCCGGAAGGATGTACCGTTTGTGTGGAGTGAAAAATGTCAAAGTAGCTTCGATGAATTAAAGAAGAGATTAACTACGGCTCCTATTCTTGCGTTACCGAATGGAAATGATGATTTAGTAATTTACAGTGATGCTTCGAAAGAGGGTTTGGGTTGTGTTTTGATGCAGAATGGGAAAGTGATTGCGTATGCTTTGAGGAAGTTGACCCCTAGTGAACAAAATTACCCTACTCACGATATGGAGTTGGCGGCGATAGTCTTTGCGTTGCACAAATGGAAGCATTACCTTTAAGTTTGAGATTTTTACGGATCACAAGAGTTTGAAATACCTTTTCTCCCAGAAAGAGTTGAACAATAGGCAACGCCGATGGATGGAATTGTTGAAGGATTATGATTGTACGATTTCTTATCACCCGGGAAAAGCAAATATTGTTGCCGATGCGATTAGTAGAAAGTCTTATGTGGCTTCGATGATGGTTCGAGAGTGGAAAATGCTTGAGGATGTTTGAGATTGGTCTACTCGTGAATCGAGACATGGGGCTATTTTTGCGAATATTAGGGTGTCTCCGACCCTAATTCAGAGGATAAAGGAAGCTCAGAAAGAAGATCCTGAGTTAGTGAAAGTAATGGGTAAAAGGAAGGAAAAGAATTTCGAGGATTTTTTTGTTAGCCCGATTGGAGTGTTGACTTTCCGTGGTCGTTTGTGCGTACCCGATGTTGGTGGAATAAAGAGGAAAGTTTTATAGGAAGGTCACAAATCGAGATATACTATTCATCCGGGTAGTACGAAGATGTACCAAAATCTGAAGCAACATTTTTGGTGGAATAAAATGAAAAGGGAAATAGCGGAGTATGTTTCGAAGTGTCTAACTTGTTAGCAGGTCAAAGCCGAGCATCAGAGACCCGCGGGACTACTTCAGCCGTTAGAGATTCCCGAGTGGAAATGGGAGCATGTGACCATGGATTTCGTCACGGGACTACCTCGTACCCGTAGGAAGTATGACAGTGTTTGGGTAATAGTGGATAGATTGACCAAGAGTGCCCATTTCTTGCTTATTGACATCAGATATTCGATGGAGAAGCTTGCGACCCTTTACATTGATGAGGTTTTCAGATTACATGGTGTTCTGTTTAGTATTGTGTTAGATCGCGACCCGAGGTTTACTTCTAGATTCTGGAAGGCATTTCAAGAAGCTTTGGGTACAGATTTGCGTTTTAGTACGGATTTTCACCCTCAGACCGACGGTCAATCCGAGAGGACCATTCAGATTTTGGAGGATATGTTGCGGGCTTGTTCGATAGACTTCTCTGATTCTTGGGATTCGCACCTACCGTTAGTGGAATTCTCTTACAACAACAGTTATCAGGCTAGTATCGAGATAGCACCGTATGAGGCCTTGTATGGAAGAAAGTGTAGATCGCCTATCTGTTGGGATGAAGTCGGTGAAGCGAAGATCGTGGGTATTGATTTGCTTCTGGGTTCAGTTGACAAAGTTAGAGTTATCCGGGATCGATTGGAAACAGCCCAGAGTCGACATAAGAGCTACGCAGACAACCGAAGGCGAGATCTTAGTTTTCAGACCGGTGATTTTGTGTTCTTGAAAGTATCTCCAAAGGTGGGTATTTGTAGGTTTGGGAAGAAAGGAAAATTGGCTCCGAGGTTTATTGGCCCGTTTGAGATTTTGGGAAAGGTTGGACTTCTAGCGTATCGTCTTGCGTTACCGCCATCTTTGGACCGGTTACATAATTTTTTTCACGTTTCTATGCTTCGGAAGTATGTTCATGATCCATCTTACGTGTTACCAAGGGTACCGGAGGATATAGAGCCGGATATGACCTACGAGGAACGACCGGTTCGGATTTTAGATTCCAAAGTCCAAGAGTTGAGGAACAAAAGCATTGCGTTGTCACGACCCGAAAACTAGGCTCTATTTTATTAGTAATAAATTAGTATTATTTATTTATTTGCTTATTTATTTATTTAAATTATTATTTATTTAAATATTTATGTGTGCATTTTATGTTTCATAATAATTATGCCTAGCATTTTATTTGAGTTATTTGGGTTAGTGTAGTATTGTTGGGTCTTAATTGTTAGTAGGGAGTGTAAGTATTTGTGTGTAGTGTAGAGGAGGGGGCCTAAGTGTAAGTTCTTTTAAATCATTTTAACTACTCCCTCCCTACTCCTCATCTTCTCCCTACTCTTCCCCTTCTCCCTCACTCTCTCCATTCCCTGCATTCTCTCTCTCCCTTCCATAGAAAGGTAAATTTCTTCTCTCCCTTCTCTCTTCATTCTACCTATCTTCCTCTCATTATTTCTCATTTCTCATAAAATGAAACTTGTTTAGATCGTCGATAGGATCGTAGGAAGCCAAAAATATTTGAAATCCTTCATCTTTGAGAAATCTCAAGTAAGTTGCTTTTCCCCCATTTTTATGCTAAAATGTTCATATCATGTTTATATAATGCTTGATGTGTTATATTTGAAGTTTGATTGAGTTTGGAATTTGTTTGGAATTTATTTGGGTTTTTGTTAAAAATGGTGAATGCTATGAATGTCATGATTCAATCTTGGTTTTGGGTTGATAAACGGTGTTGTTAAGGTCCCCTTTTTGGTTAGATGTTGTTTGGGTACTTTGGGGATCATGTTGGAGGTATTGATGTTGAGAATGTGTGAAATGGGTAAGAAAATGAAGAACCCAGCTCTGTTTTCCCGGCCAAGAACCAGACCAGGCGCCCGCCCGGTTTGGACCAGGCGCCCCCCCACCCACCTTTTTCCAGCGGCCAAACCTTCTGGGCAAATAAGCGCCCGCCTGCCCTTGCCCGAGCGCCCGCCCGCCCGCCTGCTCTAGAATTTTGCCTTTTTGCTTGTTTAAACCAAATGACTTCCCTAGTTTTAAATTGTCTACTTAAATTAACTTAAGTTAACATCGTGGCACTCTTTATTAATAGGAATTGGTTCCTTTATGAAATAAATGTGTTATGAAATTTAATTAAGTACTGTTTTGGGAGTGTGGGACATCTTTGATGTATGGTTTGGATTGGTTTACCTTTGTGGTAATTTAATTGGAATGATTCCCTACTTTGGAATCAATGGTTGTTTATCGTGCTAGTATTTTATTACTTAGCTTTTATTTGAAAGTCCAGCTGGTTAATTGTGTATCGAGTCAGGCAATGGATAATGCTATAATGGCACAAGCCAAGTCTAGTATAGCATCGCCCATTGGTCCTTGTTTCCTCATCCAGATTGGCCTTGGATGGGATGAGCTAGCTCCTTTTGTGAGTATTCTAGCTACACGTTTTGGAGCATGACTTTGTGGCATGGCTCCCGCCCTTTGTGGCATGTTACTTTGTTATTGGTTCCGGTACCGGGGATTTCTCTTCAGCTTTCATGCTATTATGAAGATGATGATTTGTTGATTATTGAAGCTGCGCAGCGACCTTTATTTGGTTTTATCAGTTGGGAAACCTTGGCTAATATCCTTTGTTAATTGTTTATTTCCGCTGCTATCTGATATATGAAAATTGCTATGTGTTATGTGATTTATTATTGATTATTGCATCATAGCACGTCATGTAGTTGCATTAGTGACTTATTGAGATTTATCTCACCCCCTTTTCTTTTGTCTTTGTTTTTCCTTAACCCCCCCCCCCCAGGTGGAAAGGATTAAACTCGCTGATCACGAGACAGGACGTCGCGAGGGTTGAACTTTTGGGTCAAGTGTATATTGGTGGGTTTACATTATATAAATGTGTAACTCTTTTGGGGATAGTTGTACCACACTTTGACGTCACTAAGATTTGTATATTTTATTACTTTGTAGTGTGAGCTTATGGGGCTTACACTAGTACATCGTTGTTGTTAAATTGTTTTCCAAAACCTTGTGTTATCATCTTTTGATACGAAATGAAATTTTTATCTCCGATATTTTGGTATTTTGATTAGTAAGTCGACGTCCAGCTCGCGATCTCGGGCCCGCGGGGTTCGGGGTCGCGACACACAAGCGTGGTGGAATATGATGAGTATATGGGACCGCGAGAAGGTCTATATACTAGTGTGACGATTCCACTATTTTTTCTAGAAACCCCAAAAAGGACTATGTCCTTCCGACTGAATAAAAAAAAGTCATTTTCCTTATGTGGTTTGAGTCTTTTCTCTTGTTCGTGGGCTAAATCATTGGATTCAAAAGGTATTTGTGGGACCACCCTAAGATCAACCATGTTCTCTCCATAGGTCCAATGGCTTCAAGCGGCAACAACAACAAGGGTGAGAATACTTCCGTGCCCAACGAAAGGGTCTTAAACATAATAAGAGCCATGGGGGAACAAATGGATAGACTTGTCGAGGATGCCCGCCGCAAGGATGATTTGTGGCAAGACCGTCTTGATCTCGAGAGGAGAATTCATGAGGAAGAAGTGTCCAAACTTAAGGGTCGTTTGCAAAAGTTCACCAACAACAAGGCAAAGGTCAACGATAAGGCATGTTCAAGTAGCTCGCCTCTCAAGAGTCACAAAGGCTCTACCAATGACCGTGTGTACACTCCCCTCCAAGGTATGACCGTCACCAAGGCCTATGAAGATCTCAAAGCAAAGGGACAAATTTCTCCTCTCCAAGGGTACAAGCAACCACAATCATTGCGTCGCAACCATGCCCACCACAAGTGGTGTGACTATCACCTATGCAGCGGTCACCTCACCGAGGATTGCTTCTCGATCCGCAACGTCATCCAAGACTTGATTGACAATGGTGAGTTTACCGTGGTTGAAGAACAACAGTTAGAGAGTAATAACATGCTAGAACTCATCAAGGAAGGGGCTCAGATTTGAAATAGGGTCTCAACAAGAGATCATGCCGCAAGGAAGGCTACAACGACAATGGGGACTACAACAGTAATCTCCGTTTCTCTTTCTCTACCTAGTAGTAGGAATTAAAAAAAAAAAAAAAAAGAGAGTCAAAAGTCCTCTTAAGTGTGCATTAATGTTTTCTCTTGTCCTATGTTAAATGTTCGAGTCCATTGTGTCATCAAATAAAGGTCGTTCTTGTCCTCATACACTCCTCCAAGTTTTTCAATTTAATTCTTGGAAAAATGATTAAAAAATGTCTCAACAAGTTTTGGAATGAAGGCCATCGCTTGAACGCTTAGGGGCTAAACATCGACGACGGCATCAACAACGAAGACATTAACAACGATGAAATCAAGACAAAGAAAGGTGGAGCAACAATCATGAAGTAAAGTTTTCAAAAGGGGATTAAAAAAAAAAGGCTCGCTAGGTTGACTCTTCAAAACAACCTAGGCAAAAGTTAGAGCACCAACAAAAAAATAAATAAATTCCCCCTCATTCAAAGAAGTTCACAACAACATCATCATCCACCAACAAAAGGACGAAGCAACATCGACAACCATCACGACGAAGCAAGAATTCCATCACGAAGAATGGAGTATTCACAAGAACTACGGTGACCTGAGCCTCTTCACAGGAGGAACGTAGGCAACCTTCAGGTCCGGTCTCATGCAAGAAAGAAGATATGTTTAGCCCTAGCGCGTTATGGTGATCGGACTTCCTCTCAAACTTGTCATGATATCTTTGTACGATTCATTTGCCAATGAATTAATCACCAAAAGATTGAACAACTTTCTTAGATTTGGAATCGCTATCCGTTCCTTGTCGAGTCTAGGGGTTTTTCTTCTTTTTGCGATACTCCCGGTTTCTTGCAATCAAACTGGGGCTTTCTTTCTCTTCTCTCTTAATGAATTACTTTCCTTCGTGAGTCATTCAAAAAATATACATACATGAAGTCAATACTAGAGACACTTCCCTAGTCGAGTCAATGTCACTCATCTTTAGTGACAAGAGGTCTTCACCGCAAAATCACATGTCTCTCATCCTCCGCTAGAGTCAATGCACACTTCCTCATTAATCGAGTCAAAATGAAGACGCAAAAGAGATACCCACTAGATTGAAAACCCGAAAGGGCGGTCTAGGCAAAAAACAGGGTGCGTTATAAAAAAATGAGAGAGTGAGAGAGAGAAGGGAAAGAGAAATGGAGATCTCCGGCCTCTAAGGAAGACAACTGCACAAGTTCTACATTGGGTCTCCTCAGCAAGTAAATCCCCACCGAGCCAACTTTGGAATTGAAAAAGGCTTGACGAGATATGGCACCATCAAAGGTCATTTTGGGTTATTGAAAAATTGTTCTTTCAATGTGCATCTTTGGGCTCATGAGAAAGAAAGCCCGTGGTAACCAAGATCCGTCTGAGAACGAGCCTATCATTGAAGGGGTACGAGGTTGTACAAAATAATCCCCAGCTAGTCAGTTGGTTTGGCCAGCGAGAAACAACATGTAATTTAAGCTTCTACAAGCATGTCTGTCGCGACCCCGACCCCGCGGGCCGGGAACTCGCGAGCTGGACGTCGACTTAACACACAAATACTAAAATACTGAAGATAAAAATTCCATTTTTATACCTAAAAGGTTTAAAACACAGTTTTAGAAATCCAAGTTAACAACAACAAAATACTACTAGTATAAGCTCCACAAGCTTACACCAAAAATGCAAAATATTTCAAATCTTAATGACGTCATTGTTGGTAAAACTATCCCCAAAAGGTTATACATTTAAATAATGCAAACTGATCAATAACAACCTGCCCAAAATCTCAATCCTCTCGACGTCCTCATCGATCCGCAAATCCTAATCCTTTCCTCCTGGGGGGGGTTAAGGAAAAACAAAGATAAAAGAAAGGGGGTGAGATAAATCTCAATAAGTTACTAATGCAACTACATGACATGCTATGATGCAATAACAATGATAATATCTCACATAGCACGTAGCAAACATCATTTAACAGATAGCAGCGGAAATAAACAAGTAACAAAGGATAATGAGCCAAGGTTTCCTCAATAAAGGATATAACAATCTGATCACTGACGATAGGGCCGCATCGAAGAGAAGCATCAATAAGCAGCATCAAAGAGCCGATAACCAATCAACAATAGCAGCATCAAAGCTGAAGAGAAAACCCGGTACCGGAACCAATAACCAAATGATAACTGAGTATACGACACAAAGTCGCAACCCCTTATAATAGCTAGACTGTTCCCAAGAAAGGAGCTAGCTCATCTCACATCCAAGGCCAATCTGGAGGAGGGAAATAATGGGGCAAAACAATGGTCAACATTATAATGGACTCGGCTCGTTGCCATTATAACCTTTCCCATCGCCCGACACAACCACAAATACCAGCTGGACTTTCAAATAAATTCCAAGTAATAAATACTAGCTAAAGTAAACAACTAATGATTCCAAAGTAGGGAACCATTTCAAATAAATCACCAAAAAGGTGAACCATTCCAACGACACATCAAAAGATGCTCAAACAATCCAAAACGATACTCAATTAAATCCCATAACCTATTTGTTCACAAAGGAACCATTTGCCACATTAAAGTGTTCCTCATTTCCAAACAATAACCAAATTGATTCCACAACTAAATTGTTCACAAAGGTACCAAAATCAAACATTAAAGTAATCCCTAATGATCATTTTTAAGTCTACTAAAGTAGTACCCAAAATCTAGGCTAAGATTGCATCCCAGTCTTATACCAACAAAAAGGGAGTTCTTGGACACAACGGACCGATCATAAACGTTTTGTTATAGAATACCTACCAAAGTCTCAACACAATCTAAACCTGAATTCCCACCAAATAAACCACCTCATCTCGTAGTACTCTAAAAGGGCTTTAAAACGACAGTTTACTTGATTAAAACGGAGTCCGGAAGGCCTTCAAAAGATTGGACAAGAAAACAATGATTTTCACAGAAGGTAGAGGGGTGCGCGCGCCTCCCACCTACAGGGTGCGCGCGCCTCCCTTAATCAGATAGGAATGCGTCACAATGGGGAAGAAGGGTGCGCGCGCCTCATCGCCAAGGGGTGCGCACGCCTCTTGAGTTCAGAAGGAAAAACACCAACATGGAGATGGAGGGTGCGCGCGCCTCATACCAAGGGATGCGCGCGCCTCCAAGAAAATTCAGTAAACCCAGATCTTCTTCCTGGGTTCTTCAACCCGAAAATAAACACCAAGAATCACCATTACACCCCAAATTAACACCAACACTCCCAACTAATTTACCCAAGTGCCAAAACAACTTCTAAGCCTAAAATAACTCATCTAGCAACATTTAAACAACCCAAACCAAAGGATGATTCAAATACCCAAATTTCACAAAAATATGAATAAATTGCAAATAGGTTCCAAATCAACCAATGAAGCCATATATATCAACTAGAGCATCAATGGAGTTAAAGATGAACATTTTTAGCATAAATGGGGGAAAAGTAACTTACCTGGATTTTCTCAAGGTTGACGGAATTCAAATATTTTTAGCTCCCTACGATCCTATCGACGATCTAAACATATTTCAAGTTATGAGAAATGAGAGATAATGAGGGGAAGATAGGTAGAATGTAGAGAGAAGAAAGAGAAGAAAAACTTACCCAAAATGGAGAGAGAGAGAGAGAGAGAGAGAGGGAGAGTTGCTGGGAATGAATGAGGTGAGGGAGAAAGAAAGGGAGTAGGGAGAAGATGATTAAACCAAACTTACACTTAGACCCCTCGCTTACTACTACTCTCTATAAAGAAACTCCCCACTAACAATTAAGACTCAACACTTCTACACTAGCACAAATGACCCAAATAAAATGCTAGTCATAATTTATTATAACACATAAAATGCACACATAAATTATTAATTAAATAATAATTTAAATAAATAAATAAGCAAATAAATAAATAATAATTATTTATTACTAATAAAATAGAGCCTAGTTTTCGGGTCGTGACATTCACTCCCCCTTAAAGAAATTTCGACCCGAATTTTAAATTACTTACCCGAAAGACCAAATAGGTACGGATACGATAGTTCTGCCGTTTCTCAAATTCCTCAATTGTCCAATCTAACCCACTACATGGTAACCTTAAATAAATCTTACGATAACACTACCTCTCGAACCGAATCATTCCATCATTATCTTCATTACTAATCAAAATCCGTACTCAAAATCGAAGAATCCAAATTATTTCCACACATAATTCTCGAGATATCTCAAGCTCGCCTTATTCATAGCCTTAACTACACCGCAAAGGTACTTCCATTTGTAAATCGCATACTTAGTATTATTCCCCAGAAATTCAAAATATTACCATCTCGAGCTAAATTAGCTTTTAAAAATATGAAAGGCTAAAGAAATTTTCCACCCCCATAATATTCACCAAAGGCTATATCTCTAAGGATTCCCATTATAGTGCTCTCGCTCTAGGTAGCACCTTAAACTAGTGGTGTAATATAAACCCAAAATTTTAATACAAAATGTCCACTTAAATCTACGCCATAATATCATCGTCATAACACTCCAATCCTTGAAGCCTAAAATAATTACGAATACTCGATAGTCCAAAAATGATCTAAATTTTATCTTCAAGGGATTTCCTCTAACTCCCTTTTTAGTTAATAATCTGTGCTCATATACCCAAGGAAATCAACAAACCTCAAATCTTCAATAGCTAACCCAAGTTAGTCTTTCACGCATACATTTATTAACCTAATGATACTTAGGCTCAATAGTACTACCATCATAATAAGCCAATTAGCTAGCAACGTTCCGACTGACCCAATACCAAATCATGCTATTCCTTAATTATGCCCCAGTATTGATACTCAACTTTCTTCACATACCCTTGATCCAATTCGGGAAATGCCACCAAGAAGGGATTTAGAACCATAGAACCACTATCTAACCAAAATTTCAAAATGCCTTCAACATAGATTGAGAAATTATTACTCTCCCAAAATGTACTTAGTCCTTTCTAACTTAACACGCTTATCACCAATAATGATCATAACTCCTACAACAAACTCATAATCCATAACAAATCGTACACCTCTCCATACTAATCCATTCCGATGCATTCACGGAGATGTACTAAAAGTGACCAAAAATTTTCCTCAAGGGATCTTCATTGAATCCTCAACTCCTATAACCCAACCGATACAATAAGGATATTGATCTAATTATTAGCACTACCACCTTGTACCAAAACAACTCACTTTAACCCAAGTTCCTCCCCAAACATTAGGCACTATTCAGAGGAAAATAGAAATCTTACAAATGATACATACACCCAACCAATCGGTATAGACATCCCATTGGCACCTACCTAAGTTATATATTCAAATCCCATATAAGAAAAGATGTGCATAACTCTACCCAAGGAACGGTCTCAAAACGATTTTAGGAATCAAGAATAGAGAATGTAACAATCCTCCTACAACAATCGACTAAAGCATAACATTTCCTTCTCAAAATAACATCAAAACCTTATAATAGCAATACGACCAATTTAGCAGGTAAGTTATATCTACCTTTAAGCACAACATGAGCACATTAGACTCCATCAGATATCCTACACTCCTCCATAGGAGTAGACACTGACAACACATAAGTCAAAGACTCAAGAGAAATAAATGCAACTAAATGCACATAAACATGAGAATGCAATGATCCTAAAATGCACGCGCTCGCTCTCTCAACACAAAATTAATACCTCCTGAAACTGATGAATCACCCGTTGAGTGCTGATTGATCGCAAATACCCTACCCTGAACCTTTAGGGTTTCCCAAAGTATCTCTCTTCTGACCTTGTACAGTACCAGTGTCATTCCCGGATGGTTGATATCTGCCCCTAAGACAATCTCTCACAAAATGCCCCAACTGACCACAATTCACACATTTTCCTTGCTTCTTCCAACACTTGTCTTCTGAGTGTCCTTCCCTCTGACAGTAACTGCAGATTTTCCCATTTCGTGTCCCCTGATTTGTACCTTGATTTCTCACTATCGGTTGTCCCTGAGGTTGCTCTCCGAATCGAGTTTGCATTCCAGAATTACCTCTGTTACCTGAATGTTGCTGTTGTGACTTGCTCTGCCCTCCTTGCTTACTCGGGTTAACCATCTCAGTCTTCCTTTTGTGTTCCCCAATGTCTTGCTCTATCAAATAGGCACGGTCCACCGCATCCTGAAAAAGTTGAATTCTCTGGGCTATTAACTGTGTCCTAATAGCTGTCTTCAAACCCCTGATAAACATCATTGCTTTCTGCTCCTCGGTCAGCACAAGGTAGTCACAATACCTGGCTAATTCGGTGAACTTAGCCGAGTACTGTGCTACTGTCAACACGCCTTGCTCCAAGTTGAGGAACTCGATCTCTTTCCGGTTCTGATCTACTAGAGGGATGAAGTGTTCCTTAAATTTTCTCACAAATAACTCCCAAGCATATGGTACAAGAGTAGCATCCCAACTGGCCTTCAGTGCCTTCCACCAATGTTCCGCAGCACCAACTAACATATAAGCTGCAAACCAAACCCTATCCTCATCAGTGCAACCAAAAACATCATAGATTTTCTCCATTGATTCTATCCATAGCTCGGCCTTCTTCACATCAGGCTCACCGTCGTACTCACTCGGCTTTAACTTCAAAAACTGCTCCAACCCATAACGTGGAGGTGCTACATGTTCCTCTCTCGGCCTGTGGTCATGAATTGCTAAACCGTAGCTCTGATACCAACTGTCGCGACCCCGACCCCGCGGGCCGGGATCTCGCGAGCTGGACGTCGACTTAACACACAAATACTAAAATACTGAAGATAAAAATTCCATTTTTATACCCAAAAGGTTTAAAACACGGTTTTAGAAATCCAAGTTAACAACAACAAAATACTACTAGTATAAGCTCCACAAGCTTACACCAAAAATGCAAAAGATTTCAAATCTTAATGACGTCATTGTTGGTAAAACTATCCCCAAAAGGTTATACATTTAAATAATGCAAACCGATCAATAACAACCTGCCCAAAATCTCAATCCTCTCGACGTCCTCCTCGATCCGCAAATCCTAATCCTTTCCTCCTGGGGGGGGTTAAGGAAAAACAAAGATAAAAGAAAGGGGGTGAGATAAATCTCAATAAGTTACTAATGCAACTACATGATATGCTATGATGCAATAACAATGATAATATCTCACATAGCACGTAGCAAACATCATTTAACAGATAGCACCGGAAATAAACAAGTAACAAAGGATACTGAGCCAAGGTTTCCCCATTAAAGGATATAACCATCTGATCATTGACGATAGGGCCGCATCGAAGAGCAGCATCAATAAGCAGCATCAAAGAGCCGATAACCAATCAACGATAGCAGCATAAGAGCTGAAGAGAAAACCCGGTACCGGAACCAATAACCAAATGATAACTGAGTATACGACACAAAGTCGCAACCCCTTATAATAGCTAGACTGTTCCCAAGAAAGGAGCTAGCTCATCTCACATCCAAGGCCAATCTGGAGGAGGGAAATAATGGGGCAAAACAATGGTCAAGATTATAATGGACTCGGCTCGTTGCCATTATAACCTTTCCCATCGCCCGACACAACCACAAATACCAGCTGGACTTTCAAATAAATTCCAAGTAATAAATACTAGCTAAAGTAAACAACTAATGATTCCAAAGTAGGGAACCATTTCAAATAAATCACCAAAAAGGTGAACCATTCCAACGACACATCAAAAGATGCTCAAACAATCCAAAACGATACTCAATTAAATCCCATACCCTATTTTTTCACAAAGGAACCATTTGCCACATTAAAGTGTTCCTCATTTCCAAACAATAACCAAATTGATTCCACAACTAAATTGTTCACAAAGGAACCAAAATCAAACATTAAAGTAATCCCTAATGATCATTTTTAAGTCTACTAAAGTAGTACCCAAAATCTAGGCTAAGATTGCATCCCAGTCTTATACCAACAAAAAGGGAGTTCGTGGACACAACGGACCGATCATAAACGTTTTGTTATTGAATACCTACCAAAGTCTCAACACAATCTGAACCTGAATTCCCACCAAATAAACCACCTCATCTTGTAGTACTCTAAAAGGGCTTTAAAACAATAGTTTACTCGATTAAAACGGAGTCCAGAAGAGGAAGTTATGGCCTTCAAAAGATTGAACAAGAAAACAATGATTTTCACAGAAGGTAGAGGGGTGCGCGCGCCTCCCACCAACAGGGTGCGCGCGCCTCCCTTAATCAGATAGGAATGCGTCACAATGGGGAAGAAGGGTGCACGCGCCTCATCGCCAAGGGGTGCGCGCGCCTCCTGAGTTCAGAAGGAAAAACACCAACATGGAGATGGAGGGTGCGCGCGCCTCATACCAAGGGATGCGCGCGCCTCCAAGAAAATTCAGTAAACCCAGATCTTCTTCCTGGGTTCTTCAACCCGAAAATAAACACCAAGAATCACCATTACACCCCAAATTAACACCAACACTCCCAACTAATTTACCCAAGTGCCAAAACAACTTCTAAGCCTAAAATAACTCATCTAGCAACATTTAAACAACCCAAACCAAAGATGATTCAAATACCCAAATTTCACAAAAATATGAATAAATTGCAAATAGGTTCCAAATCAACCAATGAAGCCATATATATCAACTAGAGCATCAATGGAGTTAAAGATGAACATTTTTAGCATAAATGGGGGAAAAGTAACTTACCTGGATTTTCTCAAGGTTGACGGAATTCAAATATTTTTAGCTCCCTACGATCCTATCGACGATCTAAACATGTTTCAAGTTATGAGAAATGAGAGATAATGAGGGGAAGATAGGTAGAATGTAGAGAGAAGAAGGAGAAGAAAAACTTACCCAAAATGGAGAGAGAGAGAGAGAGAGAGGGAGAGTTGCTGGGAATGAATGAGGTGAGGGAGAAAGAAAGGGAGTAGGGAGAAGATGATTAAACCAAACTTACACTTAGACCCCTCGCTTAATACTACTCTCTATAAAGAAACTCCCCACTAACAATTAAGACTCAACACTTCTACACTAGCACAAATGACCCAAATAAAATGCTAGTCATAATTTATTATAACACATAAAATGCACACATAAATTATTAATTAAATAATAATTTAAATAAATAAATAAGCAAATAAATAAATAATAATTATTTATTACTAATAAAATAGAGCCTAGTTTTTGGGTCGTGACAATGTCCCTCTAAAGTATGCCGAAAGACTCCCGAGAATGGAGTAGCTCTTGACACCCTAGGGGCTATGTGACTCAAGAAAGAAAACTTCTCTTGCTTCATTTGGTAGTTAATGAGCCCTAGGGCTACGCTCAACAAAGATGTGTGAGACTATCCTCAAAGTCTCTCAAAAAGAATTTCGAGAAGCACCTTTTTGTCATGTATGCTCATACTTGTTCCCCCGATCAAGGATAGGCCCTTCTCGTTCCACTCCTAATCAATGGTGTCACTCTAGGGGGTACGATCAAGTTTTAAAAGCTCCCTCGGCAAGAAGAAATTCACTTCAGTGTCCCCGGCGGAGTCATGTGCAACATTGGAAGCTTCCTCAATTCGGCACCGAAGGTCTCAAGGGGCTTCGCAATCTACAATCTTTTGGGCTACGGCATTACAGTGATACAAGCAAAGGGAAATATTGGGGCTTCGCAACCAACAGTCTTTTGGGACAACAATGCTCAAGCAATGCAATGTGGAGAAGTCTTATATGAAAGAGATCAAGCTTCAAGGGTCTCCCAACACCTCAAGTCAAAGGTCTCTTGGTTTTAAATGAGGGCTCCGATGTTATGAATGAATTTGATGATTTTTGTTAGAACTTACAACGAGATCATGAAGGAAGTCTTAGAGAAAAGGAAAAGGATTCAAGGAAATGCCAATATGATAACTCGACCAGAGTTACGGCCAATCCCAATGTTTCTGCAAGTACTGCACCCCCTTCTCCAAGATCAAAAGCACAGGCTGCACCCGAAGATCCGTTATAAGTTCAACTCAAGAAGACTCAAGCAAACATATCATTTGAGATTTTATCACGCCAAGGCCTTATCTTCCACAATAACATCACCATCTCCCACGACTTTGAATAAGGGCTCCAATGTTATGAATGAATTTGATGATTTTTGTTAGAACTTTCAGCGAGATTATGAAGGAAGTCTTAGAGAAAAGGAAAAAGATTCAATATGCTAAACTCACGTGACTGGGTTATAGCGGGAAATGCCTCAGCCAATCCCAATGTTTCTGCAAGTACTACACCCCCTTCTCCAAGATCAAAAGCACAGGCTGCATCCGAAGATCCGTTATTAGTTTGACTCAAGAAGACTCAAGCAAACGTACCGTTTGAGACTTTATCATGTCAAAACCCTATCATCCGCAACAACATCACCATCTCCCACGAGACATTTTCTGAAGATTCTACTGCATTTTCAATATGGACCCTCCGCAACTTGGGTACCAACCACAAAAAAGGGCCATTCATCTCCAAACAAGAGGAAGATCACTTTCATGAGTTCTACCCAATGGTGCATTTGCTCTCAATACAATGCCAAGATAAGTTGGGGCTTCACACCAAAAGGTCTTCACATCCCGCCGTCTACAAGCTCGCAAACAACAAGCCCACGACACTTGGGGCTTAGTAATCTCTCGAAGCTTAGTATCAATGATCTTCTCTTGGAGCTTGCTCACGTCAACAGCAAAAGGCGATTTATTTGAAAAGGTCAAGAGTCGATTCATCTTGGGGCTATGCAAGTCTCTCATAGTTTGGCATCAAAGGCATTCTAGGGGCTTTACAATCAGCAACCCCTTATCTCGGCATCGAATGTCTTTTGGGGCCCCATAACTGACACATCTCTTGGGGCTAGAAATCACTTTTTGTTGGGCACAAAGGCAACGACGATAGAATTCAAGCAAGAAAATCCGGACTTCGATCAAACATGACTTGATCTTGGGTTGGCTTTGCAAACACACAATGCTTAAAATGGTTCACCTACGAACTAAAAAAAATATTTTTATTTTCTTTTTTCTTTTCTCCTTACTTGCGCAAAAGTATGTGTTTCATTTTTCTTTGCTCCTAGCATTCCTCCCCAGCACTCTCCATCATCCTTGAACTACACTAGTCTGATTCTTTTAAAGGGATACGTAGGCAGCCTTTTGGCACGACCAACCCATCACCCAGAATACCATCTCACTGACACTCCATCAAAGGAAAAAACAATTCATCATCACCAACATCATCATTCTCCATCCAAAGCATGGACATTCTTCATCAAAAGCATCAAGGCATCTACCACCACAACACTAACCCATCCAACAGCAATGGTAAGTAAAGGTATGAATACATCCGAGGCTTTCCTCAAATCACACCGCACACAAAATCACTTTCTCTATTCTTACAAAAATTCTCTCTCATGCAAAACTGCCTTCAAATCACACCACACCACAAGCACAATTTCTCTCATAACTGCCATTTCACATCTTATACATGTCACAAGCACATATACCTGCAAAGCACACACTTAATAGGTACCACCACAAGGTCAATAGCATCTGCAACTTAAGGCACTTCATCCCCAGCAGAAAGCGATTCGCCGTCAACTACGCCTGCATCCCACAAGTAAAACAATTACAGTTCAATGACAACAACTCGGTCCATGGTGAGCCACAAAATCACCACCTTTCCATCAAGCAACACAATAATATCACATATAGGCAGACAGAGCCTCTCTTCCCGTCATCCGCAAACGGATCCCGCATCAGCAAACGGATCCCGCTTTCAGCAAACGGATCCCACTTCAGCAAACGGATCCCGCTTCAGCAAACGGACCCCGCTTCAGCAAATGGATCCCGCTTCAGCAAACGGATACCGCTTCAGCAAACGGATACCGCTTCAGCAAAATGGATCCCGCCATATCCTTTCTATATCAATAAAGCCGCTCACACAGGGAGCGTACTCCTATCCTTCGTAAATTTCAAATTCATGTTTTATCGAGTCTTTATTTTGTCTTTTAGATGTCCTCGACGGTTGTCTTTCTTTCGTCGATGCGTTTTTCTTTGCAATCCACGTCTCCGAGGGGCTCTGTAGACACCCCGCCTTGGACATCTTATGTCCCGATTGCATACACATTCTGTGTCTTCCTCTTTTCTGTCAATTTTCGTTAACTTTCATTACTTTCCGTTAAGTTCTCGACTTACCCCGATAGTCTTGGACTTGACTAAGTGACAAAGTCAACCTTGCATCTTTATTTCATTTGTTTTTGTTGACTTTTGTGAAGTTCGTTAAGTTTCTGACTGATCTCATTAGTTTTGGGACTTAACTACATAACAGGGTTAACTTTTGGGTTAAAATATGTATTTTCTGAAGATGGGACGAGCGCGCCTCCGGTCTTCTTTGTGAAAGGCGCGCGCCTCCAATAGGGGGTGCGGGAGGAGCACGTTTCCCACCTCCAGAATCTCAGAATTTGCCAAATTTCCCTCCTTTTCTGATTTGTAAACTCCCAAGTCATTATGCCTTGGCTTGATCCGGGGAAAAACCATTCTTGTCAACACAACCACCACCTCTACCCTATAAATACCTCTTGTTTCCACCATGGAAAATGAGGATCTTCTCTTTAACAAAAACTCTCTTAACACAACAAGAGAAAATACTTTTCTTAACTCACAAGTCTCATGCACACACCCAAAAAACTTCATTTTCAAGGGTGGTGGATATAGACAAGCTTGGTTCTTCCCCACTCAAGATATGGTATGATCTTCTTCTAAACTCATATTACTTCTTTTTATTTAGACATTCTCTTCATCTTTTTACCTTCTCAATGGGTATGCAATCTCCATAAACGGAATACAACCAAAAGGCCACTTCACTATTGAAGTTTTGCCAAGGTTACATTCCCACATTTCAATTCCATTTTTACATTTAATTTCTTCTCTTAATATAATCATTCAACGTGTAATCATTTGACATTTAATCAATAAAAGTATTTTCTTTCATTTCCCCTTTCTTTTCATTATCCTTGTTAGCACAAATTAGTACAATTAAATAGAAGAACATGTAAACATCAAGAACACCAAAAGTAGCAAGACCGGCTTAAGCCGGGCGGAGTGGGTGTTTAAGTACTTCCCACTCCGTCACCTAACCCCCGAACCCTTCTCTTCCCGAATCTCTGGTTTTCGTACAAAAAGGCTATTTTTCTTAGGTTTTCTCGCGTTCCTCTAAAACGTGGGTGGCGACTCTTAAAATCAAGTAGACATCCTAGGTAATTCACGCGCTCCAGCCAAGCCGCGGTTCCCCGGGGTATCTACAGCTTCAACGGTCAACTTTCTCTCTATCGGTCAATCTATCTCGGTCGAAGTAACTGACAAACAAACTAATCGACCGCACATGCAATGACCGCTCTATCATGTTGACCGCATCAAAATTAACAAGAAATTTGTTTCAAGGTTTTGGAAAAGCCTATCTAAAGGGAAAATGATGACATTGGTTCACTGCTTTAAAGAAGTATTCATTGGCCAGGACCAGGTAACTGGTTCTAACTTAGCATTTTAGGATCATTCTAGTCATCCAAGGGGTAATTCTGTAATTTCCTCTTTTCCCTCGTTTTCATTTAATTCAAATCATTTTCAATTAATTTTATTCCTATATTCATGTCCGCCGTCACTATCCATGCATTTAATGAGAAAGGACATCATAAGCCACATCTCTAAGTTTTCGCAGAGTTAACTTCCCACTTCCACTCTGCCTCCTTACACAAAACGTTCCACTTCCCTTCACCCTCCACCACTCCACTTGTCAGATATTACTTTTTAGAAACTTCTCTCTCTACATCTCTCTACTTTCTCTCTCTATTCAAACTCAGTTTCTTCTCTCTCTCACTCGACATTCTCAAATTTCCCTCTATAAATGGCTCCCAAATCCTCTCAATCTACAAAACCCTCTAAGATATCTCCCGAAACTTCATCTGAAGACAACATGGTATGATTTCTTGACTCAAATTTCTTATATTCGAGTTTTGTATTTCGTTTTTGGCGGGTTTAAAACCTTTTCTTTTTCTAGTTTGAATCTCCTATCTTCTGGGTTGTTTTTGCCATTGATTATGCGTAGTACTTGTTAGATTCTACTTCGATTCTATTTCAATGCTTATTATCATGTCTCATTTACAAAATTGTCTCTTCGCATGCCATAGATACTTTTTTAAGCTTTTGCTCTTTTTATTCTATTTTCCCCTTTAGATTTATGAGTTTTATACATTCTTGATGATGAAATTGTTGATTTATTGTTGTTAAATCGGGTTTTGCGCATCTGGGTATGTTATTTTCTTTGATTTTTGCACTTTAAAACCATTTTTGGGTTGTTGCCATGAACAGTGTTCTTAAGTTGTTCTTCGTGTTCTTGAGGAATCACTTTTTGATCCATATATTCTTGTTACACACACTGATATAGTGTTTGTGCATGTTTTGGATAATACTCTTAAAATTTCTCAGTCCTCACTTGTCGAACGCTTGTGCTTATGACCTCTATAATCAATCGACCGCCACCTTGGTTGACCACTTAAAATGTTGTTTTGTCTCTAACTTCTATGCTTTTCAGGAAGAACAATCATTCATACCCGGTTGCATAATTGATTTTGAGGATCTCCAAAAGGATGCAATTGGAAGAAATCTCATCAAGCGTATGAACAAGTCTGGGATCCTAAAATACTTTACCATGAACCAATCATATCACCTCTCTGCTGCGGTAGGAGAATTCTACTCGACCACCAAAGAAGTCAAAGGAAGAGATGACAAGAATAATCCACTTGACTGGATTGAGGCTGAGGTGTATGGACAGAAAGTTGAGATAGACTACACTGAAATTGCTACTGCCCTAGGACTTGATATTGATTTTGAAGCTCCCACCTCTCTGACTACTGAAGAGTGTGATGATCTGGCTTTACGGTTAATCAATTCTACAGATGTCTTCAAGCCCTACAGAAAAACCTTTCCTGAAGTGATGTACTATATAAGTGTAAGTACCCCAATCTGAAACCGACCTATCTTAGAGGTAGCCTTAGCACCGTTTCAGGGATAAGCTGATAGGCCAGGACCTCCCTAGGATAAACTATAAATTCCAGGACTACTCTGGTATAAAATTGGAAAAATCCAGAAGCTCACCAGGCTGAGCCGTACGGATGATTTGGGGACCAGAGGGGCCTAGCCGTACAGCTGGTTTGGGCGCCCTCAGTCCCTATAAATAGAACCCCTTGCTGATCATTTCAGGGAGGGAGAAATACACATTAGAGAGGTCACTCTGCTGGAATTGCCACAGAGAAAGAGTGAGAGTGATCACATACAAAAAAGGAGAGAAGAAAGGAAGATTGGCCCTAACCATCATAGGTAAAGCCACCTCCCCCTCCTTTCTCTTCATCTTACTCCTATTTTATTTCTCATATCTTGGTTATACATGTATTTACTATTCATTCATGCAAAGACTTATCCATTTCAAGCACCTTTTGTTTCTTGCAAGACTTGTCCATTATCAAGCACTACATATCTATCTATTATATTACTATCTTGTCCAAGCTATGAGAAGTTCCAAGGTGCCCTCCATACTTTGTATGGAAGAGGTTCTAAACCTAGACACTCATAGACTTGTTGATTGTCATTTACATTCTTTATTTATTTAAATGTTGTGCTTGTTTGGCCATGATAATCATGAGGATGGTGGAACCTTAGTGTCCATCATTTTCCTCTTTGGTTTAGCCTCAAAATCCCACTTTTTGGTCATAAAGATTCAATATTTATGTGTTATTTTGACTCTTGGAAGGATTTTAAGTCATAAAATGTCATCTTGGTGATAAAGTTCCAATCTTTATTTACCAAATGACCAACTTTGGTCCAAAGGGGACACTTATCAACTTTCTTGATTTTCTCCTATGATTGCTCATGATCACACCTAAATACTTGTTTTAGGGAATCAAGTGATGATCATTTAGCATAGGAATGATGCTATAAGACTTGTAAAATGATTTCTTGCAAACTGGGATCACAAACAGTTTGTCCAGCTTCAGACAGAATACCCTGTTTCTGTTCTGAACTGGACTGTTCTTGAGCAAACTGTAAAACCCCAGAATTGCCTCCTCCAGCCGTACGGCTACTTTAGGTAGGAGGGAAAAATTGTATGTTTTGCCCTCTGACCTTTATCTTATCACTCAAGGCCCCCTTTTCAGCCGAGTTTTCTCAAATATAATGAACGACAGAATTTTTCCGTTAAATACACACACACACGTATGCACATTTTAACTAACTTAGGGAGACTCGGCTTTGTCCGAGGCAACTTGAGAGGACGTAAAAACTCCTCCCAAGTTGTAACCTGACCTCCGAACCTTTGAACTCAAACCTTTGTCATTTTGTTGGGTTTAAAATTAACAAAATGTGGCGACTCCGTTAAATTTGACCGGTTCCCGTGTTTGGCATTTTTTCCTCAAGCGAACAATCGCTTGTTTCGCCCCGAGGACGGGATCCTTACAGTGGCGACTCCGCTGGGGAGTAGAGTGCTTTCGGACTTCTTTCTAGAAGGTTCGGGGGCATTCTTGTGTGGGTCAAACTCCCGTTCCCGTTAGTTGACTTCTTGCATATTTGTGTGTTTGTTGTTTCTGTTTGAACTATTTTGAGTACATACGTTCTGGAAACACAATAAACTGAGGCTTGATGATCAGAAGTTGGAGAAACTGAGAAAAATCTTCACCTTCTTGCTTTAGCCGTACGGCTACTTTGGGTAGGGGCCAGAATGTTGCCAATTAACAGTTTGGTGCAGGGCTGCAACATTCTTGGTGCCCCTCTGCTTCTACTTGTCCAGGTTCCAAATTTACAGTCTTACTTGTGCACATTACCTTCATTCTTTTGGCCAAAACTTGGTTTTAAAAGGTAATAAAACTTGGTTATGCATGATCTTTTGTCAATAAAATGGTTTCCAAAACCTCGTCGTGCATAACCCCTTTTTGTAAGGGATTTTCTTGAGTCTCCTCGTTGTGCACAAATTGCTTTGTACAAAAGGGTTTCAATGTAAAATATTTCTTTTGCAAAAGTTTGATTCAAAATTCTTTCTTGTGCACAACTTGGTACATGTACAAGTTTTGGTCTTTGTTTGCTTATATTCTTTGATTTGTTGTGTATAGATTGCTCAATTCATGCTTGTTCATACTTGTTCATATCTTGCTTATGCCATGCTCATGATATCGAAAAACGAATTGAAAATCTCTCTTTTTACTCAAAAAAGGAGCATAGAATGACTTCACACCACGCGCACTCGACCGTGCACGTTCCAAATACCCTTTAAACCCGGGGTGGATGCCACGATGCAGCTCGCTGGGCGCTCTTGTTCCCTTCGATGCGCGCACGGGTCCATCCCACCTTCCCTTCCGAATCGAGTCAACCACAATTGTCCGTGACACACAAATACCGTGACTATGGTTGGTTTTTGGTCTAGATCACGTTACCATGTCCTTGATACATGCCCAAAGCTAATTGTGGCCGAATTAATGCCCGAGTTGTGACTCCTTGATGAAATGCAAGTGTGGCCTAACCAGCCTCCAGCTCGTGTGTTAGTGACGACCGCAATTAGCGAGGGCCATGTACTAAGGATAGAGTGACACTGTGTCGTTAAGACCTAATGAACGAGTTACTTTAATCATCCTTAAGCCCATGGTCAAGGATCGAGACGCCTCATTCAAAATGAGGCCATGACGGAATGTCGGTGGAGCCTTCGGGGAAAAGTCTCGATTCCAACTGGGGCATAATCATGATTAGGATGACCCGCGTATTGGGAACCTTGCGACGCGCTAGACCCTAGGTTCGTTTCTTTTGGTCGGTGGAAGCCGCGTGCCCTATAGGACCCTCGCCCGGGATAGTCCGTCCTTGGGAGCGTGCAATACAGGTGAAAAACGAGGGGTCTATAGGCGTAGTGATGGCCTCCACTGATCCAGGATTTAGATTAGTTGCGAAAAAGAAGAGAAATCTTTTCCAACCATTTAGGAATAAAAATGTGTTTTAAGTAAACTTGAATGATTTATTAATCGCGCGTTGCATGAGCTTGCTCCATTTTTGCTTCCTGCCTTTGATACATTGCATTGTTTCGATAACCAGTGTCACCCCCATTAAGTCTTTGGAAGGATCCATGTTATCCTTCACGACCTCCGTCAAGTCCTGTTTAGTCTTTGGACGGATCCATGTTATCCCCCAAGACTTTTGATTATTCCCGTTTAGTCTTTGGACGGATCCATGTTATCCTCCAAGACTTTTGATTAGTCCCGTTTAAGTCTATGGAAGGATCCATGTTATCCTTCAAGACCTCCGTCAAGTCCCGTTAAGTCTTTGGAAGGATCCATGTTATCCTTCAAGACCCTCGTTAAGATCCCCGTTGAGACCCTAGGCAAAGTCCCCTAGGTCCCCGCAAAGATCCCCGTTAAATTCTAAGAATAGTCCCCTAGGAAGCCAGTCAAGTCCTTGGATGGATTCTCGTTAAGACATTAGTCGTGTTCGTCCCGCCCTCCTAAGATTCCAAACCCATTCGAACTACGGTGACCTGAGCCTCTCGTCACGTGGGAGCCCCTCCCTCGTGGTGAGAGGAACGTATGCAACTTCGGCCCGGTCAAATGTCCCAAATAAAGACACGTGTGTCTTTAGCCCAAGCATTCACCCAGTGTTTACCCAAGTCTAAAGCTACCTTTTGTCTTCCCCGTAGCTTATATGAAGTGGAAGAGAGCATCATGTCGCCGTCTAGTGCGTGTGGAGTCAGAAAGTTCCCCGATCACTACAACTTCTCCGATCCGGTACCTCGGAAAGGTCACTTCAGTGGACAGTAGCTTGAGAAATGACATTGCAGACAATCCGGATGGCCCAGCGAACGAAGAGTTGTTCCAAGCTTCAGAAGTCCCCGGGGCTGAGAAAGAGGTCATCACAGATAGCCTCAGAGAAACGTAAACTCCGCCTGATGATTCGATGAGGCAAAGAGGTGTTACAGCTCTGTTTCAAACCAATGGGCCCTTCGCCAAAGCAACCAACCACAATGAAAAGGTGGAAGCTACCCGACCTCCGGACTGTAACCAAAGATTGCCCCCTCCATCTCACCAAAATACCGAGACCTCCATTTCTTCGCCCCAACGCGCCGTCATCCAAAACGAGCCTCTCACCCAAATCTGCCTGTCGCGACCCCGAACCCCGCGGGCCCGAGATCGCGAGCTGGACGTCGACTTACTAATCAAAACACCAAAATATCGGAGATAAAAATTTCATTTCATAACAAAAGATGGTAACACAAGGTTTTGGAAAACAATATAACGACAACAAAATAAAACTAGTATAAACTCCATAAGCTTATACGCCAAAGTTATAAAATATACAAATCCTAAAGACGTCAATGTTTGGTACAAAAATCCCAAAAAGGTTACACGTTTATATAATGTAAACCCACCAATATCAACCTGCCCCAAAAGCTCGAACCCACTCGACGTCCTGTCTCGTGATCAGCGAGTCTAATCCTTTCCACCTGGGGGGGTTAAGGAAAAACAAATATAAAAAGAAAGGGGGTGAGATAAATCTCAATAAGTTACTAATGCAACTACATGACATGCTATGATGCAATAATCAATAATAAATCACATAACACATAGCAATTATCATATGTCAGATAGCAGCGGAAATAAACACATAACAAAGGATATAGCCAAGGTTTTCCAAACCGATTAAACCAAATAAAGGTCGCTGCGCAGCTTCAATAATCAACAAATCGTCATCTTCATAATAGCATGACAGCAGAAGAGAAACCCCCGGTACTGGAACCAATAACAAGGGGACAGTGACACACAGTCAAAGCCCGAAAACCAATAGCTAAAGTGCTCACAAAGGGGCTAGCTCATCTCACATCCAAGGCCAATCTGGAGGAGGGAAATAATGGGGCAAAACAATGGTCAACATCACAATGGACTTAGCTGTGCCATCATAATGTTTCGCATCGCCCAAACACACACAAAATACCAGCTGGACTTTCAAGTAAAGGCTAAGTAATAAAATACTAGCACAATAAACAACCATTGATTCCAAAGTAGGGAATCATTCCAATTAATCACCAAAAAGATGAATTAAACAAAAGCGCATCATAAAAGTGCTTCATAATTCCAAATAATAATTTAATCAAATCCCATATCACATACATTCACAAAGGAATCAGTTAACTCAAGAACACAACCAAAACTACTCACTCATCTCGAAGAGCTCAAGGAGATCTTTAAAACAATAATTTATACGCCTAAAACGGAGTCCGGATGAACAAGATATGGCCCTCGAAAGATTGGACAAAAAGGAAATAAATTTCACACCAGGGGAGAGGGTGCGCGCGCCTCCTATGGGAGGGTGCGCGCGCCTCCTAGATCAGTAGGAAAATCAAGTTTGGAGAAAGAGAGGGTCCGCGCGCCTCCATCCAACAGAAGGTCTTGTTTCAAGAAGGGCATAAGGGTGCGCGCGGCTCCTATGGGAGGGTGCGCGCGCCTCCTTGCCCGGAAAGGCAAATTCCGGCCAAAAATTCTGGGTTTCTACCATTAACAACCCAAAACCAAAACAAACCCAATCTTCACCATTTCTAACACTACCAAAATGGGAACTAAGGTACCTACACCATTTTGAGCCAAAGGTACTCCAACAACATCATCTAGGAACCTCAATCAAGGGTGATTCAAATACCAAAATTTCACAAAATGAACAAAAATATAAATCATCACAAAATCAACCAAAGAAGCAATAAATGGAATCATAGTATCATCTAAGCATAGGATGAACATTTTTAGCATAAATGGGGGGGAAAAGTAACTTACCCGGATTTTCTCAAAGTTGCCGGAACTCGAATATTTTTAGCCCTCTACGATCCTAACGACGATCTAAACAAGATTCATGTTATGAGAAATGAGAGATAATGAGGGGAAGATGAAGAAAATGAAGAGAGAAGGAAGAGAAGAAAACTTACCCAAATTCCATGGAAAGAGAGAGAGATATGCTGGGAGAGAGATGGAGTGAAAGAGTGAGGGAGGTGAGGGAGGAGAGTAGGGAGGGAATAGGGAGAAATGATTTCAAAATGTTACACTTAGGCCCCTCCCCCTAATACTACCCTTTCAAATAAACTCCCCACTAACAAATAAGACTCAACACTTCTACACTAGCACAAATGACCCAAATAAAATGCTAGGCAAAATTATTATGAACATAAAATGCACACATAAATATTTAAATAAATAATAATTTAAATAAATAAATAAGCAAATAAATAAATAATAATTATTTATTACTAATAAAATAGAGCCTAGATTTCGGGTCGTGACATTCACTCCCCCTTAAAGAAAATCCGACCCGAATTTTAACGAAGCTTACCCGAATTAAAAAGCCACGGAAATTTCCTCTCGATCTCATCTCGAAGCTCACACGTCGACTCCTCGATATTATGATTCCTCCAAAGAACTCTAACCAACGCAATGCTTTTGCTCCTAAATTCTTGGACTTTAGAATCAAGAATCCAAACCGGTCGTTCCTCATAAGTCATATCGGGCTCAATATCCTCCGGTATCCTCGGTAACACGTGAGATGGATCATGAACATACTTCCGAAGCATAGAAACGTGGAACACGTTGTGCAACCGGTCTAAGGATGGCGGCAACGCAAGGCGATACGCAAGAAGTCCCACCTTTCCCAAAATCTCAAACGGGCCAATAAACCTCGGAGCCAATTTGCCTTTCTTCCCAAACCTACGAATACCCACCTTCGGAGATACTTTCAAGAACACAAAATCACCGGTCTGAAAACTAAGATCTCGCCTTCGGTTGTCTGCATAGCTCTTATGTCGACTCTGGGCTGTTTTCAATCTATCCCGGATAACTTTGACTTTCTCAACCGAACCCTGAAGCAAATCAATACCCACGATCTTCGCTTCACCGACTTCATCCCAACAGATAGGCAATCTACACTTTCTTCCATACAAGGCCTCATAAAGTGCCATCTCGATACTAGCCTGATAACTGTTGTTGTAAGAGAATTCCACTAACGGTAAATGTCTATCCCAAGAATCGGAAAAGTCCATCGAACAAGCTCGCAACATATCCTCAAGGATCTGAATAGTCCTCTCGGATTGACCATCGGTTTGGGGGTGAAAAGCTGTACTAAAACACAAATCTGTACCCAAAGCTTCCTGAAATGCCTTCCAGAATCTAGAAGTAAACCTCGGGTCTCGATCTGACACAATGCTAACCGGAACCCCATGCAATCTAACGATCTCATCAATGTAAAGGGTCGCAAGATTTTCCATCGAGTATCTGATGTCAATAGGCAACAAATGGGCACTCTTGGTCAATCTATCCACTATTACCCAAACACTGTCATACTTCCTACGGGTACGAGGTAATCCCATAACGAAATCCATGGTCACATGCTCCCATTTCCACTCGGGAATCTCTAACGGCTGAAGTAGCCCCGCGGGTCTCTGATGCTCGGCTTTGACCTGCTGACAAGTTGAACATTTCGAAACATACTCGGCTATTTCCCTCTTCATATTGTTCCACCAAAAATGTTGCTTCAGATTCTGGTACATCTTCGTACTACCCGGATGAATAGTATATCTCGATTTGTGACCCTCATCTAAAACTTGCCTCTTTATTCCACCAACCTCGGGTACGCACAAACGACCACGGAAATTCAACACCCCATTCGAACTCATAGAAAAATCCTCGAAATTCTTTTCCTTCAATTTACCCATTATCTTCACCAACTCGGGATCTTCTTTCTGAGCTTCCTTTATCCTCTGAATCAGGGTCGGAGATACCCTAATATTCGAAAAAATAGCCCCATGTCTTCATTCACGAGGAGACCAATCTCGAACATCCTCAAGCATTTTCCACTCTCGAACCATCATTGATGCCACATAAGACTTTCTACTAATCGTGTCGGCTACCACATTCGCCTTCCGCGGATGATAAGAAATTGTACAATCGTAATCCTTCAACAATTCCATCCATCGGCGTTGCCTATTGTTTAACTCTTTCTGGGAGAAAAGGTATTTCAAACTCTTGTGATCCGTGAAAATCTCGAACTTCGCTCCATAAAGGTAATGCTTCCATTTGTGCAATGCAAAGACTATCGCCGCCAACTCCATATCATGAGTCGGGTAATTCTGCTCACTAGGGGTCAACTTCCTCGAAGCATAGGCAATCACCTTCCTGTTCTGCATCAAAACACAACCCAAACCCTCTTTCGAAGCTTCACTATAAATTACTAAATCATCATTCCCATTAGGCAAGGTCAAGATCGGTGCGGTAGTCAACCTCTTCTTCAATTCCTCGAAACTTTTGTCGCATTTCTTGGTCCACTCAAACGGGACATTCTTCCGGGTCAACTGAGTCATCGGAGTAGCAATCCTCGAAAACCCTTCTATAAACCTTCTATAATAACCGGCTAAGCCCAGAAAACTTCTGATCTCGGTCACTGACTCGGGTCTCTTCCAATCCACTATAGCTTCAATCTTTGAAGGATCCACAGAAATCCCATCTTTCGAAATAACATGACCCAGAAACGAAAGCTTCTCGAGCCAAAATTCGCATTTACTAAACTTCGCAAACAATTTCTCCCTCGCAAGAATGGATAAAACTGTCCTCAAGTGTTGCTCGTGCTCCTCTTGAGATTTAGAGTAAACAAGAATGTCGTCGATGAAAACCACCACAAACGAATCAAGATAAGGATGGAAAACCCGGTTCATCAAATCCATAAACACGGCAGGCGCGTTCGTCAACCCAAACGGCATAACCAAGAACTCGTAATGACCATAGCGAGTGCGAAAAGCAGTCTTCGGAATATCCTCAGACCGGATCTTCAACTGATGGTACCCACTCCTCAAATCAAGTTTAGAAAACACAACTGTGCCTTGAAGCTGATCAAACAAATCATCATTGTGAGGTAGAGGATACTTGTTCTTCACCGTAACCTGATTCAACTTTCAGTAGTCGATACACAATCTCAATGAACCATCTTTCTTCCGCACAAACAAAACCGGTGCTCCCCACGGGGAAACACTAGGGCGGATAAACCCTCGATCAAGCAACTCTTGCAACTGAACCTTTAGTTCCTTCAATTCTGCGGCAGCCAACCTATACGGTGCCTTTGAAATCGGAGTTGTACCCGGCAAAAGATCTATACCAAACTCTATCTCACGATCGGGAGGCATATCATATTCAGAAGAGAAAACATCGGGAAATTCTCTAACTACCCGAACACTCTCTAAACTAGGGGATTCTTTCCTAGTATCAAGAACACTAGGCAAATACCCCTCACAACCACGGTGCAATAATTTTCTTGCTTTCACATAGGAAATCACACGAATATTTTTACCCAAAGGCCTAGCCTCAAAATCAAATTTAGGCATATCAGGGATAGAAAAAGTAACAACTTTCCTACGGCGATCAACAGAAGCATGAAACTTGATCAACCAATCCATACCCAAAATAACATCAAAGTCCTGAATAGGAAGGACTACCAAGTCCGCACACAAGACATGACCACATATAAGCACGTCACAAGCACGTCACAAGCACGGAAGACTCTATCGGTCACCAAACATTCTCCTATAGGGGTCGACACCTCTAGCACATAGGGCAAAGACTCAGATGCAGCATTTAGTAAAGAAGCAAATTGCACAGAAATGTATGAATGAGATGATACTGGATCTACTAACGCTCGTGCGCTCACACTAGATATAGAAATAATACCTCCAATAACTGTGGGATCATCTGTGGCTTGTTGTTGATTCATTGCAAACACTTTCCCTTGGACCTTGGGCTTTCCCGTAGCGTCCCTTTTCTGACCCTGTAGAGCCCCAACTCCTACCCCAGGCGGTTGACCTCTGCCTCTAGTACAATCCCTTGCAAAATGACCCATTTGACCACAATTGGTACACCTTCCCTGCTTCTTCCAACACCGGTCCTCTGAATGGCCTTCCTTTTGGCAATAGGAACAAAGTCTCCTAATTTGGTTCCCTTGGTTCCCGGAAGTGGTACCCGGGTTCCTTGGGATCAGTTGTCCTTGGGACTGAGATTGTCCCCCAAAGTTACCTCGGTTATCAATCCTTGGTTGTGACTTGCTCGGCTCTCCTTGCTTACTCGGGTTGGCTACCTCGGTCTTCCTCTTATATTCCCCAATATCTTGCTCTATAAGATAGGCACGGTCTACCGCATCCCGAAATGTCACAATCCTCTGGGCTATAAGCTGAGTACGAATAGAAGTCTTCAAACCCCGGATGAATCTCATAGCTTTCTGCTCCTCGGTCCTCACGAGATAGTCATAATACCGGGCTAATTCTGTGAACTTAGCCAAGTATTGAGCTATAGACAACAAACCTTGCTCCAAGTTGAGTAGCTCAATCTCCTTTCGGTTCTGGTCCACTACCGGAATGAAATGCTCTTTGAACTTTCATACAAACAATTCCCATGCATAGACTGTATGAGTATCATCCCAACTAGCTTTGACTCCTTTCCACCAATGCTCGGCGGCACCCACAAGGTTATAAGCCGCGAACCGGACCCTATCCTCGTCCGTGCATCCAAACACATCATAAATTTTCTCCATAGACTCAATCCACATCTCAGCCTTCTTGACATCCGGCTCACCGTCAAACTCTTTTGGCTTCAATTTCAGAAATTGCTCTAGCCCATATCTCGGTGGTGCCACATGCTCTTCTCGTGGCCCTTGATCATGAATGGCCTTCATAGCGGCCTCAAACATTCCTTGGAACATTGCCCGGTTCTCTTCCCTTAAGTCATTCTGATTTTGTGCTCCACTAGAGCCTTCGCCTGCTCTCCTTCTAGCCATTTCAAACAATTACCTGCATAAGACATCAACCATTACTCACTCCGAACACAACTACCCACCTAGGTCATACTAGTCCACCTAGACTTATACTTAGAGCTAAACCAGGTTCTGATACCAAATGTCGCGACCCCGAACCCCGCGGGCCCGAGATCGCGAGCTGGACGTCGACTTACTAATCAAAACACCAAAATATCGGAGATAAAAATTTCATTTCATAACAAAAGATGGTAACACAAGGTTTTGGAAAACAATATAACGACAACAAAATAAAACTAGTATAAACTCCATAAGCTTATACGCCAAAGTTATAAAATATACAAATCCTAAAGACGTCAATGTTTGGTACAAAAATCCCAAAAAGGTTACATATTTATATAATGTAAACCCACCAATATCAACCTGCCCCAAAAGCTCGAACCCACTCGACGTCCTGTCTGGTGATCAGCGAGTCTAATCCTTTCCACCTGGGGGGGGGTTAAGGAAAAACAAAGATAAAAAGAAAGGGGGTGAGATAAATCTCAATAAGTTACTAATGCAACTACATGACATGCTATGATGCAATAATCAATAATAAATCACATAACACATAGCAATTATCATATGTCAGATAGCAGCGGAAATAAACACATAACAAAGGATATAGCCAAGGTTTTCCAAACCGATTAAACCAAATAAAGGTCGCTGCGCTGTCACGACCCGAAAACTAGGCTCTATTTTATTAGTAATAAATAATTATTATTTATTTATTTGCTTATTTATTTATTTAGATTATTATTTATGTAAATATTTATGTGTGCATTTTATGTGTTATAATAATTTATGCCTAGCATTTTATTTGGGTCATTTGTGTTAGTGTAGTATTGTTGGGTCTTAATGGTTAGTAGGGAGTGTAAGTATTTGTGTGTAGTGTAGAGGATGGGGCCTAAGTGTAAATTCTTTTAAATCATCCTCCTACTCCCTCCCTCACCTCCCTACTCTTTCACCCTCACTTCTCATCTCTCTCTCTCCCAGCACACACTCATTTCTCTCTCTCTCCATTGTCAAGAAAAAGGGTAAGTTTTCTTCTTCCTTCTCTCTTCATTTTCTTCCTTTTCCTCTTGTTATTTCTCATTTCTTAAAACTTGAAACATGTTTAGATCGTCGATAGGATCGTAGGAAGCCAAAAATATTTGAAATCCGTCATCTTTGGGAAATCTCAAGTAAGTTGCTTTTCCCCCATTTTTATGCTAAAATGTTCTTATCATGTTCATAAAATGCTTAATTTGTTATATTTGATGTTTGATTGAGTTTGGAATTTATTTGGAATTTATTTTGGTTTTGGTTAAAAATGGTGACTTTGTTGAATGTGGGGATTTGATTTTGGTTTTGGTTGATAAACGGTGTTGTTTAGGTCCCCTTTAAGTTAGATGTTGCTTGGGTACTTTGGGGATCAAGTTGGGAGTGTTGCCTTGAGAGAAATTTTGGTTTTGGGGAAGAAAAATGAAGAACCCAGTTCATCCTTGCCGAATTCGGGCAGAACAGGGGTTGTGGGAGACCGCCCACTTTTGGCTTGGGCGACCGCCCAGGTCATCAGTTTGATTGATTTTTGAAACATGGTTTTGGGCGACCGCCCACTATTGGGATGGGCGACCGCCCATACCAGCTGTTCTGAGTATCCTTGTTTTGAATTGTTTTAAGGTCCAAGCCCGATCTAGGCTCGAAGTATCACCCTAGTTGACCTAAGTTAATGTTGTGGAACACTTTATTGTTCGAGAATGATCCCTTGTGATCGATTGTGTTATGGAATTCGATTAAAAGTGGTTTGGGTTTGTTGGAACATCTTTTTGATGTATTGTTGGATTGATGCACCATTTTGGTGATTTGTTTGGAATGGTTCCCTACTTTGGAATCATTAGTTGTTTATCGTGCTAGTATTTCATTACTTAGACTTTACTTGAAAGTCCAGATGGTTATTTTTGTATCGAGTCAGGCAATGGATAATGCTATAATGGCACAAGCCAAGTCCAGTATAGCATCGCCCATTGGTCCTTGTTTCCTCATCCAGATTGGCCTTGGATGGGATGAGCTAGCTCCTTTTGTGAGTATTCTAGCTACACGTTTTGGAGCATGACTTTGTGGCATGGCTCCCGCCCTTTGTGACAAGTTACTTGGTTATTGGTTCTGGTACCGGGGGTTTTCTCTTCAAGCTTTCATGCTACTATGAAGATGTTGATTGTTGATTATTGAAGCTGCGCAGCGACCTTTATTTGGTTATATCAGTTTGGGAAAACCTTGGCTATATCATTTGTTATGTGTTTATTTCCGCTGCTATCTGTTAAACGACAATTGCTATGTGCTATGTGATATGTGCTATGTGATTTATTATTGTTTATTGCGTATTGCATTTTAGCATGTCATGTAGTTGCATTAGTAACTTATTGAGATTTATCTCACCCCCTTTCTTTTTATCTTTGTTTTTCCTTAACCCCCCCCAGGACCAAGGAATTAGACTCGCTGATCACGAGGACGTCGCGAGGTTGAGCTTTTGGGGCAAGTGTATATTGGTGGGTTTACATTATATAAATGTGTAACTCTTTTAGGGATAGTTGTACCACACTTTGACGTCACTAAGATTTGTATAATTTATTATTTTGTAGTGTGAGCTTATGGGGCTTACACTAGTACATTGTCGTTGTTAAATTGTTTTCCAAAACTTTGTGTTATCATCTTTTGGTATGAAATGAAATTTTTATCTTCATTATTTTGGAGTTTATTGTTTAAGTCGACGTCCAGCTCGCGCACTCCGGGCCCGCGGGGTCGGGGTCGCTACAGTTGGTATCAGAGCTACGGTTTAGCTTTAAGTATAAGTCTAGGTGGACTAGTATGACCTAGGTGGGTAGTTGTGTTCGGAGTGAGTAACGGTTGATGTTTTATGCAGGTAATTGTTTCAAATGGCTAGAAGGAGAACAGGTGAAGATTCTAGTGGAGCTCAGAATCATAATGATCTTCGGGAAGAGAACCGTGCCATGTTTCAGGGCATGTTTGAAGCGGCCATGAAGGCTATTCATGATCAAGGTCCAAGAGAGGATTATGTGCCACCTCCGAGATACGGGTTGGAGCAATTTCTGAAATTAAAACCAAGAGAGTTTGACGGTGAGCCCGATGTGAAGAAGGCCGAACTATGGATCGAGTCAATGGAGAAAATTTATGATGTGTTTGGGTGCACGGACGAGGATAGGATCCGGTTTGCGGCTTATAAATTGGTTGGGGCCGCCGAGCATTGGTGGAAAGGGGTTAAAGCTAGTTGGGATGACACTCACACAGTGTATGCTTGGGAATTGTTTGTACGAAAGTTCAAAGAGCATTTCATTCCGGTAGTGGATCAGAACCGAAAGGAGATCGAGCTTCTCAACTTGGAGCAAGGTTTGTTGTCTATAGCTCAGTACTCGGCTAAGTTCACAGAATTAGCCCGGTATTGTGACTATCTTGTGAGGACTGAGGAGCAGAAAGCTATAAGATTTATTCGGGGTTTGAAGACTTCTATTTGGACTCAGCTTATAGCCCAAAGGATTGTGACATTTCAGGATGCGGTAGACCGTGCATACTTGATCGAGCAAGATATAGAGGATCATAAGAAGAAGGTCGAGGTAACTAACACTAGCAAACAAGGAGGGCAGAGTAAGCCACAATCTCATTCTGATAACTGAGGTAATTTTGGGGGACAATCTCAGTCCCGAGGGCAACCGATCCCAAGGAACCCGGGTACTACTTCCGGGAACCAAGGGAACCAAAACAAGAGGCTTTGTTCATATTGCCAAAGGGGAGGACACTCGGAGGACCAGTGTTGGAAGAAACAAGGGAAATGTATGAACTATGGGCAGTTGGGGCATTTTGCGAAGGATTGCCTGAGATTCAGAGGTCAACCGACTGGGGTAGGAGCTGGTGCTCCACAGGGTCAGAAAAGAGATGCTGCGGGGAAGCCCAAGGTCCAAGGAAGGGTATTTGCTATGAATCAACAACAAGCTACCGATGATCCTTCTGTTATTGGAGGTATTGTTTCTGTGTTTAATATGAGCGCCCGTGCGTTAGTAGATCCAGGATCATCTCATTCATACATATCTGTGCAATTTGCTTCCTTGCTAAATGCTGCATTTGAGTCTTTACCCTATGTGTTAGAGGTGTCGACCCCTATAGGAGAGTGTTTGGTGACTGATAGAGTCTTTCGTGCTTGTGATGTGGTTATATGTGGTCGTGTCTTATGTGCGGACTTGGTAGTCCTTCCCATCCAAGACTTTGATGTTATTTTGGGCATGGATTGGTTAAGCAAGTTTCATGCTTCTGTTGATTGTCGTAGGAAAGTTATTACTTTTTCTATCCCCGATGTGCCTAAATTTGTTTTTGAGGCTATGCCTTTGGGTAGAAATTTTCGTATCATTTCTTATGTGAAAGCGAGAAAATTATTGCATCGTGGTTGTGAGGGGTATTTGGCTAGTGTTCTTGATACTAGGAAAGAATCCCCTAGTTTGGAGAGTGTTCGGGTAGTTAGGGAATTTCCCGATGTTTTCTCTTCTGAGTATGATATGCCTCCCGATCGCGAGATAGAATTTTGTATAGACCTTTTGCCGGGTACGGCTCCAATTTCGAAAGCACCGTATAGGTTGGCTCCCGCAGAGTTGAAGGAATTAAAGGTCCAGTTGCAAGAATTGCTTGATCGAGGGTTTATCCGCCCTAGTGTATCCCCGTGGGGAGCACCGGTTTTGTTCGTGCGGAAGAAAGATGGTTCTTTGAGATTGTGTATAGATTACCGAAAGTTGAATCAGGTTACAGTGAAGAACAAGTATCCTCTACCTCACATTGATGATTTGTTTGATCAGCTTCAAGGGTCCGTGGTTTTCTCCAAACTTGATTTGAGGAGTGGGTACCATCAGTTGAAGATTCGATCGGAGGATATTTCGAAGACTGCCTTTCGCACTCGGTATGGTCATTATGAATTCTTGGTTATGCCGTTTGGATTGATGAACGCGCCTGCCGTATTTATGGATTTGATGAACCGGGTTTTCCATCCCTATCTTGATTCGTTTGTGGTGGTCTTTATTGATGACATACTCGTCTACTCTAAATCCAGAGAGGAGCACGAGCAACACTTGAGGACAGTTTTATCCGTTCTTGCGAGGGAGAAATTGTTTGCGAAGTTTAGTAAATGCGAATTTTGGCTTGAGAAGGTTTCGTTTCTGGGACATGTTATTTCAAAACATGGGGTTTCTGTGGATCCTTCAAAGATTGAAGCTATAGTGGATTGGAAGAGACCCGAGTCAGTGACCGAGATCAGAAGTTTTCTGGGTTTGGCCGGGTATTACCGAAGATTTATAGAAGGGTTTTCAAGGATTGCTACTCCGATGACTCAGTTGACCCGGAAGAATGTCCCGTTTGAGTGGACCGAGAAATGTGACAAGAGTTTCGAGGAATTGAAGAAGAGGTTGACTACCGCACCGGTCTTGACCTTGCCTAATGGGAATGATGATTTAGTAATTTATAGTGATGCTTCGAAAGAGGGTTTGGGTTGTGTTTTGATGCAGAACAGGAAGGTGATTGCCTATGCTTCGAGGAAGTTGACCCCTAGTGAACAGAATTACCCGACTCATGATATGGAGTTGGCGGCGATAGTCTTTGCGTTGCGCAAATGGAAGCACTACCTTTATGGGGCAAAGTTTGAAATTTTTACCGATCACAAGAGCTTGAAATACCTTTTCTCCCGGAAAAAGTTAAATAATAGGCAACGCCGATGGATGGAATTGTTGAAGGATTATGATTGTACGATTTCCTATCATCCGGCGAAGGCGAATGTGGTCGCCGACGCGATTAGTAGAAAGTCTTATGTGGCATCAATGATGGTCCGTGAGTGGAAAATGCTTGAGGATGTTCGAGATTGGTCTCCTCGTGAATTGAGACATGGGGCTATTTTGCGAATATTAGGGTATCTCCGACCCTAATCCAGAGGATAAAGGAAGCTCAGAAAGAAGATCCCGAGTTGGTGAAGATAATGGGTAAATTGGAGGAAAAGAATTTCGAGGATTTTTCTATGAGTTCGAATGGGGTGTTGACTTTCCGTGGTCGTTTGTGCGTACCCGATGTTGGTGGATTAAAGAGGCAAGTTTACGATGAAGGTCACAAATCGAGATATACTATTCATCCGGGTAGTACGAAGATGTACCAGAATCTGAAGCAACATTTTTGGTGGAATAATATGAAAAGAGAAATAGCGGAGTATGTTTCGAAATGTTTAACTTGTCAGCAGGTTAAAGCCGAGCATCAGAGACCCGCGGGACTACTTCAGCCGTTAGAGATTCCCGAGTGGAAATGGGAGCATGTGACCATGGATTTTGTTACGGGACAACCTCGTACCCATAAGAAGTATGACAGTGTTTGGGTAATAGTGGATAGATTGACCAAGAGTGCCCATTTCTTGCCTATTGACATCAGATATTCGATGGAGAAGCTTGCGACCCTTTATATCGATGAGATCGTTAGATTGCATGGGGTTCCGGTTAGCATTGTGTCAGATCGAGACCCGAGGTTTACTTCTAGATTCTGGAAGGCGTTTCAGGAAGCTTTGGGTACAGATTTGCGATTCAGCACAGCTTTTCATCCTCAGACCGATGGTCAATCCGAGAGGACTATTCAGATTTTGGAGGATATGTTGCGAGCTTGTTCGATAGATTTTTCCGATTCTTGGGATAGACATTTACCATTAGTGGAATTCTCTTACAACAACAGTTATCAGGCTAGTATCGAGATGGCACCGTATGAGGCCTTATATGGAAGAAAATGTAGATCGCCTATCTGTTGGGATGAAGTCGGTGAAGCGAAGATCGTGGGTATTGATTTGCTTCAGGGTTCGGTTGAGAAAGTTAGAGTTATCCGGGACCGATTGAAAACAGCCCAGAGTCGACATAAGAGCTATGCAGATAACCGAAGGCGAGATCTTAGTTTTCAGACCGGTGACTTTGTGTTCTTGAAAGTATCTCCGAAGGTGGGTATTCGTAGGTTTGGGAAGAAAGGCAAATTGGCTCCGAGGTTTATTGGTCCGTTCGAGATTTTGGGAAAGGTTGGACTTCTAGCGTATCGTCTTGCGTTACCACCATATTTGGACCGGTTACATAACGTTTTTCACGTTTCTATGCTTCGGAAGTATGTTCATGATCCATCTCACGTGTTACCGAGGGTACCGGAGGATATAGAGCCCGATATGACTTATGAGGAACGACCGGTTCGGATTTTGGATACCAAAGTTCAAGAGTTGAGAAACAAAAGCATTGTGTTGGTTAGAGTTCTTTGGAGGAATCATAATATCGAGGATTCGACGTGGGAGCTTCGAGATGAGATCGAGAGGAAATATCCGTGGCTTTTTAATTTGGGTAAGTCTCGTTAAAATTCGGGTCGAATTTTCTTTAAGGGGGAGTGAATGTCACGACCCGAAAACTAGGCTCTATTTTATTAGTAATAAATAATTATTATTTATTTATTTGCTTATTTATTTATTTAGATTATTATTTATGTAAATATTTATGTGTGCATTTTATGTGTTATAATAATTTATGCCTAGCATTTTTTTTGTGTGTAGTGTAGAGGAGGGGGCCTAAGTGTAAGTATTTGTGTGTAGTGTAGAGGAGGGGGCCTAAGTGTAAATTCTTTTAAATCATCCTCCTACTCCCTCCCTCACCTCCCTACTCTTTCACCCTCACTTCTCATCTCTCTCTCTCCCAGCACACATTCATTTCTCTCTCTCTCCATTGTCAAGAAAAAGGGTAAGTTTTCTTCTTCATTCTCTCTTCATTTTCTTCCTTTTCCTCTTGTTATTTCTCATTTCTTAAAACTTGAAACATGTTTAGATCGTCGATAGGATCGTAGGAAGCCAAAAATATTTGAAATCCGTCATCTTTGGGAAATCTCAAGTAAGTTGCTTTTCCCCCATTTTTATGCTAAAATGTTCTTATCATGTTCATAAAATGCTTAAGTTGTTATATTTGATGTTTGATTGAGTTTGGAATTTATTTGGAATTTATTTTGGTTTTGGTTAAAAATGGTGACTTTGTTGAATGTGGGGATTTGATTTTGGTTTTGGTTGATAAACGTTGTTGTTTAGGTCCCCTTTAAGTTAGATGTTGCTTGGGTACTTTGGGGATCAAGTTGGGAGTGTTGCCTTGAGAGAAATTTTGGTTTTGGGGAAGAAAAATGAAGAACCCAGTTCATCCTTGCCGAATTCCGGCAGAACAGGAGTTGTGGGCGACCGCCCACTTTTGGCTTGGGCGACCGCCCAGGTCATCAGTTTGATTGATTTTTGAAACATGGTTTTGGGCGACCGCCCACTATTGGGTTGGGCGACCGCCCAGGTCATCAGTTGGTCTGGTGATTTGGTTTTGGTTTTGGGCGACCGCCCATGGAGGTTTTGGGCTACCGCCCATACCAGCTGTTCTGAGTATCCTTGTTTTGAATTGTTTTACGGTCCAAGCCCGATCTAGGCTCGAAGTATCACCCTATTTGACCTAAGTTAATATTGTGGAACACTTTATTGTTCGAGAATGATCCCTTGTGATCGATTGTGTTATGGAATTCGATTAAAAGTGGTTTGGGTTTGTTGGAACATCTTTTTGATGTATTGTTGGATTGGTGCACCGTTTTGGTGATTTGTTTGGAATGGTTCCCTACTTTGGAATCATTAGTTGTTTATCGTGCTAGTATTTCATTACTTAGCCTTTACTTGAAAGTCCAGGTGGTTATTTGTGTATCGAGTCAGGCAATGGATAATGCTATAATGGCACAAGCCAAGTCCAGTATAGCATCGCCCATTGGTCCTTGTTTCCTCATCCAGATTGGCCTTGGATGGGATGAGCTAGCTCCTTTTGTGAGTATTCTAGCTACACGTTTTGGAGCATGACTTTGTGGCATGGCTCCCGCCCTTTGTGGCAAGTTACTTGGTTATTGGTTCCGGTACCGGGGGTTTTCTCTTCAAGCTTTCATGCTACTATGAAGATGTTGATTGTTGATTATTGAAGCTGCGCAGCGACCTTTATTTGGTTATATCAGCTTGGGAAAACCTTGGCTATATCCTTTGTTATGTGTTTATTTCCGCTGCTATCTGTTAAACGACAATTGCTATGTGCTATGTGATTTATTATTGTTTATTGCTTATTGCATTTTAGCATGTCATGTAGTTGCATTAGTAACTTATTGAGATTTATCTTACCCCCTTTCTTTTTATCTTTGTTTTTCCTTAACCCCCCCAGGACCAAGGAATTAGACTCGCTGATCACGAGGACGTCGCGAGGTTGAGCTTTTGGGGCAAGTGTTTATTGGTGGGTTTACATTATATAAATGTGTAACTCTTTTGGGGATAGTTGTACCACACTTTGACATCACTAAGATTTGTATAATTTATTATTTTGTAGTGTGAGCTTATGGGGCTTACACTAGTACATTGTCGTTGTTAAATTGTTTTCCAAAACTTTGTGTTATCATCTTTTGGTATGAAATGAAATTTTTATCTTCATTATTTTGGAGTTTATTGTTTAAGTCGACGTCCAGCTCGCGCACTCCGGGCCCGCGGGGTCGGGGTCGCGACATGCGCAGCTTCAATAATCAACAAATCATCATCTTCATAATAGCATGAAAGCAGAAGAGAAACCCCCGGTACTGGAACCAATAACAAGGGGACAGTGACACACAGTCAAAGCCCGAAAACCAATAGCTAAAGTGCTCACAAAGGGGCTAGCTCATCTCACATCCAAGGCCAATCTGGAGGAGGGAAATAATGGGGCAAAACAATGGTCAACATCACAATGGACTTGGCTGTGCCATCATAATGTTTCGCATCGCCCAAACACACACAAAATACCAGCTGGACTTTCAAGTAAAGGCTAAGTAATAAAATACTAGCACAATAAACAACCATTGATTCCAAAGTAGGGAATCATTCCAATTAATCACCAAAAAGATGAATTGAACAAACGCGCATCATAAAAGTGCTTCATAATTCCAAATAATAATTTAATCAAATCCCATATCACATACATTCACAAAGGAATCAGTTAACTCAAGAACACAACCAAAACTACTCACTCATCTCGAAGAGCTCAAGGAGAGCTTTAAAACGATAATTTATACGCCTAAAATGGAGTCCGGATGAACAAGATATGGCCCTCGAAAGATTGGACAAAAAGGAAATAAATTTCACACCAGGGGAGAGGGTGCGCGCGCCTCCTATGGGAAGGTGCGCGCGCCTCCTAGATCAGTAGGAAAATCAAGTTTGGAGGAGGAGAGGGTGCGCACGCCTCCTATGGGAGGGTGCGCGCGCCTTCATCCAACAGAAGGTCTTGTTTCAAGAAGGGCATAAGGGTGCGCGTGCCTCCTATGGGAGGGTGCGCGCGCCTCCTTGCCCGGAAAGGCATATTCCGGCCAAAAATTTTGGGCTTTCTACCATTAACAACCCAAAACCAAAACAAACCCAATCTTCACCATTTCTAACACTACCAAAATGGGAACTAAGGTACCTACACCATTTTGAGCCAAAGGTACTCCAACAACATCATCTAGGAACCTCAATCAAGGGTGATTCAAATACCAAAATTTCACAAAATGAACAAAAATATAAATCATCACAAAATCAACCAAAGAAGCAATAAATGGAATCATAGTATCATCTAAGCATAGGATGAACATTTTTAGCATAAATGGGGGGGGGGAAAGTAACTTACCCGGATTTTCTCAAAGTTCCCGGAACTCGAATATTTTTAGCCCTCTACGATCCTAACGACGATCTAAACAAGATTCATGTTATGAGGAATGAGAGATAATGAGAGGAAGATGAAGAAAATGAAGAGAGAAGGAAGAGAAGAAAACTTACCCAAATTCCATGGAAAGAGAGAGAGATATGCTGGGAGAGAGATGGAGTGAAAGAGTGAGGGAGGTGAGGGAGAAGAGTAGGGAGGGAATAGGGAGAAATGATTTCAAAATGTTACACTTAGGCCCCTCCCCCTAATACTACCCTTTCAAATAAACTCCCCACTAACAAATACGACTCAACACTTCTACACTAGCACAAATGACCCAAATAAAATGATAGGCAAAATTATTATGAACATAAAATGCACATTAAATAAATAATAATTTAAATAAATAAATAAGCAAATAAACAAATAATAATTATTTATTACTAATAAAATAGAGCCTAGATTTCGGGTCGTGACACTGCCTCACTCCGCCTCATCCCAAAACCAACATCTCCCATGAGACACTTCCTATAGAACCCCAAACACAATCCACTCAAAAGGCCTGCAAACCGCTATTCACACCAGTTACGCCTCAAGTATCATGCTCACAACACCTTCCCGATCGTATCCCTTCTCGGTTTAATGCCACCAACCAAGTCACCAGAACTCAGTCACTGTTTAGACCATATATGGAGACCCAAACAGGCGTTACCAACTTGCCTCCACCAGATTTCCCAATGAGATTCCGAGATGACCCGTACCATTTCTACAACCCAAGACCTTTCGGACCCCAAGCTCAAAGCATGCTACCAAGATATATTCCTACAAACCACCAAGGTTACGGGTATGCCTACACCCATGCACTTCAACAGAATCCTCATGTTGCACCTCGGTCGGGTACGTTATTGGGAAAGAGAAAGCAAATGGAAGCTAAGTTTGAAAGAACACTCGATGGGAACCCCTTTGCATTCAGTAGCGGTGATTCTCATCCCCATCACGATCCGATCAACAATGAAAGAAAAGCCAAAGGCCGAGCCAGACCCAGTTTCACAAGGTATGAGGATTTCGGAATGCCCATAAGTAAGGTATTCGAGGGATTGGTTAGGCAAGGCCTTGCGAAGCCTCTTGTCAACTACCAACCCACAAAACCTAAGAACTACCTTGATGTTAATAAGTGGTGTGCCTTTCACAACTACCATGGGCATGATACCGACAATTGCATTGCTGTAAAACGCATCATCTGGAAGTTAATCAAGCAGGGAAAGCTTGAGCGCCCTCGTACCCCCGATACAGCCAACGGTCCGAAGATCAACATGCTTGAGTTTGTAGAATCTAATCCCATGGCCTACCCGATGGTCGACAAATGGAGCGATATCTGCGCCAAGGAAAAGGAGTCCGGGGTTGAGAAAATCGCCCATCCCAAAGTGGGAGAGCCAGTTTTGGAAAGGATGACAAATTTAGTATCCAAGATTATGGTTCCTAAAATCAGCAAAGCCGAAGGATCCATGGTACGGAAAATGTCCGAAGGGCTAAGTGCCCCGAGTTGGGAAAATTGATGTCGCTATGGTTGCCATGACGGAGAATGAAATTTCGAAACCCTTCCATTTGTATCCCCTTAGGAAAAGTCAAAGTTCATTGCTAGAACGTGTGATAAGTCTTTAGGAAAAGTCGGTTAAGATGTCTGTTAGGTTTAGTTAAAGTCTTGCCCCCCGGTTGATGCCATGTGGTGGCCATTTTGGGTCCATTGTCAATTCTCACTAATAAGATTATTATTGTCATTTTTGCTTTGTCAAAAAGTTTACAAAAATGTGTGTGTGAGTTTTTCACCCAAAACAAGAAGTGTGTCTTTCAGAAAAAGAAAAATGGAGATCAAGCTTTCTCAAAATAAAAGGTCGTGTTTGCCTAAAAGGTTAATCCGCTAATGAAGCATGCTTCTCAAATCATGGTTAATAATTTCACCTTGAGGTTTAAAATGCTAAAGTCCTTTGCGGTTTTGTCCCCCGGAAACATCGTCCAAGGAGCCCACATCCGAATTGGCGTCCGAGACAACCATACACATGAGCGGAAGACCAAACAATTGGGACACCATCCACAAGAAGAGGCCCGAGCTTCAGGAGCCTGAGAGCGGCTACACCAAATGGAAGACTGTACCCTCGTCAAGTGCCATACACGAAGGTTATGCACTTTGGAAAGGGAATCACCAAAAGGCTTCGCCAACAGGCAAGCTCCCAACTCGCCCTCATGAGTAGACGACCCCGGCAATTGCAACGCCCAGCCAAGTGGAGGCCTCGCGACATCTTTCCCGACGACATGGAACCCGAGTTCCCCATGGAAGACATGGAATATGCCGCCGACAACCCCTCCAACAACTATGGAAGAAAATGGTTCATCGTGCTTCATGGGAACCCATCCTTAAAAAAAAAAAAAAATGTGAGTCTTCCAGCCTCGTAGGTTCTAGAAAGAAAAAAAGGAGTCCATTCTGGACCGTGTCTTTTTATTTCTACAGAGTTCCGCACTTGGACATGTATGTACAAACTTATCTAAATAAAAGAGTCATTTTTCTTCTCTTCTCTCTAGACTTGAGACATTATTTGCAATATATGTTTACTCTTGAAATTGCCTCGCTTGTTATTATCAATTGATTGCTACATCCCCAAAATGATGAATTGACTTCTAAGCATACTAGTCAATGACGACTCATTAAGGACGAATGGACCTAAACACAAATGAAAAATGCTAAATGCAAACAATTAATCTTGATGTGAATAAATGTTGTGATCAATTGACATGAAGAAACCATTAATGGCAAGTCTTCCCTCATACACTTACCCGATACACATTCCCGATACACAACCCGATACACCTTTCCAAGACAAAATTCTTGATGCACGTCAAAGGCATCCCAAGACGATGAAGAGGAAAGGACGTTGTTGCTCAACCACCAAGGTTCAACCATGATCGCGTTTGCGCAACCAAGCAAATGACTTCCCGAGTCTTCAAAGACAAAGCCGAAAGTGACAAAGGGGCTACAAATGAGTCAATGTCCAAGATGGCAAGTTAGGGCTAACATTCCCCCCTCCAAAAAAAAAAAAAAATGAATATGTGGAAAGAAGGAAAAGAAGTGAGCATATGCAAAGAGGAAGTTTGCCTCAAAAGCTCATCCAAAAGGTTTACCCCCAAGAGTTCGCGAGAAAGGAAGTCTATACCAAAAGACGACCAAGAAAGGACCCGTTCAGAGGGAGTTCACACCAAAGAGGGTTCATCCTAAGCGGTCTGTCCCAAGAAGTCCACCACGAAGCAAAGTGATCTGCGTCAAAAGAGCAACAATGTCCTCCGAGACGACGCCAAAGGAAAGCCAACTTCAGCAAAACGGCCCATGGCCGAACTACGGCGACCTGAGCTCCTCAAACTGAGGGGAACGTAGGCAACCTTCGGGTCCGGTCACAGCATGAAATGAATCCATCAAACCTCGATCCTCCCAAAATGACCCGGTTCTCTTCCCTTGGTCCTCTGAATGACCAATTTCCCAGATAATGACCAATCTCCCCATAAACACCTTTTGATCTTGCCATTGATCGAATCTTAATCTTAATTGATCACAACATTTATAAATGTTAAGGCTAATTTCTTGTTATAACCTTGACTTAATAATAAACATGGTCCATTCCAGCAATCATTTGATGATATTAACTAGGGCAAGTTTCAAATGTCGCAACAAGTCTTCTTCTCTCTACATCTTAGGAAAGAGCTAAACACTTGTATTCTGTCGAGCAAGGGCTTCCTCCCGTTCCATGATAATACATTGTTCACCAAAATAAAGGGACTCTCTCCCGTCTAAATAAAGGCCCTTGCATGTCTCCTCCAAAAAATACTTTAAAGTCCCCGTTCTATCGAGTCGGCTGGATCACTCATAAAAAGGGAAAAGAAAAAGACGCAAAAAAGTAGCCCGCTAGGCTGAAAACCCGCAAGGGCGACCTAGGCAAAAGAAAGGGTGCGTCATGAAAAAAGGGATGGGTTCCTAACCTCACTTCAAAGGTCAAAAGACGATAGTGGGTCTACGCAAACATCAAAAGTCGGAGGACGACATTGGGGCTACCTCCACATCAACGACGATCACAAGGACATGGGGCTACCCCGACACATACAATGACATTAGGGCTACGCCGCCACCGACGCCGACAAGGACATGGGGCTACCCCGACATCAATAACAAGAAGGACATGGGGCTACCCCGACACATACAATGACATTGGGGCTACGCCGCCACCAACACCGACAAAAACACGGGGCTATGCCCCCATCAACGACAGCAGCAACAAAGATGACATTGGGCCTATCCCCACGACAGTGACAAGCCAATATCCTACCACCGGTGACTTCTCAGCAAATGGACAAAATCCAAAGGACTTTATGCATAACCAACCTCATGGTTAAGTTAAAATCAAAAATTTGATTAACATGCTTTGTTAAAAGATTTGCTTTTGGGAATAAGTACTCCCGATTTACCCATGTGGCGTCATTTGTTAAAGACATTGTTTCAAGCAAAATGCTTTTGATCTCCTCTCAAAATGATTGTTCCAAAGTCTTAGACCCTTTTTTCCACAATGAGTCTTGAAGATCACCCCTAGGCTCTTTCCCGCTATCAAGAAAATGTGTCAACCATCCCACAGTGTAGGCTTGACCAAATCTTCATCCCCCGAGTGAGCCCTTTAGATTAATGACTCAGAATAGTCATTATAGGCTATAGCCTTTGTCCCGGCAATCCTTAGTGGGATGTAAGACCAGTTTGCCTTTGTCAAACTCCCCAAAGGTGGAGTTAACTCGAATATTTTGTCCCGGCAGTCCTTAGTGGGACGTAAGACCAGGTTACCTTTGTCAAACTCCCCAAAGGTGGAGTTGACTCGAATGTTTTGTCCCGAAAGTCCTTAGTGGGACGTAAGACCAGTTTGCCTTTGTCAAACTCCCCAAAGGTGGAGTTGACTCGAATGTTTTGTCCCGGCAGTCCTTAGAGGGACGTAAGACCCGTTTTCCCGTCAATCTCCCCAAAGATAGAGTTGACCCCGGTCAAGCTATGACTTAGAATAGTCGATTAGGCTAGAGCCTTTGTCCCGGCAGTCCTTAGTGGGACGTAAGACCAGTTTACCTTTGTCAAACTCCCCAAAGGTGGAGTTGACTCGAATGTTTTGTCCCGGCAGTCCTTAGTGGGACGTAAGACCAGTTTGCCTTTGTCAAACTCCCCAAAGGTGGAGTTGACTCGAATGTTTTGTCCCGGCAGTCCTTAGAGGGACGTAAGACCCATTTTCCCGTCAATCTCCCTAAAGATGGAGTTGACCCCGGTCAAGCTATGACTTAGAATAGTCGATTAGGCTAGAGCCTTTGTCCCGGCCGTCCCTAGTGGAACGTAAGACCAGTTTTCCCGTTAAACTCCCCAAAGATGGAGTTGACCAAACCTTGACTCAAAATAGTCATTATAGGCTAGATCCTTCGCCACGGCAGTCCTTAGAAGGACGTAAGACCAGTTTTCCCGTCAAACTCCCCAAAGTTGGAGTTGATCCAAGTAAAACCTTGACTTAGAATAGTCATTATAGGCCGTCCCCGACATAAGCCCAGTAAAACCTTGACTTAGAATAGTCATCATCCCCGGCCGTCCTTCGTAACTCCAACCATGTAGTCAACCCTCTCCCATAGAGCCAAGTTGACCATGTCTTTGCATAAGTCAACCCTCTCCCATAGAGTCAAAGTTGACCATGTCCCGCCTCTGCCTCGCCTAGAGTCACGCTTCCTTATCCCATGTAAGTCAACCCTCTCCCATAGAGTCAAAGTTGACCATGTCCCGCCTCTGCCTCGTCTAGAGTCACGCTTCCTTGTCCCGTGTAAGTCAACCCTCTCTCATAAAGCCAAGTTGACCATGTCCCGCCTCTGACCCTTAGAGTCACGCTTCCTTGTATAAGTCAACCCTCTCCAATAGAGCCAAGTTGACCATGTCCTGCCTCTGACCCTTAGAGTCACGCTTCCTTGTGTAAGTCAACCCTTAGAGCCAAGTTGAATATGTCCTGCCTCTGCCTCACCTAGAGTCACGCTTCCTTGTCCATGTCATGGTAAGTCAACCCTCTCCCATAGAGCCAAGTTGACCATATCCCGGCCGTCCTTCATAAGTCCAACCATTTAGTCAACCCTCTCCCATAGAGCTAAGTTGACCATGTTCCGTGTAAGTCAACCCTCTCCGATAGAGCAAAGTTGACCATGTTCCGTGTAAGTCAACCCTCTCCAATAGAGCCAAGTTGACCCTATCCCCAGCAAGTCAACCCTCTCCCATAGAGCCAAGTTGACCATGTCTCGCCTCTGACCCCTAAAGCCATGCCTCTTTGCGGATCTAAGTAACCCCGCGTACCTCCGAACTACGTTAGGCTTGATTCCCTGCGAACGGGATACGTAGGAATCCTATACCACTAGGTCCAGCCATGCAACCAAAATCGGTTAAAGCCGTCGTCCCGTCAGATTGGGATGCTTATTTTTATCGACAACCCCGCTCCTTCGAAGCGACGTTGCCGAGGGGCTCTGTAAGTACCCCAATCTGAAACCGACCTATCTTAGAGGTAGCCTTAGCACCGTTTCAGGGATAAGCTGATAGGCCAGGACCTCCCTAGGATAAACTATAAATTCCAGGACTACTCTGGTATAAAATTGGAAAAATCCAGAAGCTCGCCAGGCTGAGCCGTACGGATGATTTGGGGACCAGAGGGGCCTAGCCGTATGGCTGGTTTGGGCGCCCTCAGTCCCTATAAATAGAACCCCTTGATGATCATTTCAGGGGGGGAGAAATACACATTAGAGAGGTCACTCTGCTGGAATTTCCACAGAGAAAGAGTGAGAGTGATCACATACAAAAAAGGAGAGAAGAAAGGAAGATTGGCCCTAACCATCATAGGTAAAGCCACCTCCCCCCTCCTTTCTCTTCATCTTACTCCTATTTTATTTCTCATATCTTGGTTATACATGTATTTACTATTCATTCATGCAAAGACTTGTCCATTTCAAGCACCTTTTGTTTCTTGCAAGACTTGTCCATTATCAAGCACTACATATCTATCTATTATATTACTATCTTGTCCAAGCTATGAGAAGTTCCAAGGTGCCCTCCATACTTTGTATGGAAGAGGTTCTAAACCTAGACACTCATAGACTTGTTGATTGTCATTTACATTCTTTATTTATTTAAATGTTGTGCTTGTTTGGCCATGATAATCATGAGGATGGTGGAACCTTAGTGTCCATCATTTTCCTCTTTGGTTTAGCCTCAAAATCCCACTTTTGGTTCATAAAGATTCAATCTTTATGTGTTATTTTGACTCTTGGAAGGATTTTAAGTCATAAAATGTCATCTTGGTGATAAAGTTCCAATCTTTATTCACCAAATGACCAACTTTGGTCCAAAGGGGACACTTATTAACTTTCTTGATTTTCTCCTATGATTGCTCATGATCACACCCAAATACTTGTTTTGGGGAACCAAGTGATGATCATTTAGCATAGGAATGATGCTATAAGACTTGTAAAATGATTTCTTGCAAACTGGGATCACAAACAGTTTGTCCAGCTTCAGACAGAATACCCTGTTTCTGTTCTGAACTGGACTGTTCTTGAGCAAACTGTAAAACCCCAGAATTGCCTCCTCCAGCCGTACGGCTACTTTAGGTAGGAGGGCAAAATTGTCTGTTTTGCCCTCTGACCTTTATCTTATCACTCAAGGCCCCCTTTTCAGCCGATTTTTCTCAAATAAAATGAACGACAGAATTTTTCCGTTAAATACACACACACACGTATGCACATTTTAACTAACTTAGGGAGACTCGGCTTTGTCTGAGGCAACTTGAGAGGACGTAAAAACTCCTCCCAAGTTGTAACCTGACCTCCGAACCTTTGAACTCAAACCTTTGTCATTTTGTTGGGTTTAAAATTAACAAAATGTGGCGACTCCGTTAAATTTGATCGGTTCCCGTGTTTGGCATTTTGTCCTCGAGCGAACCATGCTTGTTTCGCCCCGAGGACGGGATCCTTACAATAGGACACCTGGTTGGTCACGGTCTTTTATTCAAGAGTGGCAACCATGGAAACTTCAACCTCTCTCAATGGCATCTATTTGCCGCCATCTATCTGGGAGAAAGATGAACTATCCCAAAGTTCTCTATAACATGCTGGTTGAACAAGTCAAGGACTACCAGAAGCAGGTTAGGGAGAAGGCCCCAACCAAGTACAAGAAGAATTCTCGGTTGCTTTCTCTTATCTCAGTACCAAGAGTACTTGGCTCGTGATCAAAAGGAAGAGTACATTCCTCCGAACTATACCAAGGCAGCACGAGAAGCATTAGGTCTGGATCATCAGGGTGATTCTACTGCAGTTTAAGAAGCCAAAGCTAGTGAAGGATAAGAAGAAAGGGAAGCCAGGCGTGTTAAAGGTAAATCCAAGGCTAGTGCTTCAACTGCACCCCCTCTCAAATCCAAGCCCCTAACAGGGATAAAATTCAAGGAACCAGTCTCTGCTAGTTCCAAGTCCAAGTCTTCTCCACCCAGACAAGTCTCCAAGTCTACTCTTCCCATTCCTCAGAAGCAAGTTAAATCAACCGCTCCTCCATCTTGTTCTACAGTTGTTAAGGCTACCGCCCCGTCTAGTACCGATGCATCCAAGTCTTTGAAACCCAAGGCTACTCTCCCCACATCATCTTAGGGGGAGAAATCCAAGAAAAAGGATTTATATATGAGTCCTCATAAGATCTCCAAGAAGCCTAAGGTTATCCAACCTCCTCCGTCGACTGCATCTCCTGTTTTCACTCCTTCCGGTTCACCTGCACCTGGTGAACATGATGAAGCAGTTGAAATTCCTCCTCCCCAGCACCAGAACAGGAAACCATCTCCTAAACCAACACTTGGTTTAGTTGATGAACCAACTGATGAAGAAGTGGAGTATGTGTCTGACGATGGGACAGAACATTCAGAGGATAATGCTGCTTAAGGTGATGAAATTGATAAGGGTATCAACACTGATAGCCCTGTTTTTAGTGATGAGTAAGAAGCTAAAAAGGCTGATGATGTTGAGAAGTCAACTGCTGATTCTGAGAAGGCACTGGAGGAAGATGTTGCAGTGGATGAGCGTGAGGGTCACAGTTAAAGAACTGAAGATGACCGTGAACCCAGTGACCGCATGATTGACAATACTGGCAATATGACCATGTCTCCCACTCTTCTCTAGTCCGACCGACCGTGTCTGAACTTTTGGTCGATTCAATCGCTCATTATTTTGACCTCCATGGAAATGCTTACTCAAATCAATTTGGACTCTCAGACCCAGATTTCAAAGCTGACCGCGAACCAGGCTGTTCCTCAAGGTGAACTTGCTGAGGTGAAGACTGCTAATGCATTGCTTAAGGACCATGTTACCTCTCTTCCATCCCAACTTGTTGAGACCATTAAGGGGGAGAGAGAGTACCTCCTAAAGGCTGTTGAGAATGCCATTTCTTCAAGGCCCGATCAAGCTGGCTCTTCAAGGCCAAGTCAAGCATCTACTTCTACCGCTCTCGTTGCTCCTAGTGCATTCATGGTAACACCTGACTTCATGAAACAATACTTTATGATTCAGACTAAGGCTATTCACAGGTGCTTCACAAAGGAGATAATGAGTGCTTCGGTAGATATTTATAAATTTCTTGAATATGTTAAAGACGATCTCTCTCAAGAAGTCAAGAAAGTGAGGCTATCGGTCAAGAAGGATGTCAACATAGCCCTCAAGGCCGCTTTATCTGCTTTGAATGAAAGTTTAGGAAGAAAACTCGAAGCCTTCAAGCAGGCAATGATTGTACACACCAACCACATAGATGGCCAATCCACCAAAATTGACTTGATGTCCAACCGAGTCAACACGATGATGAACAGGCTCAACCGCCAAGGCAATCAGGGCATTCTACAAGCTATCCAAGGAGCAGAAGGAGCAGGCCATGGAAACGTGAATGCACAAGGTGAAGTTGATGATGAAGAAGATAGAGTTACTGTGCCTATCTTTATTCCCAATCTTTCCATGCCTTCTTACCGCTTTTCGTTCACCGACCTCTCTGAAGATGATCTTCAGGAGTTTGACCGTTTCTAGACTCCTACCTTGATTTACCGTAACTCTTTTGTCATGACCGTGTGTGGTCATTGAAACATTGATTGATGTTTGTCTCAAAACAATATGGTTTGTAATAGCTTTAGTATTTTGTCTGTTTTTGTCTTAATACTCCCCTTAACCACTTTGATGCTAATCTAATCATGTGGAGTACGTCTTGCTTGTGTTTGATGCATTTACATACTCATTGATATTGTCTCTAAATGCTTTCAAACTTTATATTTCTATCTTGCTAGGATTAGAATTTTGTTTATCTTTTTAGGATGATAGAAATCTATGACATTGGCTTAGAGTGTGCATTGACTTGGGGCATGAAATTAATAAAAATTATATGGGAGAATTACATTTTAGGCCCCCAAGTTTGGGGGTCGTTCCTATGATGGGCTCTAAAGTATCTCCGTTAGCATTTTGGGCCCCAAAGTTGTCATTTTGTTAGCATTTTAAGTCTTTTAACCAGTTTTGTAAGAAAAACCGGTTAAATGATCACGTGCCACACACATGCTACCTAACGGAGGAGAGTTTGAAATTGATTTAACTTATAGGGGGTTTACTGCACATTCTTAAATTTAATGGGCTTAAATATTAAAAATTATTTTCCAAATTTAAAAAACCACAAATGAGTTCTAAAAAATAAAAATAAAAAAGGAGTTTAATTATTTAAAAACTGATTTAATTTTTCATATAATCTAATTCGTCAATACTCCCTCCGTCCCACTCGAATTAGGACAACCCAAAAATGGAAATATTTTATTTAATGGGATCCACATTCACACTCACAACAATTTTCCACTGATTATTATCTACCCTACTTTCTCTCTTCTACTTACTTTTCATACTCACAACACCTACTCCACTAACACTTTTCCTTAATCCTCGTGTCCAACCCAAAAATCCTAATTCGGGTGGGACGGAGGGAGTATGTTGATTGTTGCTATTATACTTATTTTTTAGACATTGTTATAGTTTTCTTATTAGAAAATGTGTTTTGTTTTTTTTTTTAAATTAATATCCTTAAATAAATATTTTCTTAGTAGATCTGTGCTGCAGCTGCAAGGTCTGGGAAAAACCCACCGGTGTTGGAGCAGGAGCAGTGCGTCGGTGACGGGGCTGCAGCAGATCTGGGAACCTTTAGGGAAACTGGAATATCGCCAGATAATATGAGGTTGGGAAGGAAAGGGAGACGGTCAAAGGAGGAAGGGGAGGGGTCACCGGCAGTAGGGTAGGGGTCACCGGAGGAGATGAAGGAGGTCGCCAGATGTGTGGAAGGGGTTACCGGTGATGGAAAAGAAGCAGATCTACAGGATCATTGGCATTAGGGGAGGGGTGGTGTCGCCGGAGGTTAGGAGGTGGAAGAGAGAGAAATGGAGGGAGATAGATCTAGATCTAAAAGAAAGGGTGCCGATGACGGAGAAGAAAGGGTGCGCCGATGATGGGAGATAGGTTGTCGGGGCTAGGGGAGGTGTGGGTTGCCGGGGTTAGAGGAGGGGTAAGGTCGCTGGGGTAAGGTCGCTGGAGGTGGAAGGTTAGAGAGAGAGAGTATTGACGAATTAGATTATATGAAAAATTAAATCAGTTTTTTAAATAATTAAACTCTTTTTTTTTTAGAACTCATTTGTGGTTTTTTAAATTTGGAAAAGAATTTTTAATATTTAAGCCGATTAAATTTAAGAATGTGCAGTAAACCCCCTATAAGTTAAATCAATTTCAAACTCTCCTCTGTTATGTGGCATGTGTGTGGCACGTGATCATTTAACGGGTTTTTCTTACAAAACTGGTTAAAAGACCTAAATTGCTAACAGAATGACAACTTTGGGGCCCAAAATGCTAACGGAGATACTTTAGAGCCCATCATAGGAACGACCCCCAAAATTGGGGGCCTAAAATGTAATTCGCCCAAATTATATTTCTTGAAAACATGTTTTTACCAAGTACAATGAATTAGCCTTTGTTATAGTAGGTAATGGCCTCAATCAAATAGGGGGACATTGTTGGTTATGCTTATTATAAACCACTCCTATTACCTAAATTTGATTGATCCCATAACCTAATTTTGCTTTTTGTGGACTTTAGGATATATTGTAAGAAGTGTTAAACTTCATTTCTAGAATAGTCCACTTTAGTAGTATAGGCTTTAGATGGATAGGACTTAAAATTTTCTAAGTCTGGAAATTCAGTGGTCAATGTCTTGACCGTGAATCACCTGACCGCAGGTCCTTGACCGTGAGCCTCGTGGCCTATCTTGACCGCAAGTGAAGATGTCCAAGCAATCAGAGTTTGTTCAAGCTTAACCATGGTCACACTTGTGTCCAAAACTATGGTTAGTTTAGAACGTTGCAGAATTCAAATTTCAAATTTGAATACAACTGTCAGTTGGACCACCACTACTCTGCAACAAAAGGACAACTCAGACTAAGCTCCAATCAGAATTCAACAGCTCATTGTCCTTCAACTTGGACCCCAAGTATTTCAAACGGCTAGTCTTTCTTTCAAGGCTATAAATAGTCCTTGAGTTCTTCATTGAACATTGCTGAGATTCAAAGAGAGAAATTACTGTTGAAATACTTGGTGATTGAAGATCATACTCAAGATTTCCAGAATCATTTGAATCTTCAAGCTTTATCCCTCAAACCTTCAAAGATCTCTAGCAACATTCGAGTCATCTCAAGCCTTGTAACACACAAGATTCATTAGGCTCTACAATCACATAGATTTTAAAGAGCTCTTGATTCTTACACACTCACCCCGATTGATCAATTACATAGATTGCATTATTAGGGATACACTGGTCTAAGTCTAGGATTTGTTCTTCATAGAAAGTAGGTGTTGATTCAATACTTCATCTCTGTAATCTGTACTCAAGAGAATCAATATATACCTCCATTCAAAATCCAGGACTGACCATCTTGGTAAAGGACGTAGATCTTTTAACAGATCAAATCTTTCCAAATACCTGTGTCATTTACTTACTGCTCTTACATTCTGTAAATTTACATTCAATTATTGTTCATCTTGTTCTTCATTGTTCATATTAATTTGGTTTGTCGTTTAGTATTTGATCTTACAGATATTCAAACTTATTGTGAATTGTGTTTGTTTGTTCTCCACATTGCCTAAGCTAAAATCTGACTAACTTATCATTTTTGCCAATCCATCTAGACAACAACTTTCAATCTCAACCTATCTTGACCGCATCTCTCTTTACCGCACTTCTACCTTGACCGCACTCACCCGACCGCAACTGGTTGACCGTGAGTGCTGGTATTCCAATACTTAGAGATTTTGTCAAAACCAACTCTACCTCATTTCTATCGAAAACTTCTGCTGTGCATATTACACATGACCTCGTGGTTTCTATTGACCGCAAAATTCTTAGTGTAAGCATAAGGTTAAATTTTGAAAAAGGGTTGATAATTTTAAGTAGGCTATTCACCCCCCCCCCTCTAGCCTCCTTTTCATACCCTTGTTGTGTCTTTGGGACCAACAAGTGGTATCAGAGCTAACACCTTCATAAAACTTTAGTTTTGCAAGCTTAACATCTTGGGTGCCGATTCAACATGACAAGTCAGAAAGCTATGGCAACGGTTAACTACACTCATGTTCCAATGTTTGACGAAGATAACTTTGATGTATGGAAACAAATCATTCTAACCCACTTCTACTCCATGGACGAGCAACTTGATGATTGTCTTACCATTGGACCATACTTCCCAATGAAAGCTAATCCGGATCTAGAAACCAATGCGGACAATCCTTCAATCAAGAAACCAAAAGGTGAATGGACCGATGAAGAAAAGAGATTGGTTGGAATGGATGTGAAAGCAAAAAGTATACTCTTAAGTACTTTGAGTACGTCTCAGCGTCGACAGATCATAGAATGTGCAACAGCTAAGGACTTTTGGGATGCAATTGAAGGAGATCAAGCTTGCAAAGAGAGAAAAAAGTTTGCTATTAAAAGAAGATTCAACAACTTTGCTAAGATCCCCGGTGAATCACTTAGAGCCACTTATGACCGATACAGTGAAATAGTGAGTACTTACACCGCACTTAGAAAGAAGCTTACAAAGAAAGAAATCAATGTGAATTTCCTAGCTGCTCTTGGTTCTGAATACCTTCACAAAGGAAACACTCTTGAAGATACCAAGCAACTTGGTAAAGGACGTAGATCTTTTAACAGATCGAACATTTCCAAATACCTGTGTCATTTACTTACTGCTCTTACATTCTGCAAATTTACATTCAAGTATTGTTCATCTTGTTCTTCATTGTTCATATTAATTTTGTTTGTCGTTTAGTGTTTGATCTTACAGATATTCAAACTTATTGTGAATTGTGTTTGTTTGTTCTCCACATTGCCTAAGCTAAAATCTGACTAACTTATCATTTTTGCCAATCCATCTAGACAACAACTTTCAATCTCAACCTATCTTGACCGCATCTCTCTTGATCGCACCTCTACCTTGACCGCACTCACCTGGCCACAACTGGTTGACCGTGAGTGCTGGTATTCCAATACTTAAGAGATTTTGTCAAAACCAACTCTACCTCATTTCTATTGAAAACTTCCGCTGTGCATATTACACTTGACTGCGTGGTTTTTATTGACCGCAAAATTCTTAGTGTAAGCATAAGGTTGAATTTTGAAAAATGGTTGATAATTTTAAATAGGCTATTCACCCACCCCACCCCCTCTAGCCTCCTTTTCATACCCTTTTTGTGTCTTTGGGACCAACACCTAATTAACTCAAACCACTTTAAACGCATAGGAACCACTCTTTCACTCATCTTGTTCATACAAGGATAAAATCAATGCACCTCGCGAGGGTTAGAGAGCGCATGTAAATACCCATGTATTCCCAAGTATTTTAATCATGGATCGGCACGTGACTTAAATTTTCAAGAAGGTTCAAACACATAAAAGATAATCAATTAACCGAATTAATCTTATGTGACATAGTTGCACTAGTTATAGGATTTAAATTCTGAAATTGATTCCGCAGAGCATCTTGAAATTGAGAGCCCAAAACATACGGCCGAAACTAAGCCAAAAGGTATCCACATTTATGTACTAAGATCAAGAAACCAAGTGATTATTCTATACGGACGAAACTAAGCCAAAAGGCATCCACATTTACGTATAGAGTGGTCACTTGTTTTAAGACCCTTTCATTGTCTCATCAATCTCACAGATTACAGCAATCCTAAACTCTTTAGAATTCTTATTTCTGCAAAAAAAAAATGGATTTTTTAATTGAAAACTGTTTCAGGAAACACGGATTCGAAAACCAACCGTCTAAAAGCAGTTTCAGTTTCCAGATTCGAATTCTTCAATTTACAAAAAAAATCTGAACAACAGAAAACAAAACAGTTTCTGGAAATCGGGGCATGCGCCGTACGGTGCCATAGAAGCCGTGCGGCACTGAAACAGTCGTACGGCGGCAATGTCCAGATTCCCAGATTTTTCAGTTTTTCAGAAATTCGATCAATCCTTTATCGTGTTCATACATAATCAGATTATAATAACACGAAAATACAGATTATGAATTTTAACCAATCTAATTTATGTAATCAATTGCCAATTTATTCCACATACAAATTAGATCTAGATCATCAATAAATATAATCCAATTATAACATGATAATCTACGCATGCGATCATACATATGAATCAAATTAATATTACAATCACATAATCATATCATAAACTAGCATGCATATTTTATATCTCATATAAAATCCCATCACATAAATTCATCTTATCATGATCATACCAATTAAATAATCACATTAAATAATTATATCATGATAATATTAGAATTATTGATCATAAATCGAGATCTGATACCACTGTTGGGTTTCGTGCAATCATGCGCAGCGGAAGACATCACATGAAAAACAAAAAATCCTAGATACTTTATGTTTAATAATTCATAATATGAAGTTGAAAGAAACTAACCCTTGTAGATCAAAATATGAAGCCTTGGATTTAGATGCTAAGAAGAGCACCCTCTACCGGTGATCCACACTTCAAACGGATTCAAAAACGATTCTTCAACTTGACTGTTAGGTCCTTCGGATTGAAAAACTTAATGAAGAATGATTCTTCCATTTCTACCTTTTATTATTATGGTTTGATTATTGAGAATGATCAAACCTAATAACCCTAGTATATTATGTTTATTCTCTCTCTCCAAAAAAGAGTTTGTGATTTCTCAAATCAATGTTATGGGAACAGTTCCCGGTTGTACACATTATATACAAGAGGTCTCCAAGATCCTTTAGGGTTTAGGTCTTCTTGTCCAAGAAGAAAAGACTTAAAATAAACTGCAGTGCGGGGGGGGGCGTACGGCGCCTAAGCAGCCGTGCGGCTCTTAGGGAGCCGTACGGTCCCCTCCAGCAGTTTCTTGTTTTTCACTTCTTTTAATTATCCGCTCTGTGTGTGTGACCCAATAGGATTATACTAAGTTGGCAACGAGTCCGAACCATTCAGACCTCATAAGTCATAAGCGGACTCTAGAAAGCCATTATGACTACCCAATTAGTATAAATTTGAAATCCAAAGTTTCCTAAAATAGAACATAAAACAATCTCTTTATTACATGATGTCTATTGAACGTAAGCCATGCTCAATGGTCAACTTATTTCGTTCAATGCTCTATCGATCCCGAATGTATTGATAATACAAACGACATTGATCCAATCAATTTATTTGAGCATGGCCATGCATTTCATCAATACCATTCATCGAGTGGCCAAAGCTTGACATCTCTCTTGACGAGGAGTAAATCCCTTCTTGGCTTATTACATTTCCCTACATGATTCTGATTATGCCAATCATATTTTTTATAGCTACCCGATCAAGGGTAACATTTGAATATGTCAAACGTAATGTTCATTATGTGGAAGATTGTAATAACCTCAGGTTTAGGGATTCAAGTGATATCTATATGAGATTTAATTATGATATTTTACCATGACATAAATCTCATAGGGGTCAGTCCAGTGTTTGTTCTCCAACAACTACCCATAAGTCTAATTGTATTGCATACAATAATCATCATATGATTATCTATTAAACTTAAACTAGTAATTAATCATAATTACTAGGGACGGAGATTATTATAATAAACATGCAAAAGATATAATAATCAAACATTCAATATCTTTATTAAAGTATAAAGCAAATGATAACATTAATCGTTCAACTAACGTGCCTAGGTCATAAACACCAACATATATTTTTCCCAATAGCATCATTTTGGAGATCAGAATAGTCTATGATCCATCTTGGTATGAATGATTGTTCTTCCTGAAAAATAGTAAGTTAGGAACAAGGAATGTAACATTTGACATTGTGACAGTTGAGCGGTCAAGGGGAGCAAGTATATTTGCGGTCGACTAAGTGAGTGGTAGAATAGTATAGCGGTCGATATAGAATTGCGGTCAAAGCAATTAGGACTTAGAGAAATTTCCAAGTTTGTCAACAACAGTTTGAATAGCAAGAGAAACCGATCAAAACATGCACAAACACCTTTCTAGTGTGTGTGTGTACCAAAATAAAGATCAAAAAGGTGGTTTACCAAGAACACGATGAACATTGTTCAAGAACATCAAGAACACAGTAAATAGCACCAGAAAAGGTTATGGAGCATGAAAATCCATAAAAATTACATAATTAGTTGCGCCATACCGATTAAACAATAAAATATTATCGATTTCACTATCAAGAACACATTTTACGCATAAATCAATAGGGCAATCCAAGAAAATATAATATTGAATTTCGAAACCCACTAAATAGCAATCCAAGAATCTAAACAAACTAAGCCATGAACTTATGATATTGTGCATAAAAATGGAGTTATAGCATGATTCTAGAAAGGAATAACAACAAAAATCATGAAAATCTATTTAGAAACAGAAGAACCCACGAAGAATATGAAGGGGTTTTTCAACCCGCCAAAACTGAAAAGAAATGGGAAAATACATGAGATTTTGGGTCAAGAAATTATTGGTCCCAAAGGGCAACAAAGGTATGAAAAATAGCTAGAGGGGGGGTGAATAGCTGTTTTAAAATTCTTTTCATACCCTTGGTAAACTCAATTGCAAATGCGCACTTTATCAAATAAGCGTTATGATATGCGGCTAAGTAAGTGAGTGAAATGCACAGCGGAAGTAAGTAATGTAAATAGGCGCAAAGTGTGATAAAGGGGGCGCACACACACTCTAAGTATTTTGACTCAAAGTGGGTGAAATAAGAAACTAAGGCAAATGTTATAACAAACACAACACAGTTCAATCAATCAATCTACTATGAATAAACAATCAAATAGTTAGATATGATATGACTTGAAATGAAATAGCAAGATAATAAGTACGAGCTATTTGGAGAGGTTCGATCGGGAAAATGATCTACGTCCTCTACCAAGATGGTTAGTCTTGGATTTCTAATGGAGATCTTATATAGTGAGAGAGTGTTACAAATTACAATCGTTTGAGCTTATACACTAACTCAAGATCTAATATTCTATGAAAGAACAAATCCTAGACAATAACCGGTGTATCTCTAAAAGAAAGATCTAAGTGATCAAACTTAAAGAGGTGCTTCTGTGATTTTAGATTCAAGGCTCTTTAGATCTTTGAGATTGAGAGCACAAGAAAACTAAAGTGTTATCGCTTGAAGATCTGGGCTAAGGATGAAGTTATGAAGATGTTCTTGAGAATTATGGAAATAACAAAGGCAATATTCAAATCTTCAACAAATGCTTGAGAGAGAAATTCTTGAAATTCTTAGCAAAACTCAACAACTTCAAAATGTTGAAGTTATGGGGTATTTATAGTGAAATCCCAAAAACTAGCCGTTGGAAATTCATGATGATTCTGAGCAAAGGACAAATGTGATGTCGATCATTGAGTGGAGCACGTGTCCTTTTATATCCGTTAGAGACATAACACAATTGTGACCGTTGTGGACAGGTGTCCTCAATTTGGGCGCACACGTGTTATTTAACCATCGTTTGAATCATTGGCGTAGTTTGAATTCTCTTCAAGTCTTTGAATCTTCATTAAATCACTGAGTGTTAAAAACACTACGTTGAGGCGCATGAGCTAGAGAGGCGCATGAGCCAATGGGGCACATGAGTTAATGCTAGGTGCATACTCATGCGCGCGCACCAAGGAGACGCATGGCGCGTGTCTTGGAGGCGCATGGCTTGAAGGCGTATGGCGCATGGCTTGAAGGCGCATGGCGCATCGCTTGAATTCACACTGTGATTTTCTTGAATCTTGATCTTCTTGCCCTATTTCTAAGCCTATTCTATTACAATGGACAACCTAAAAAATGAAGTATAAATACTTCTTACATGTGGGTCTAAAGTCCATGAAATAAAACTTAGGTGATGGATCAATCAAATCTAATCAATCCTATATTATACTTGATAAAAACATGTCCAAATAAATGATATTGGTAAATCATGTCTCAAGTTAATGCACACACTAGTCCAAGATATAGATTTCTAATCTATTCCAATAAGGATAAAACATTACAAATGGAAAGATAAAAACAACAGTTTATAACACATTAATAATGATATGAGTTTTAGTTTTGAAATGTGTTTAAACAAAGTTTAAACTCAATACATGAAAATATGAAGCAGTTCAAATATAATGCATATGATTTTAAACAAAACAATCATTGTTCTACAAACAAGTAGTTTGAGTGAACAAGGTTTGAGATAAACGTGATGCTTTGTTCTCATTAATACTTGGGATATAGGAGTTACAGATTACAAGTATTGAACAGAACAAAATCAAAAGAGGTGCTAAAACTTGTAAGCACTAAATCACTAGTAAAGGTTTCTAATCACTAAAAGTTCTAATAACATACAATCAAGATAGAAACTAAGGGTTTTGAGGCGTGTCTTCATCCTTCAATCCTTCTTCAATTTCTGAAACAGAGCGCTGGATTTGCTTGGAAAGTTGATAGGCGTGGTTGACATTAGCATGAGTGTCAGTGAGAAGAGTATGAGTTTTAGTGACACCGTCTCTGATGTAGCGCAAATGATCCATATTGATGTTTTGATACTCATCAATGGAGTGCTGAGTAATTTGATGCTGCTGAGAAACATTTTCTTCTAAAATTTGAAGATGTGCCTTAATAGCATTTTGAGCAGTGATAATGTCAGAGGAAGTGTGATCTGCGCGTCTATCAACACTGGAGTGAGCAGCAGTGAAGTGAGTGACAATCATTTCTTTCAAAACATCCAACTTTGATACTAGAACATTCATGTTGGACTGAGATGCAGCAGACTGAGGTATGAAGGTAGGCGCAGCAGATGCGGTGTGCGCCTGATCAGGTTGAGCTTGTACCTGAGTCTGCGCCGGAGGAGTAGGAGTAGAAAGTTTGTCCTTGATTAAAGTCATCTCCCCCTTAATGGCAGCGATCTCTTCAGATTGATCAGTCAGCATGGAAGTGAGGAGCTCAAATTGAGACGCAATCTGAGTCTGACCTTGCTCTAACTTAGCCTGCCCCTGCTGGAAAGATTTAAGAATAGAAAGTACCTCACTCAAATCTGAAGGAGCAGATGGAGGAGGCACAGGGGAGGATAGGGGCACATGAGATGTGGAATGGGTTGATGGAATATCTTGCTCCCCCTCACTTGAATCATCATCTCCAAATAATTCTTTTCTGAGATCTTGCCTGAATTTTTGTTGAGAGGGAGATATAGGAATTGTAGGAACTGGAGGGGGCGCAGCAGTTGTAGATGGAACTGAAGACACATGGGGAACAGGGGCGCGTTGAGGTGGTGCGGGTTGAGTAGGCGTGGGATCGACTGTGCCTTTCTCAGCATCTGCGCTTGAACCAGCACCTTTCTTGTGTTCCTTCTTTTCTAACTCAGCTGCTTTCTTAGCTCGAAAATCTTCATCTCGTTTTCTTTGAGCCTCAAGTCTGCTAGCTTCCTGCGCAATCCTTAGATCTCTATCCTCATCAGATTCAAATCTAGTGCGCTTGATAGCAGCTCTAGGAGGGTCATCAACAATCCTTTTGCCCTTGCCTTTTTCTGCGCCAGCAACGGTTTCTGCCCATTGACTGGCGCCTTCGGAATCTGCGCTCTTCTTTGTTAGTGCGCCTTTAGGAACTGGCGCATCATCTGATAAAGTATCTTCATCAACTAACCCTTCAATATATTTTATCTGAATTCCCATTGTGCGCTTCACAGGCTTCTTCCTACTCTTTTTAAGATCCAAGTTGGCTTTTCAAAAAATTGGAACGTCATTAGATTTGTACGCAGGGTTCTCACTCAAAAACTTGACTAACTCAGGATAAGTTAGGAAAATTTTAGTAAGGATTCTGCAGTGAGTTTTGAATTTGGTTCTCCCATCAGCCTTGTTTTTGTTATACTTATCAATTTGGTCAGACAAAGTTTTGAACAAGATCTGAGGCCAATTCAGTCTAGTTTTTCCCATGATGGCTGCAGTATATTCCCACTGTTCCGCAGTGAATCTATTCACATTCCCGGTCTTGAACACGATCGAAGTATCAACAAGATGCGCTATATGAGCGAGCAGATCTCCACCATCTCTTATCTCAACATTTTTGATGTTGTTTAGAAGAGTAGGAATTTGGAGATAGGTACGCGCTATAGCATTCTGATCTGCAACTGAGTAAGAGTTTGGTTGACCAAAAACACCCTGAGGACCAGTAGTGCTGAAACTCACGATGTTCTTGATTGTGCCCGTAGAGATGGTTATAGCCACATTCTGAACGGTGGCGCATATCCTGTAGCGCACATATCCGTCAGCATGAGTTTCAACTAGAGCAGCGGTTGAGAAGAATTCATCAACGAGGAGTGGAGAAAAGAATGGTTGATCCAACGTGAATAATGGAGTGAGTCCAGCGATGTGAAGGGTTGAAAGGATTTCAACTCCCATTGGTTTAAGTGAGAGCTCAGCAAGATCAACTGTCTCACCAGGTCTGAAATTTGCAGGGTCCTGAAAAGTAAACATTTGAGTGAGGTTAGTAGTGTATAAGGCGCATAGAATCATAAAATGAGCTAAGTATAGAGTAGGCGCATGACAATATATAGGCGCATAAAATAGCATGCGCATACTATTATTAGGCGAATATATGTTATAGGCGCATACAACTACGAGGCGCATATCATGGTTCTATGAAATATACTAAGTAAGAATTAAACATAAGAATTTGACTAAGTAAAATTTAGACGCGTAAGATTTTAGGCGCATAAGGACTTTAGGCGCATGAATGATTGAGGCGCATAACATTTGTTGGCGCAAACAATTGTTAGGCGCATGAATCAATAGAGGCGCATAAGGTCATAGGGCGCATAACCAACTAGGCGCATAAATCAACACTTAGGCGCATATTTATGTAAAATTCATACTAAGTATAAAAACACACGAAAACACACAAACACATATCAAACATGCATATGCAATTTTTAAGAATCAAAATATGAAAATTTTGAAAAACAAGTTTTGAAAATTTTGAAACCCAAGTCATGCGAAAATAACGAAGAACACGAAGAACATGTTTTGAGTGCTCGAAGAACACCAAGAACACATAAAACGTGAAACTTCACCAAATCAAGCACACAATATATCAAAATGACCGCAATAAGACAAGGATCACAAATATGTAAATCAAAACAAGCGAAAATCAACAACGAATCCAGAAAATGGATTCAAAGATCCGAAAATTTGAAAAGTTTGAAAATACATAAACTTCATATTCGCAACAAATAGTGAATTGATCCTTGAAAAGTTAGTTTTGAAAGACTCTAAAACATAAATCGAACATAACCTAACAAACGATTTTGAAAACGGAGCACCGAAGCAAGATTTATCAAGAGAATTTCATTTTCGGTTTAAAAAGAAACGAAAACCCAGAAAAAATCAAAAAAATGCATAAATTAACTGAGTTTAAGTGTTTAGAATTCATACTATCTCGTCTTAATTTGCTTTGGTAGATCTTTTAGGACCCATATATATAGAGAGAGAGATAGAAGAAGAAGAAATGATGAAGAAAGAGTAAGAAAGATATAGAGGAGACACGGTGAGGGAGAGAGAGACGGGGTGAAAGAGAGAAAGAGAGAGAGTTGGTAGGAGAGAGAGAAGAGAGAGGAATATCTATATATATTTAGTGAGATGTCAGATAAATGATTACCAAAAAGAGAAATTTTTGGGAAGTTGAAAAGATGAAAATTGATGGAATGCGGCACATTAAATAGGCGAGAATATCGAGGTGCCGTGCGCATTCAATTCTGACATAAAAAATGACGTGCGCGTGATAGGTACGGCGCGCATTAATGAAGGATTTAGATATGAGACGCGAACAATTAATGTTGAATGACACAAAGGTACACTGATGTGACATTTTGGGTAAGGAAAAACTGCTCCACTTTCCCTTTAAATGTATGAGCAATTTTGACTAATTTTTGCACAAACCCCAAAAACATCTGTTTTGGTGTAAGTTTGGGGTGCAAGAAATAGATCCCCGGAAAATAAAATTTTTCGAAAAATGTAAAACGAGGGAAAAATTAATTGCACAAGTACCCTTGAACAATTATGGAATATCAAAAGACAGAAATTCCTATAATAAATGAATAGACTAAACGTACCTGGTACTTGTGAAACTTTAATGCGCTCAATCATTGAAATAAAAAGTTTTAAGCATTGAATACCCGTTTGTAATAAATATGTACGTGAATTTGTATTTATGGCGCGCTAGATTGCTTGGGGGCGCGCAGAGTATGATAGGCGCAGTACTCATCTAGGCGTGCAATGAGAGAGGCTCGCATTGATGTTGGGCGCGCAGAATGAGGGGCGCGCAGGGGTGTGAGGTGCGCACAGACTTTGGGGCGCATAGAATGTCAGGCGCGCATGAGAATGTGAGTTGGGCGCGCATAGAGTTTCCTTGAAACTTTGAAATTGATCTATCCATTTTAATACCTAGTATACTCATGTAACTCAACAGAACATAAAATCATTAGTATTGACAAAACTGTATTGAATTTTAGTTGAGTTCAAGCATACCCATTTCACCTCTCAAAAAGATGAACTGTTTCGCGTCAAGTGCTTTCGTTAGAATGTCGGCGATTTGATAGTCGGTTCCCACGTGTTCCAAATGAATATTGCCTTTCTCCACGTGGTCTTTGAGGAAGTGATACTTGATGTCGATGTGTTTGGTCTTGGAGTACATGACAGGATTTTCAGAAACCGCAATTGTTGATGTATTGTCGCAGTAAATGGGACAATTTTCTTCAATGATATCATAGTCCACCAATTGTTGCTTCATCCATAGTATTTGACAGCAACAACCTCCCGCATCGATATATTCAGCTTTAGTTGTTGAGACAGATACAGAAGCTTGTTTCTTACTTGCCCATGACACAAGTCGATATCCGAGGAAATGACAAGTGCCACTCGTGCTTTTCCTATCAATTGTGCACGCTGCATAATCCACATCTGAATAACCTATAAGTTTAAAATTCGAATCTTTGGTGTACCAAAGCCCAAGGTTAACAGTGCCCGAGAGATATCTTATAATACGTTTCACAGCAATTAAGTGCGCTTCTCTAGGGTCAGATTGATAACGAGCGCAAACACAAACACTAAACATAATGTCGGGCCTACTAGCAGTAAGATAAAGGAGCGAGCCAATCACACCTCGATAGAGCGTTTGATCAACACGTTTACCTTTTAAATCTTTGTCGAGTTTGTTGCCGGTACCCATTGGAGTATCATATGCTTTGGCGTTCTCAAGTCCAAATTTCTTGATTAAATCCTTTGTATATTTGGCTTGATTTATAAATATTCCTTCATTCATTTTCTTGATTTGAAGCCCGAGGAAGAATGTGAGTTCTCCCATCATGCTCATTTCAAACTTGCTCTTCATTAGTTTCTCAAAGCGCTTGCACAACAATTCATTAGTAGAACTAAATATAATATCATCAACATAAATTTGAACAAGTAATTTATGACCATTATGTTTGGAAATGAAAAGAGTTGTATCGATTTTACTGCGAGTGAAGCCTTTTTCAATGAGAAACTTGGATAGTGTATCGTACCATGCTCTTGGTGCTTGCTTGAGTCCATACAAAGCTTTCTGGAGTTTGTGCACATGATTTGGAAATTGAGAATCTTCAAACCCATGTGGTTGAGCAACATAGACTTGTTCTTGGAGTTCACCATTTAGAAACGCACTCTTCACATCCATTTGATATAACTTGAAGTTCTTGTGAGCTGCGTAAGCTATAAATAATCTGATAGCTTCAAGTCTTGCTACGGGCGCGAAAGTTTCATCATAATCAATTCCTTATTCTTGCCTATAGCCTTGGGCAACCAATCTTGCTTTGTTTCTTGTGATGGTTCCATTCTCATCCATCTTGTTTCTGAACACCCATTTCGTACCAATCACTCCTTGATCATTTGGTCTTGGAATAAGAGTCCAAACCTTACATCGTTCAAATTGATTGAGTTCTTCTTGCATAGCACCAACCCAATTTGGATCTTGGAGCGCTTCATCAGCCTTCTTCGGTTCAATTTGAGAGATAAAAGCAGTGTAAGCATCAAAGTTTGTAGCTCTCCTTGTACGAACCCCAACTTCTAGATCACCAATGATATTAGCGATTGGATGACCTCTAACTTCATGAATTTCAGGGGGTAAGTTAGGTTGGGTTGTAGTAATTTGAAGGTCTTCAATTGGTACATCTTCACCAGATTCTAAATCATCAAAATTTGGGGGTTGAATTGGTGTAGAGTTGAAACTTGGGTTTACACCAGATGCAGCAGTAGATATAGGCGCATGAGAGGAATCAAGAGGCGCAACATGTGAGTTAGGCGCAGCTGATGATCCATTTGGCGCGCCATATGAGTAGTTAGGCACAACTGATGTGGATGGATTTCCTTGAGTTGATAGATTCTGATTTTGAGTAGGCGCATCATAAATAGGAGCACCTGTATCATTAAGCTCAACAGAATCATCAGCAAAATTTGGAGCCAAATGTGGCTCAAGGAGAGAATGTTCATCAAATGTAACATGTACAGATTCAGCTATCACTAATGTAGATCTATTAAAAACGCGAAAAGCTTTAGAATGTTTGGCATACCCAACAAAAATACCTTCGTTGGATTTGGCATCTAATTTACCTCTATGTTCGTTTCCGTTGTAGAGTATATAACATTTGCAACCAAAGATCTTGAAGAATGCAATGTTGGGAGTTCTACCACGCCAAAGTTCATACGGAGTCTTGTTGTGAAGTTTGTTGATGAGGGAACGATTTTGAGTAAAACATGCTGTGTTGATAGCTTCTTCCCAAAAGTACTTAGGCAATTTCGCTTCAGCTATCATCGTCTTTCCTGCTTCAATCAACGTTCTATTCTTTCTTTCCACAACCCCATTTTGTTGAGGAACTCCAGCGGTTGAGAAGTTGTGATCTATCCCATGATCGTCACAATATCGATTAACACCGTTGTTCTTAAATTATGTTCCATTGTCGGATCAAACACTAACGATGTCATCTTCTTTTTGGATTTGGAGCAGTCTAAATAAGGTGGTCAAAATGTCGTAACAATCGTCTTTTGAGATCATCATTTCCACCCATATGTATCTTGAATAATCATCCACCACAACTAGAGTATACTTGTTCTTTAGAATACTTGCAGTGGTGACTGGTCCAAATAGATCAATGTGAAGCAGTTGCAAACATCTAGAAGTTGAAGGAGTGGTCTTGCTGGAGAAAGATTTCTTCGGTTGTTTGCCAAGTTGACACGTGGCGTACTTCTTGTCATGATGATCAGCAACCTTGGGAAGTCCTTTGACAAGGTTATTCCTACTGAGTTTAGATAGATATTTGAAGTTCAAGTGACTTAAGCGCTTGTGCCACAGCCAACTATTTTCGCTCACACTTTTAGCTACAAAACAAAGATTAGTACTAGAGTTCATACTATGGAAATCAATAATGTAAATATTTGTCTTACGATATCCCGTGAGAAATGTAGCTCCAGTTTTCCCATTCTTGATAAGACATTGAGTTGAGGTGAAATGGCATTCTAATCCTTTGTCGCAGAATTGAGATATGGATAATAAATTGTGCTTGAGCCCTTCGACGAGAGAGACTCTTTCAATGCACACTTTGTCTTTCTTGAGCTTTCCATATGCAACAACTTGACCTTTGTTATTATCACCAAACGTTACTGAGGGACCTCTTTCTTCATGGACATCTTCTAATAAGGATTCATCTCCAGTCATGTGTCTTGAACACCCACTATCGAGAATCCATTCATAATTTCTAGCTTTTGAAGATCCAGCCATGAAACAAAGAACCTGAAATATAGACATTTATGCAAGTCCCCTTTATTCCTTTTGGGTCCTAGGGTTAGCAACTTTTGACAACCCACTCTTGCTTGACCTTAGGGTTTTTACGTCCTTTGGCATTGGGAGTGAATCGCAAAAGGCATTCCACGGCCTTGTGTCCAGAACAATCACAAATGGAACAATGATGAAAGCCACCAATCACATGAGTTTTCACAAACTCTTTACTTTTCTTTGGGATAGCATTCTTCTTTGGGTCAGATGGACTAGCCTTAACAAAATCCTTCTTTTGAAATTTTGGAGCGCTTGATCTAGTAGGGCGCATAGGGCTAGGAGGCGCACGGCGATGAGGCGCGTGGCTCCTAGGCGCATAATGAGCACTCGGAGAAGGAGCACGCTTTGTTTCAAGAGGGATTTTGCTAGAGGATGATTCATCTGTAGCTATATCTTTCCCATTAGCTTTCCCAAATTGCTTCGTTGGGTAGACATAATGGAATGTTTGTCTCTTGACTTTTTCCTGTCCTTTACCCATTGAATTAGAATGTTTTTCCTTGGGAATTTCAAAAGTTTGCTGGTTTGTAAATTCACTATCTCTTTCAGCACAGACATCGAATTTAAAGTTGTCACTAGTTGATGAGAAAATCACCACTGACTTTTTGGGACTCAAATATATTCTCCATAGTGACACGAGAATTGAACCACTCATTTGTAATCTTTTTAAGATCAGTAATTTGAGCAACCAATTCATCATTTTGAACTTTAAGAAGTGCGTTCTATTCTGTTAGAAATGTGTTTTTAACAGTAAGAGGAGTCATGCTCTTTATCTGCTCCTTAAGGAGGGTGAGTTCAGATTTAAGTAGAGATTTCTCGGTCTTAAGCTGGGAAATTTCATCACATGATAGTGCTAAGGCTTCCTTCATACTATCAAATCTAGTGATTACCTTTTCAGTCTTTTTGAACAATTTTTCTTGTTCAGCAATCACTTCATCATCATTGATTTTGGAGATTGGAGCAGTTGGTTCAACTTGAGGTCTAATGTAAGTTCCTTTTCTCAACTTGTTCCTTGCACTTAGATCACATCGTGAGAATAACAATCCACCATCGCTTTGAGCCGGAGTGAGAAATCCTTATTCAACGAGCTCGCTTATGGTTGGTCCTTTCTTCCTTTTCACTTCTTGAAAACCTGCAGATTTCTTGATAGGTTTATTCAAGACATTCATATCAGGAACATCCTTGGAGAAGTCATCATCAGAATCATAAGTATCAACTTCATCATCATTTGCCACCACACAAATGAGTCCATCATCGAAATCTTCATCGCTCTCATCTGAGTCTGTTTCAATCCAAGTGTTCTGCTCATTTGCTGGTGCTTCCTCTTCAGCAACCATTCCCTTGTGACGAGTGAATTTGGGAGTGAACTTGGGAGTGTGCCTGCTCTTCTTCTGCATATATTCAAATTTTGGAATTGGGCAGCTTGAAGCAAAGTGTCCTGGTTTCCTGGAATTAAAACAAACAAAGTCTTCTTTTCTTTTTGAGTCACTGCTCCTCGTGAACTTTGGAGGAGCTCTGCTGGTAGATCCTTGAAATTTGCTGGTTGAGCCGGGTCTTGAGAATTTTCTGAACTTTTGAAATTTCTTCACAAATAAAGCGAAGTCTTCATCATCCATGTCTAGTAGCTCAGAGGTAGAAATTTTGGGATCGGAACTTTTCTCTTCTTGAACCGGCGCAGGCGCATGGGCTTCTTCTCTATGCGCCACCATTGCTATGGATTTTGACTTTCCTTCAGTTTCACTGATTCGTTGGAGTTTGAGCTCATAAACTTTGAGATTTGCATAAAGGTTCCTTAAAGTCCATACATCTAAAGTTCCGGCGTCTTCAAGAACGCTAGATTTATGTAGGTATCTTGATCCAAAAGCTTGGAGAAAATTGACATTCAAATCCTTGTTAGAAAACTTCATGCCAAGTGAAATACATAGATTTATAATTTCACAGTAGCGTTCATAAGTTTGTCTTAAGGTTTCACCGGGGAGTTGAGAGAAATTGTTGAATCTCTTTTGCACTTCATATTTCTTGTTCTCCTTACAAACAATATCTCCTTCAATATGCTCTTCAATAGCGTCCCATAGCTCATTAGCAGTAGCACAATGCATAACTTGTTGTTTCATAGCCGTGCTTAGAGTGCTTAGGAGAATGTTTCTTGCTTTGCCATCATTTGCAACTCTTCTTGTTTCTTCCTCAGTCCATTCTTCTTTTGGTTTCTTGACGGTTGGTTGAACAGCATTGGTGCGCGGATTTGGATTCGCTTTCATAGGGATGTAAGGTCCATAAACCACGGTGTCATGAAGTCTTTCATCGATTGAGTTGAGATGAGTCAATATGCTGAATTTCCACACGTCAAAATGATCTTCATCAAAGACCGGAACGTGAGTGTAGCTTGTAGTTTCCATAGGTTTTGAGTTTGCCATTTAGAATCGGCACCCAAGCTGTTAAGCTTGAAAAACAAAAGTGTTTTATAAAGGTGTTTGCTCTGATACCACTTATTGGTCCCAAAGGGCAACAAAGGTCTGAAAAATAGCTAGAGGGGGGGTGAATAGCTGTTTTAAAATTCTTTTCGTACCCTTGATAAACTCAATTGCAAATGCGCACTTTATCAAATAAGCGTTATGATATGCGCCTAAGTGAGTGAGTGAAATGCACAGCGGAAGTAAGTAATGTAAATAGGCACAAAGTGTGATAAAGGGGGCGCACACACACTCTAAGTATTTTGACTCAAAGTGGGTGAAATAAGAAACTAAGGCAAATGTTATAACAAACACAACACAGTTCAATCAATCAATCTACAATGAATAAACAATCAAATAGTTAGATATGATATGACTTGAAATGAAATAGCAAGATAATAAGTACGAGCTATTTGGAGAGGTTCGATCGGGAAAATGATCTACGTCCTTTACCAAGATGGTTAGTCTTGGATTTCTAATGGAGATCTTATATAGTGAGAGAGTGTTACAAATTACAATCGTTTGAGCTTATACACTAACTCAAGATCTAATATTCTATGAAAGAACAAATCATAGACAATAACCGGTGTATCTCTAAAATAAAGATCTAAGTGATCAAACTTAAAGAGGTGCGTGTGTGATTTTAGATTCAAGGCTCTTTAGATCTTTGAGATTGAGAGCACAAGAAAACTAAAGTGTTATCGCTTGAAGATCTGGGCTAAGGATGAAGTTATGAAGATGTTCTTGAGAATTCTGGAAATAACAAAGGCAATCTTCAAATCTTCAACAAATTCTTGAGAGAGAAATTCTTGAAATTCTTAGCAAAACTCAGCAACTTCAAAATGTTGAAGTTATGGGGTATTTATAGTGAAATCCCAAAAACTAGCCGTTGGAAATTCATGATGATTCTGAGCAAAGGACAAATGTGCTGTCGCTCATTGAGTGGAGCACGTGTCCTTTTATAGCCGTTAGACACATAACACAATTGTGACCGTTGTGGACAGGTGTCCTCAATTTGGGCGCACACGTGTTATTTAACCATCGTTTGAATCATTGGCGTAGTTTGAATTCTCTTCAAGTCTTTGAATCTTCATTAAATCACTGAGTGTTAAACACACTACGTTAAGGCGCGTGAGCTAGAGAGGCGTATGAGCAAATGGGGCTCATGAGTTAATGCTAGGTGCATACTCATGCGCGCGCACCAAGGAGACGCATGGCGCGTGGCTTGGAGGCGCATGGCGCATCGCTTGAAGGCGCATGGCGCATCGCTTGAATTTACATAGTGATTTTCTTGAATCTTGATCTTCTTGCCCTATTTCTAAGCCTATTCTATTACAATGGACAACCTAAAAAATGAAGTATAAATACTTCTTACATGTGGGTCTAAAGTCCATGAAATAAAACTTAGGTGATAGATCAATCAAATCTAATCAATCCTATTACATTAAAACTGAGATATATGTGGGCATACCCAACAGAAATCATGCCATGTTGTCTTCTGATGTTGATTCTTGAGATTTCTTGGTTGATTTACCAGTAGAGAGAGAGATAGAGAGGAGGTTTCTGAAAATCACTTTAGCAGACTCAGAGTGGTGGAGGAGTGGAACGGTTTGTGTAAGGGGGCTTAACTCTGAAGAGGTCAGAAAATTGACCTTGATTGTCCTTTCACATTAAATGTTTGGCCAATGACGGCAGACATAAATAATGGAATAAAATTAATTGCAAATGATTTTAATTAAATGAAAAATGAGGGAAAAGAGGAAATTATGAAACTACCCCTTTGGATGACTAGGAAGGTCCTAAGATTTTGCTAAGTTAGAAACACTTACCTGGTATCCTTCACATCTGCGGTCAGGTTATTAACCATGATGTATTGCGGTCAAGTTCTTACTTGACTTGTATTACTTCTTTAAAGTAGTGAACCAATGTCATCATTTTCCCTTGCGGTGGGCTTCTCTAAAGCCTTGAAAAGATTATAAGTTATGGTGCAGTCAACATGTAATGTGGTCGAGATAGGTTCGACGTGAGTAGAATGACCGTGAGACCTACTTGAGTGAAAATTTAGATGAAACACAAAACATTAGAACAACCAAATATATGGACATATAATTAGAATTCTAGCATACCCATTTCTCCTCTTAGATACCTAAATCTCTTTGAATCAAGAGCCTTGGTGAGAATGTCTGTAATTTGATTGTCAGTACTCACATACTCTACATGAATATTACCTTTTTCAACATGATCCTTGAGAAAATGGTATTTGATATCAATGTGTTTGGTCTTGGAATGTATGACAAGGTTGTTAGAGACATCAATAGTAAAAGTATTTTCACAATAGATTGGACAATTTTCTTATTTGATTCCATAGGCAACCAATTGTTGCTTCATCTATAACACTTGGCGGCAGCATCTTCCAGTAGCTATATATTTAGCTTCTGTGGTAGATACAGAGACTGAGGCTTGTTTCTTGCTTGTCCATAAAACTAATCGATTTCTAAGGAAATGACAAGTTCCACTTGTGCTTTTACTGTTAATGGTACATGTTGCATAATCTTCATCTGAGTAACCTGTAAGATCAAAATTCGAATCTTTGGAATACCAAAGTCCAAGGTTAATAGTCCCAGATAGATATCAAATAATACGTTTTACAGCAATAAGATATGTTTCTCTACGATCTGCTTGATATCTAGCACAAACACAAACACCAAACATGATATCAAGTCTAGTAGCAGTTAAGTATAGGAGAGAGCCAATCATACCTTTGTATAAGGTTCGATCAACCTTATTACCTTTCAAGTCTTTATCTAGCTTGTTACCAGTAGCCATGGGAGTGTCGTATGCCTTTTTGCATTTTCAAGTCTAAACTTCTTGATGAGATCTTTTGTGTATTTTTCTTGGTTGAGGAAGATGCCTTCAGCACATTGTTTGATTTAGAGCCCAAGGAAGAATGTTAATCTCCCATCATGCTCATCTCAAATTTTCTTTTCATGAGTTTCTCAAAACCCTTACACAGCAATTCATTAGTAGAACCAAAAATAATATCATCTAAATATATTTAAACAAGTAAAGTATGATTATGATATTTAGCAATGAATTGAGTTCTGTAAATCTTACCACGCTTGAATCCATTTTCTAGGAGAAATTTAGATAGAGTTTCATACCATGCTCGTGGAGCTTGTTTGAATCCATACAAAGCTTTACGGAGTTTGTAGACATGATTTGGAAATTTGTGGTTTTCAAATCTGGGAGGTTAAGCAACATAGAATGTTTCTTGAAGTTCTCCATTGACAAATGCACTTTTCACATCCATTTGATATAGCTTGAATCTTTTATAAGAGGCATAAGCTAAGACTATCCTTATAGCTTCAAGTCTTGCAACGGGGGCAAAAGTTTCATCATAGTCAATGCCATCTTCTTGTCTATAGCCTTGTTCAACCAACCTAGCTTTGTTCCTTGTAATGCTTCTATTCTCATCCATCTTGTTTCTGAACACCCACTTTATACCAATTACTCCTTGATCATTTGGCCTTGGAACTAAGGTCCAACCTTTACATTTTTCAAATTGGTTGAGTTCTTCTTGAATAGCAACAACCCAACTTGAGTCTTAAAGTGCTTCATAAACTTTATTAGGTTCGACTTGAGATATGAATGCAGTGAGAGCATCATAGTTTGATCTTTTTGTTCGAACACCAGAATGTAAGTCACCAATGATATTATGAATTGGGTGATCTCTGACCTCACGAAATCCTTGTGGTATATCTGGCTGAGTTGATGGTTGTTGAAAATATTCTAGTGGTACATCATTTGTGCCATCCCAATCATAAGTAATTTGAGGGATTGGTTCTTCCACAATTATGGGTACTTCAACTTCATCTCCATTTGTATTTGCAGCAGATGTGATAGCTTCTGGTACTTCATTTCAGGTAGATGGAGGTTCTGTTGAGGTAGATGGATTTCCTTGAGTTGATTGATTTTGTGGTCGAATTGTACCTGTCTCATTAGGCTCAAAAAAACCATCAGCAACATTTGGAGCCAAATGTGGATCAAGGAGAGAATGTTCATCAAAAGTAACATGGACATATTCTACTATCTTAAGAGTGGTTTTATTAAATACACGAAAAGCTTTTAAGTGTTTAGCATATCAAATAAATATACCTTCATCGGCCTTTGGAGAAAATTTACCTCGATGTTCTTTACCATTGTAGAGTATGGAGCATTTGCATCCAAATATCTTGAAGTAAGGGATGTTGGGGGTTCTTCCTCTCCAAAGTTCATAAGGAGTTTTGTTGTAGGTCTTGTTGATGAGGGATCTATTTTGAGTGAAGCAACCCATGTTGATAGCTTCATCCCAAAAATATTAAGGTAGCTTTTCTTCAGCAATCATCATTTTTCCAGCCTCTATCAACGTTCTGTTCTTTCTTTCCACTACACCATTTTGTTGTGGAATTCCAGCAGCTGAAAAGTTGTGGTCAATACCATAGTCCTCACAGTATTGAGCAATACCGTTGTTCTTGAATTATGTTCCATTGTCTGATCGAACACTAACTATGTCATCTTCTTTTTGAGTTTTGAGCTGTCTGAAGAGCGCGGTCAAAATGTCATAACAATAATCTTTTAAAATCATCATTTCAACCCACGTATATCTTGAATAATCAATTAACACAACTAAGGTATATCTATTTCCTCCAATACTTATGAAAGTGACAGGTCCAAACAAATCCATATGGAGTAGTTGCAAACATCTTGAAGTTGAAGGTGTGGTCTTGCTGGAGAAATATGCTTTTGGTTGTTTGACTAGTTGAAATGATGTGCACTTCTTATCGTGGTGATCAGCTACTTCGGGTAGACCACGAACTAGATTTTCTCTACCAATCTTGGAGAGATACTTGAAGTTCAAGTGACTAAGTCTTTTGTGCCATAGACAACTTTTTTCACTAACATTCTTTGCAACAAAACATATATTAGAAAAAATACAAGAGGAATTAAAATCAACAACATAAACATTTTTCTTACGAATCCATTTTAGCAAAGTGAAGCCGGATGTGCCATCTATGATGAGACAAAGATTTGAAGAGAAGTGGCATTGCAATCCTTTGTCGCAGAACTGAGATATTGATAGAAGATTGTGTTGAAGTCCAATGACTAGAGAGACTTCTTGGATAGTGATTTTTCCTTTTCGAATAACTCCATATCATACGGTCTTTCCTTTGCTGTTGTCTACAAAAGTTACTGATGGACCTTTGTCTTCACGGACATCTTCCAATAAGTTGATATCTCCGGTCATGTGCCTTGAACAGCCACTATGGAGATACCATAGACTTGATTTTTCCTTGGAGTGTCCAGCCATTAAGCAGAGGACCTACAAAATAAATATTTAAGAACAAGGTACCCTTTTTATTCTTTTAGGTCCAAAGGGATAGCAACTTTTGATAACCCACACCTGTCTCACAGAAGGAGGATTATGCCTTCTAGGATTGGGTGTGCATCTTAAAAGACATTCAGCAGCCTTGTGACCATAACCATCACACACAGAACAATTGTGGAAGCCACCCAACTGAGGGTTAACAAACTTCCTTGTGGTTTTGAGTACAACATCATTAACTGTTATGGATGATCTCTCCCAAACAAAGTTCAATTTCTTGAACTTGACCACTCTCTTCTTATTTGTGGTCGACGTACCTTTAGGTTGCGGTCGACCGTGAGAAGTGTGATAGTGGTAGTGTTCAGGTACCTTACTAGAGGTTGCCTCTATGGTTGGATCATCCATGGAAATTCCTTTAATCTTCAAAGCCTTGCTAGTTTGTTTCTTAGGGTAGACATAATAGAACTCTAGTTTCTTCTTTGGTTCTTGTCCTTTACCTTTAGATACATGATGTTTAGCCTTTGACACTTCTAAAGTTTGTTGGGTAAATTTCTCATTTCTTTCACAACAAGATGTACATTTAAAGTTGTCACTAGTTTGAAATCCCAAGCCTTCTTTATCACTACTATACTTTTTGGATTCTAATATTTGATCCATAGTGACACGAGAATTGGTCCACTCATTTGTGATCCTTTTGATGTCATTTATCTCAGCAACCAATTCTTCGTTTTTAACTTTAAATATGGCATTTTGTTCTTCTAAGAAACAATTTCTATCAGAAAGAGGAGTCATGTTCTTGATCTTCTCCTTAAGGAGGGTGAGTTCAGATCTTAGTAGAGATTTCTCCGTCTTAAGCTATGAAATTTCTTCAGTTGAAAGTGCTAAAGCTTCCTTCATGCCAGTAAATTTACTAATTATATGTTCAGCTTTCATAAACATCTTTTCTTGTTCATCGGGGGAAATATCAAACTTGGTCTGAGGAATGGTAGATTGAGCTTCCATCACTTTGGGATTTTGTAGAGCCTTCTTTGCTGCACTCATATCACGCCTTGAGAATAGAAGATCGCCATTCTTTTGAACTGGTGTTAAGAATCCTTTATCAGCAAGTTTATTAGCAGTATAGCTTTTCCGTTTAGGTTTTACATTTTGTGAGAAATGATTTTCATGACCACTCTCATCATCGGAATGAACAACTAAACAAATGTGACCTTCTTCAGAATCCTCATCGCTTTCATCAGAATCTGACTCTATCCAGGTAGCTAACTCTTTTGTGGGAGAGTCTTCTTCAGCCACCATTCCCTTTTGCTTTGAATACCTTGGAGTAAATTTGCTTTCCTTCTTCATATACTCATACTTGGGAATTGGGCATTCTGATGCGAAATGACCTGGTTTCCTGCAATTAAAACAAACAAGATCTTCTTTTTTCTTGGAGAAGTTGAAGTTCTAGTCACTACAAGAAAAATCATTATTTACGGCGGCCCTAAGCCCCCGTAACTTATAGTAAAGTCCGCCGTAAAAGGTATATACGATGGTTTTTTCTCCGTCATGTCTGTGGTCTTCGTGTATACAAATACGATGAACTTTGGCCGCCGTAAATACTATATACGACGTCTTTGCTTCACCGTCGTATCTGTGGTACTTGTATACGTCGGCCTTAATTCCCCGTATATAATTTACTTAATACGACGGTATGCCCCCCGTATACAATCATATGCTATATACGGCGGTGTGAAATCCCACGTATATAATTAAATTTATTACGGCAGTCATAGCCCACGTATAAGCTAGATTCATTTACGGCATCTATAGCCCACTTATAAAGCATTCTTATATAAGGGTTATAAATTACTTTTATTTACTCCATATATTGCTCCACATAACATTAACATATACCAAAACAAATAACAATCCATTTTATAGCACTAACATTAATTCCTTAGATATCATAACAGCAACAGAAATATAAATATGTCTTACATCAGTCCAAAAACCCACAAAAAATTCATAAGTACCAACTACAACATTTGTGATAGAAATCGTTCCTTAACAAGATACAAAAAGTAGAGATATCTAAGGACCCATAGTTCTTTTGGAGTCGGATCCTTATATATAGTTCACCATAAACCCCCTAATCGTTGAACTTGACAAAAGTAGACACTTCATCCAGTATCTTTGCTACAAAGAGTTTACCTGCCTGCATAAATGACAATGAATTAGACCACCTCAACATCCCAGAAAGATGGTTAATTAGAGCAGCTCAACATGATATATTTCCATATACATTAATGAGAAGGAAAAGCATACCTGAAACAATAGGCAACTTCATGTTGTTCAAAGCCCTCAAACACAGTCAACTACTTTTTGCAGAAGGGACTTGGCTGGAAAAAAAAAAAAAAAAAAAAAAACTCACCACTATCAACTTTTTTGTCCACCTAGTAAAGCAAAGAAACCCAAGAAATAGAATGATTTAAATGCACAATAAGTCTATAAAAATGAATGAAAATGGGAACGATCTTAAAAATCATAGGAGAAGAGAATAAACAAATAGAAGTAAGATAAAACAAGGAAACAACTTCAAGAAAATTATTAACAGGGACAAGTTCACTAGTAGTCCTTGTACTGTCCCAGATTCGACAATTAGTTCGTGCATTAAATCTGAAAACTTAATGAAAGATTTAAGGAAACATTTAAGCTACTAAAACACTACCTTAAATCATTCATTAAGTTTTCAGATTTTTGTGATCCAAGTTATTATAACGACAGTATAACATAAACTTTAATTCAACACCTGGAGCAAATAAATAAGGCAACTGCATGTAGTTCAGTTCCCTCAAACACAATTAATTGTATGTATATGGAGTAATCTAACGTACCACTGATCATTCGAATTGAGTTCATCCATTGGCTGCTGCAAAAAGATACCTTTATTTCCATTTATTTGTTGCATAAGATTACGCTGAACATTTTCTAAGCGCCTTAAAAAATCTTCTTCCTGGGCCTTTTGACGCATTTCTGCCTTTTGACGCATTTTTAATTCTATTCTTTGTGATTCGAGCTTCTCCTCAAGATCACGGACCTTAACAGGTCTTCAGATGTTGAGGCTTTGCCAAAAACCTTGTTTTTGTAAGGCCTTGTCCCATACAACACATGCGCCCATGGCCATCCTTTCCTATAATATTTGAAAATATTTGTTCTCTCTAACTTGGGGAGTTTTGCTCTTCCTCAGGTAATTCTTCAACAGTAAGCGTTAACTGCATGAAACATTGTTCTCTTTTAGTATCAAAAATTGTAGCATATGAATAATACCAAATAATGCCATGCCAATTGAACCATTTTGTGAATAGCTTCTTATGAGTTTGATAGGAGTATTTGTTATGGTTATGATTAAATCTCAAGTATCACCCATCTAAAATTCATATATACTAGAAAAATAGCATTTTGTTTTAGTCAAATCACTCATTGCCTGTGCAGTTGACCATCAGCATATAAACGACCATCAGCATATAAACGACATGTAAACCAATTCAACATAGCACAAGAATGCTGCTACTCAACGATACAACATCGTTTTTGAAAAAAAAAATAAAAATCAAACATACTGGATATAATACCTTGTCCTAAATAAGTTTCTTTTTAATAAACACTGTTTCAAGAGGGACGGAGGGAGTACACAATATGACATTGCATCAATATAATACAATAAAAAAGAAATCATATTGTTGTAACACCCCGAATTTCGGAGTAATATAATATAATATCCTTTAATAAAACTCGTCCCTAAACGCGGGAAAACAACGGTCTTAAACAATAATTCAAACATCAACGGCTAGTATCTCTAACCACTATTCAAAATAAATAACGGAAGCGAATTAATTGTCTTTCAAAACTCCTACGGCTAATTATAACCATCATTTAAATAAACATTCATAAATAGTTCTTTCTAACTACTACTAAAAGACTTCCTTCAAATCTTCATCGTCAAGGTCTTCATTATCACCTTAACAACTCCTCTTTTGTCCATCGAGACCTCCTCCTATTTAAATCCTGGAGAACAAATATTATGGAAGGGGTGAGCGAACAATGCTCAGTAAGTTCATACGGGATCTCTCCGGGTTCTAAGGAGAGATGACCGGAAGAACGAAACAATGATAGTATTTTCAAGGATGAGCTTTCATTTAAATATTGAGTTAACCGCTAAGATTCAAACAGTTAACAATAACATTTTTCAAAACGATAGGGTGGCATTTACTTTCAAGTCCGTCAATTCCAAGATATCGTCACCATTTCAGGTGCAATGCCTGATCAGGGCATTTAGGTAAGATTTATCATGATAATCAACTACTTCATTTAAGCAGTACCAAAGTCTAGTTCTTTTTCATTTCAAACTAGATTAACCTACTTAGTCCGTCTATACCACATTGAGATACAGCGAAGTAAGCGAATGTCTATACCACATTAAGATATAGCAAGGTTTCAACTTAGTGTTCAAGGTACGAGAACACCATACAATTTCAAAGATATGTTTTGGTACCCATTGATTTAAAACATGTCAAGGGGTAGGAACATTCAAAAGGCGTTCACAACTTTTAAGAATTCAAATGTTACCGCCACTAGGTAACTACTCATGAAAGAATATATAGGAATCCTACATTAAAGGATAGAGACATCAAGAACTAAGGATCGTAATCCCTTACCTTAGCCTTGCAGTCTTCGCTTAGCAAATTCACGTGCAAAATCTACAAACACACAAACACATCTTTCTTAGGAACACGAATTACTTTAATTCTCCGTCCCCATTAGGCTTTATTTTACTTCTTTAACTTCACGAGTTCATCATCTTAAACTCTTGGTTAGGGTTCGTCCTATCCATTATTGGTATTCCCAAAATACCCCTTTCGGATTACTAAAATATCCCTAGGGTTACATTAATTCCATTCTCCACATCGTGTTTTTATTGTTTAATTACCCACATCAAAACACTATTCACAGCCTCATAAGTTACTGTTCACAGCTTCAAAATACTATTCACAGCAACGCACACACACTGAACACACCCCCCACAGCACACACACTGTACACACCCCCACAGCACACACACTGAACACACCCCCCACAGCACACACACTGTACACACGCACACCTTACTGTTAACACACACACACGCACACACAAACACACACACACACCTTACTGTTAACACACACACACGCACACACTAACACACACACACACACACTGCCCATGCACACACACACGCAGCCCATCCACACACACACCCGGCAATATTCGCACACACACACACTAATCCTTAACCCATCAATATCACTTTTAAATCTCACTTTCATAAACCCTAGTTCATATTTTAGGGTTAGGGTTCTAGTTCAATACCCCCCCCAAATCACTAAACCAAAAATAGCACGAAGGATTCGAAAACTAGAGCGTAGGATGTTTACCTTAATCTGATTTCCTTTCTCTTTTCTTCTTCCTTCTTTTTTTTTTTTCTTCTCTGCGGTTCTCTCTCTCTCTCTTCCGCAGCAGCTCTCTCCCGATCTCTCCTTTTTATTTTTCTTTGCGGTAGAGATAATTAGGCTAGGGTAAGTGTATATATATTTTAGGGTTCCTAATTTCCCTAATTAAAAAGGATTTCAAAATCCTAATGGATTTTAATTTATTTGGGCCCGGATTTTAGTCCAACACCAACTTAATTAATTGAGCCCAAAATGAAAAAAAAGAATTTTAAAATAAGATAAAATACTCCCTCTAACCGGGTATTACATTCTTACCTCCTTAAAAGGGTTTGGTCCTCCAAACCGAACTCGTCATTCTGAGAATATGTCGGGATACGTCTCTCGCATCTCGCTCTCGAGCTCCCATGTAGCTTCTCTTTCGGTATGGTTGCTCCATTGTACCTTTACATAAGGAATCACTCTTTTCCTTAAAATCTGATCCTTGCGGTCGACAACCTTTACGGGCCTTTCATCATAGCTTAAATCAGCTCGAACTCTAAGCTGCTTATATTCGATCACATGGCTTGGGTCGGAAATGTACTTCCTTAACATCGATACATGGAACACATTATGCACTCCCGCTAGTACCGGCGGTAAGGCTAATTTATAAGCCACTGCCCCAACTCTTTCCAAAATTTCGAACGGTCCCACGTACCTCGGGCTTAACTTCCCGCGAATACCAAATCTCATAATTCCTTTTGTTGGCGAAATCTTCAAAAATACTCGATCCCCGATTTGAAATTCTAAATCACGTCTTCTACGATCGGCATAAGATTTCTGTCTACTCTGAGCGGTCAACAGCCAATTCCTTATCTGTTGCACTTTGTCCGCCGTCACTTGGACAATTTCTGGTCCAGTCAACTTCCTTTCACCCACTTCGTCCCAACAAGTCGGTGATCTACACTTTCGCCCATACAGTGCCTCGTACGGTGCCATTCCAATACTAGCATGGAAACTGTTATTATATGCGAACTCTACCAATGTCAAATGTTCATCCCAAGTCCCTTGCCAATCTAAAGATGTAGCTCGTAGCATATCCTCCAACGTTTGGATAGTTCTTTCTGACTGTCCATCGGTCTGCGGGTGAAAAGCTGTACTCATTGTCAACTCTGTCCCCAAAGCTTGTTGTAAACTTTTCCAAAATTTTGACGTGAATCGCGCATCTCTATCAGACACTATTGACACCGGTATCCCATGTAACCTTACAATCTCATCAATATATAACTTAGCCATCTTTTCTAGCGAATCTGTCACCTTGATTGCCAGAAAATGGGCCGATTTAGTGAGCCTATCTACTATCACCCAAATTGCGTTATACCCTTTCAACGTCTTCGGTAATCCAACCACTAGATCCATAGCTATGTGTTCCCACTTCCACTCAGGGATAGGTAACGACTGTAATAATCCTGCAGGCCTTTGATGCTCACTTTTTACTTGTTGACACACTAAGCATCTTGACACAAATTCTGCCACATCTCCCTTCATATGATTCCACCAATAAGATTCCCTCAGGTCTCTATACATTTTTGTGCTTCCCGGATGCACAGAAAACCTCGAACAATGAGCTTCATTTAAAATCTCTCTTTTGATGTCTTCGTTGCTTGGCACCCAAATCCTTGATTGGTACCTCACAATCCCGTCTTCTCCCATACGAAAGTCCTTCCATTTTCCTTCCACTAAGTTTGCACGTACTTTGCTCACTTCTTCATCAGTTACTTGCGCTATTTTGATTCTATCCAACAGCGTAGGCTGTACACTCAAGTGTGCCATATAGCCTTGAACTCTTACCTTCATGCCTAACATCTCAATACGACTCCACGTACTTACCTCCTTAGGCTTTAACGTCGCTAGGGTTCCATGATTCTTCCTACTTAGCGCATCCGCCACCTTATTGGCTTTCCCAGGATGATATAAGATTTCACAATCATAGTCTTTTAATAATTCGAGCCATCGCCTTTGCCTCATGTTAAGTTCTTTCTGAGTAAAGATGTACTTAAGACTCTTATGATCCGTATAAATTTGGCATGTCGTCCCATATAAGTAATGTCTCCAAATCTTCAATGCAAATACTACCGCGGCTAATTCTAAATCATGAGTCGGGTAGTTCTTTTCATGGACCTTCAATTGTCTCGATGCATATGCTATAACCTTGTCACTCTGCATTAACACGCAGCCTAATCCCTTAATCGACGCATCGCTATAAATTACAAACCCGTCTGACCCAGAGGGTAATGTAAGAACGGGTGCAGACACCAATCGTCGCTTCAACTCTTGAAAACTCTTCTCACACTCCTCTGACCAAACGTATTTTACTCCTTTTTGAGTCAGTCTTGTCAATGGCACAGATAATTTAGAGAAACCTTCAACGAATCTCCTATAGTAACCAGCCAAACCCAAAAAGCTCCTTATTTCACTAACAGTAGTAGGCCTCTCCCAGTTCACGATAGCCTCTATCTTTGTCGGGTCCACTTCTACCCCCTCCTTAGATATAACATGGCCTAGGAACGCTACTTTTTCCAACCAGAATTCGCACTTCTTGAACTTAGCATACAATTGTTGTTCCCTTAAGATTTGTAACACTAACCTCAAATGCTCCTCGTGCTCCTCCTTAGTCCTTGAGTAGACTAGAATATCATCAATGAATACTATGACACATTTGTCCAGAAGTTCCTGAAATACCCTATTCATCAACTCCATAAACGCGGCAGGCGCATTAGTCAACCCAAAAGGCATCACCAAAAACGTGACCATACCTTGTCCTAAAGGCCGTCTTCGCAATGTCTTCCTTTTTCACCCTTAACTGATGATAACCAGATCTCAAATCTATCTTCGAAAAGTAACACGCTCCCCGAAGTTGGTCAAATAAGTCATCTATCCTTGGTAATGGGTACTGATTCCTCACCGTCACGCGGTTCAGTTCTCTATAGTCTATACACATTCTCATTGACCCATCCTTCTTCTTTACGAATAATACAGGTGCACCCCATGGCGATACACTTGGTCTAATCAAACCCTTATCCAACAGTTCTTGTAGTTGCTCTTTTAGCTCTTTCAATTCTGCCGGAGCCATTCTGTAAGGTGCCTTTGATATTGGCGCGGTTTCTGGTGCCAAATCGATAGAGAACTCCACTTCCCTCTCTGGGGGTATACCAGGCAATTCCTCTGGAAACACATCTGCAAATTCTCTAACTACTGACAAAGATTCTATACTAATCTCCCCACTATCGGTTTTTCCAACGTAAGCCAAAAACCCTTCACATCCTTTCCTTAGCAACCTGCGAGCCCTCATCACAGAGATGAAGTCCAATCTGGTTCTAGGCTTCATGCCTTGAAAACGAAACTCTTCACCAGATGGCAACCTAAAGTGAACTTCCTTCTTGAAACAGTCAACATGGGCATGGTATGCAGCTAACCAGTCCATTCCTAAGATTACATCGAACTCTCCCATCTCTAATTCGATCAAATCAACCTCTAGTTCCATTTCGCCTATGCTTAACGGGCACTTTCTATATATAGACACAATAGGAATCGATTCTCTAGTAGGTGTATCTATCACTAGAGGTGTCTCCAATTCTTCAGATTTCAAATTCATTTGTTTCGCCACTCGCGTACTAATAACGGAGTGCGTAGCGCCCGTATCAATCAAAGCATATACATTTCGAAGGCAGAGTCGAAGAGTACCTGCTACCAGATCGTTTGAAGCTCTTGCATCTCTAGCCGTCATAGTGAACACACGACCACGGCCTCCACCCTTGTCCTTGTCGCCATCCTTAGCTCCCTGTGCATTGTTGTTCTTCTTTGGTTCTGGGCATTTCCAATACGGGTGTCCCATCTTGTCGCAGTTGTAGCATTTCTTTTCCTTGAACCAGCAGTCTTCGGTTTTGTGCCTTCCCTGGCAAGACTGACACTTCTCGCCCGTCCCCTTATCACGAGCATCATTTTTGTCTCCATCTCGGCGGTTATTGTAGCCCTTGTTCTGATACTTATTCCCAGCACCTTCTTTCCCACGATTATCATCACTGGCTTTTCGCTTGTTACCCCCATCTCGGTTCCATCCTCCGGAACTTCCTTTCCATCCAGTCGATTCCTTTTCAATGGCTTTCTTCTTTTCCTCTTTCTTGCTGCGGTAATTATCAGATTCTTTCTCTACCAACCTTGCCCGATCCACAATGTCACTGTATGTCGGCAGCATTAAAGGTGTAATCCTGAACCTTATGCGGTCACTCAATCCCGCTTCAAACTTACGGGCTTTCTGCCCCTCGTTATCAAAGAAAGTCGGAGCGAATTCCAGCAGCTCTGTGAACTTCGCGCAGTAATCATCTACGGTCATGCTACCCTGAGTCAGCATCAGGAACTCCGCTACCTTCTCATTGCGGACACTTGCGGGGTAATACTTCTCATAAAACACCGTCTTAAACCTGTTCCACGTGAAGGCCTCATCTCCACGCGCAGCTGATGCTCTCTTTTCGGCTTCCCACCATTTAAGAGCCTTTCCTTTAAACATGAACGTTGCAAATACCACCCGTTGTTCCGTTGTGCAAGTCAACGTCTCAAAAATCTTCTCCATGTCTTTTATCCAATCCTCTGGCTTATCTTTTGGCTCTCCAGAGAATGATTCTGGGTTTCTTTTCTGAAATGACTCAAGAGGATCTCTCTGTGTCACTGGTTGAGGTTGTGGTTGCTGCTGCTGAGCTGCCAATCCTTGCACTACTTGGCCGATTCCAGCCATTGTCTGAGCTAATGTCTGTAGTAAATTAGTCATGTTGGGATCTTGTCCACCATCGTTTCCGGCATTGCTCCTTCTGTTGTTCCTCGACATCTGAGGATAACAGGATATCTATTAATACTGCGAATACAAAACGTTTTACACGCTCTCGCGTACTTTATACTTTTACTTTCACAACATACACTGAGGTCGCCTTACTAGGCTTGTTATTTAAATAAAGGTCATTCACTTAGACCTATGGCCGTTTACTAAGCCAACGCTTTATTATTATAGTAAATTTTACTACATTTCTTGGGTCTCATTATACCCCTATCTTTATTATTTCTTTCTATGAATCTTGATTTACTTTCATAGGTCATTTCACTAGACCATACTTTTGGTTATATTTGGCCGTCTTCCCCGACCAATCATACATTCATTTCAAAAGATTTCTTTGGTACTTCTTTGCCTTGGCCATTTCATTAGGCCGCTTATGCTTATTTCAATCATTCTACTCTGACCGAAACTAACTTTCACTTGGCTGTTTCACTAAGCCAATTTCATTCATGATCTTTTCATTTGACCACTATTTCTTGTTTTAGTTAGTTCGTTTGCCATAACTTTAAAACAAAACAATTTACAAGACTATATGCTAAAATAACTTCAATAATTTTATTAAAAGAATTTTGGAATTCAAACAAAACGAGAGTTCTACTAAAAGAATCTAACTGACTAAGCTAGCTATTAATACTAAGAATAAAATAATTCTAAATTTCGTTCCTCAATCACGGCCTACATTCTTCCTAGGCCTTCCCCTAGGCCTTCCACTAGGGACCCTTGGTGCACTCTTTGAACCTCTTGGCCTTCCTCTCGGCCTACGAACCGGTGCTTCCTCCAGTTCTTCCTCATCTTCGATCACAATTGGGGTAGCTTCGTTGCCCTCCACTATGACCTCTATCTCTACCGCTTCTTCCTCTTCTAGTTCCTCTATCTCCTCATTGGCTCCCATTTCCCCCACATTGGGTGCTTCCTCAAGTTCTGGGACTTTGTAGTAATTTCTGTAATATTCTTCCCTTATCGAGGCTTCATACACGTCCTGCTTATTCACAGCCTCTTTTAGCTTCTCCACTTCATCTACCGCTTTATGCCACCTTTCCCTAGTATACATCCATCGCTCAAATGTAGCGTCTGTTTTCTTCTCTTCATGTTTAAGCTGCTTCTTGAGCTTTCTGACAGTCCATGCATGCCTCAGAGCTGCCCTTTCCTTTGGTGTCTTATGCCTCAAATTCTTCATCATTTTGTCCTTAAGTCCGTCCATTTCCTATAATTTGGACACAATCAACGTTAGAATCACATACTTAAAGTCAATAACCGTCATCTTAAGCATATAAAAGAAAGACATAAAAAGGACGTTTCTTATCTTAGGTTCTTTCCCAAAATAGTAAGTTTCCTTATTTGGAAAGTTCCTCAATTTAGAAAGTTTCCTAATTTAGAAAGTTTCCTCAAAAGGTAAGTTTCCCAATTTAGAAAGTTTCCTCAAAAGTACTATCTTCCTTATCAGAGTTCTAAAGCCCAATCTATGTTAAGTACTATTTATCCTCATAGTCTTAACTTCTTTCTATAGTCTCCCATGTAAACCTAAACCGGAGCTCTGATTACCAACTGTAACACCCCGAATTTCGGAGTAATATAATATAATATCCTTTAATAAAACTCGTCCCTAAACGCGGGAAAACAACGGTCTTAAACAATAATTCAAACATCAACGGCTAGTATCTCTAACCACTATTCAAAATAAATAACGGAAGCGAATTAATTGTCTTTCAAAACTCCTACGGCTAATTATAACCATCATTTAAATAAACATTCATAAATAGTTCTTTCTAACTACTACTAAAAGACTTCCTTCAAATCTTCATCGTCAAGGTCTTCATTATCACCTTAACAACTCCTCTTTTGTCCATCGAGACCTCCTCCTATTTATATCCTGGAGAACAAATATTATGGAAGGGGTGAGCGAACAATGCTCAGTAAGTTCATACGGGATCTCTCCGGGTTCTAAGGAGAGATGACCGGAAGAACGAAACAATGATAGTATTTTCAAGGATGAGCTTTCATTTAAATATTGAGTTAACCGCTAAGATTCAAACAGTTAACAATAACATTTTTCAAAACGATAGGGTGGCATTTACTTTCAAGTCCGTCAATTCCAAGATATCGTCACCATTTCAGGTGCAATGCCTGATCAGGGCATTTAGGTAAGATTTATCATGATAATCAACTACTTCATTTAAGCAGTACCAAAGTCTAGTTCTTTTTCATTTCAAACTAGATTAACCTACTTAGTCCGTCTATACCACATTGAGATACAGCGAAGTAAGCGAATGTCTATACCACATTAAGATATAGCAAGGTTTCAACTTAGTGTTCAAGGTACGAGAACACCATACAATTTCAAAGATATGTTTTGGTACCCATTGATTTAAAACATGTCAAGGGGTAGGAACATTCAAAAGGCGTTCACAACTTTTAAGAATTCAAATGTTACCGCCACTAGGTAACTACTCATGAAAGAATATATAGGAATCCTACATTAAAGGATAGAGACATCAAGAACTAAGGATCGTAATCCCTTACCTTAGCCTTGCAGTCTTCGCTTAGCAAATTCACGTGCAAAATCTACAAACACACAAACACATCTTTCTTAGGAACACGAATTACTTTAATTCTCCGTCCCCATTAGGCTTTATTTTACTTCTTTAACTTCACGAGTTCATCATCTTAAACTCTTGGTTAGGGTTCGTCCTATCCATTATTGGTATTCCCAAAATACCCCTTTCGGATTACTAAAATATCCCTAGGGTTACATTAATTCCATTCTCCACATCGTGTTTTTATTGTTTAATTACCCACATCAAAACACTATTCACAGCCTCATAAGTTACTGTTCACAGCTTCAAAATACTATTCACAGCAACGCACACACACTGAACACACCCCCCACAGCACACACACTGTACACACCCCCACAGCACACACACTGAACACACCCCCCACAGCACACACACTGTACACACGCACACCTTACTGTTAACACACACACACGCACACACAAACACACACACACCTTACTGTTAACACACACACACGCACACACTAACACACACACACACACTGCCCATGCACACACACACGCAGCCCATCCACACACACACCCGGCAATATTCGCACACACACACACTAATCCTTAACCCATCAATATCACTTTTAAATCTCACTTTCATAAACCCTAGTTCATATTTTAGGGTTAGGGTTCTAGTTCAATACCCCCCCAAATCACTAAACCAAAAATAGCACGAAGGATTCGAAAACTAGAGCGTAGGATGTTTACCTTAATCTGATTTCCTTTCTCTTTTCTTCTTCCTTCTTTTTTTTTTTTCTTCTCTGCGGTTCTCTCTCTCTCTCTTCCGCAGCAGCTCTCTCCCGATCTCTCCTTTTTATTTTTCTTTGCGGTAGAGATAATTAGGCTAGGGTAAGTGTATATATATTTTAGGGTTCCTAATTTCCCTAATTAAAAAGGATTTCAAAATCCTAATGGATTTTAATTTATTTGGGCCCGGATTTTAGTCCAACACCAACTTAATTAATTGAGCCCAAAATGAAAAAAAAGAATTTTAAAATAAGATAAAATACTCCCTCTAACCGGGTATTACATATTGTAGCCTTGTTTCATCTCACTTGACAATTTTTATTCCATTTGTGACGGAGTAGAAAATATGTACTTAAACGAAAGAACTTACTATCATCTGAGAAGTAGTGAGGTCAATGGGTTGATGATATTTTTCCGTACGGGTAGCAATAAACAAACTCACTCGATCGACGGGTTTCTTCACGTCTTCTCTCTATCATTCATACGAGAACTATTTTATATTGACAGAAAATATGAACTAAAAATACTATAGAAGAACATTATTAGAATAGTGAGAACTTAATTAATATATGACAAACCTCCTTCCTGATTTGACAATGTGACCTTTTTCCAGTCCTACTAAGACCCTCTTGCTTTGATCGATTCATATTGCTTATTTTTGCTATTTCCTGAGAAATAAAAATACAGGTAATATCTAGTCCATGTAGGTAACTGAAATCATTAAAGTATCTCTAGATTGATGTAAAATATACCTTAGACTTATCTGAACCCCACTCTTGAATAAGATCAGGCCACTGTTCTTCAACTACGGACGGTGGACAGTTAGCCAAGCTCTCCTCATCAGTTTCATATCTGTTGTATATATCTTTCACTGAATGTTTCCATTCTTTCCATAAATGACAACTAAATGAATTACATGATGACTTAAGATATTTTCCTGGGTTCTAAGCAAGTTGTGATTTTTTCACTAGCAAAGTTGATGACTTCAAGGTCCTTCTTTTAGGCCTAAACATAAAAGCCTAAATACTCCCTCTATCCCAAAATATTGTTCCTTCTTTTTTTGAGGTTAGTAAGAACGAATTTTGAGTAATAATTGGTTTAATTTAATCATCCAAATGAAAATATAAAACTTGTTATTGATACACCATATCAAACCTATCAATAGCGAGTTTAATATTGTCATTAGGATAATGAACTTGAACTAACATTATTACTCAAAGTTCATTCGTTATAACTTTAAAAAATTGTGAACAACATTTTGGGACGGAAGTAGTAGTTCAAATAAACTATTTTGATCCTAAACTTTATGATCTCAGCCAACCCCACTTTCTCTTAAAAGAAAAGTCTTTAAATAACCAGAGATACACTTATTTAAAAAATCATCAAATCACATTATTTCTATTTGTGAAAATTAAATCAAACAAAAGATGCACATCTTAGGTAACAAAGAATATGATATTTTCCACTTGCAAACTACTACTGTCATGCACTAGGAAGGCTTGAACATTCAAAATCCTATATTATAACAACGTGCACAACTAGAATCAAACATAACATCGACAAACAAAATACATAACTTTCTGCCAATCAATCATCGAGAATAGGCTGAGCCCTTTCGATTTTTACTAGATTAACGCTCAGTTTAGAAGGGGAAGCACAACTATATATACTAAAAAATAGACTATCAAAAATTACCGAAGAATTTTGGAGCAGAGAATGAAGGAGCGAAGCAGAACGAATCGGTTACGGATCTGCATCCATGAAGACGAGTGATATTAAGGTTTATGGCCAAAGATTAAGAAGATTTTAGGATTTTGGGCATAAAGGTTTATAGAGTGTACCTTAGATTGGATGAAAGAGCTGGAGATCCGCCTCCACCATTGTCTTGATATGATGAAACTATGGGTTAGGGTTTTTCTTTCAGCTATAGAGAATGGGGAAATTTGGGGAAATTAAGTGGAGATATTTTGGGACGTTTTCATTTGGGGAAAAGATAGCGTGGGAAATTTTTGGTGAAATTTGGAAGTTTCGCGGGTTCAATTTACACGATGTATCCTCGTACACCGTTTGTAACTAACACATATACGAGGGAAGGAAAAAGACATCGTATATAATTATATTAAATACGGCAGATCTTAAAATTAGTCGTATATAATGCAAATAAATATGGCTGATTTTATGATTAGTCGTATATAATGAATTTATATACGTGGGGGCACCATGTTTCCGTATTTATAATCACATATATGAAGGCTATGGTGTAACCGCCGTATATAACAATTATCTACGGCGGCCCCGTGTCAGCCACCGTATATAGCTGCCGTAAAAAATACACTTTCTTGTAGTGTCTCTTTCTTATTTGTTAAGTTGCTCTTTGAAAACCTTGCTGGAACCTTGCTTGATGATCTGGGTCTTGCTGACTTTCTGAACTTTTGAAATCTTTTCACGAACATAGCAAAGTCATCATCATCCATATCTAGCAAATTTGATGTGGAGATTTTTGGATCTTCTTCCTCGATCATTTCTTCTTTTTGAGCGACCAACGACATGCCTTTTACTTTTCCTTCCATTTCATCAATGTTGTGAAGCTTGATTTCAAAGACTTTGAGGTTGGCATAGAGGCTTCTGAGTGACATATCATCTAGAAGCTTGGTGTCTTCAAGAGTGTTTCCCTTGTGAAGATGTTGGGTATGCTTATTATAAACCACTCCTATTACCTTAATTTGATTGATCCCATAACCTTATTTTACTCTTTGTGGACTTTAGGATATACTGTAAGAAGTACTTGTGCTTCATTTAGAATAGTCCACTTTATAGTTGAATAGGCTTAGCAGATTAGGACCCTCAATTTTTCTAAGTCTGGAGATATGAGGTAAGGCCCTTGCCTACCGCATGGAGCCTACCGCATGACCAAGGTTACCTCATGCTGTCTACCTTGCCGCATGATGGTTCCTACCGCATGGCCCATCCTACCGCATCCAACCTTGGTTGAAGAAAAACTCAAGTTGGTTCAAACTTAACCATGGTCACTCTTATGTACTTACCTTAGTTAGTTTAGAACGTTGCAAATTCAAATTTCAAATTTGAATACAACTGTCATCATAGTACAGTTGGCCCACCATGACTCTGCAACAAAAGGATAACTCAGAATGAGCTCCAATTAGAATTCAACAGCTCATTGTCCTTCAACTTGGACCCCAAATATTTCCAACGGCTAGTTTCTCCTTCAATGCTATAAATAGTCCTTGTGTTCTTCATTGAACTTACGCTGAGATTCTAAGAGAGAAATTGATGTTGAAATTCTTGGTGATTGAAGATCATACTCAATATTTCCAGAATCCTTTTAATCTTCAAGCACTCAACCTTTGAGCATTCAACAAGTCTCCAGCAACCTTCAAAGATCAAATCTCAAGCCTCATCACACAAGTTTCATTACGCTCTAAAATCATATAGATTTCAAAGAGCTTTTGATTCTTACACACACTCACCCCGATTGATCAATCACATAGATTGAATCATTAGGGATACACTGGTCTAAGTGTAGGATTGTTCTTCATAGAAATAGGTGTTGATTCAAATACTTCATCTCTGTAATCTGTACTCAAGTGAATCTAATATATACCGCATTCAAAATCCAAGACTGACCATCTTGGTAAAGGACGTAGATCTTTTAACAGATCGAACCTTTACAAATCATTGTGTTCTTTACTTACTGCCCTTTTCATTTCTGCAAATTTACTTTAAGTCTTGTTCATCTTGTTATTATTGTTCATATTAATCTCGTTTGTTTTTTAGTGTTTGATTTTTCAGAATTAAGAACAATTGTGAATTGTGTTTGATTGTCTACCTCATTGCCTAAGTTAAAATATGACTAACTTATCATTTGCCAAAAATCTCTAAGACACAAGTTTTCAATCTCTCAACCTACCTCACTCTAACCTACCGCATATACACGTACCGCACCATTATCTACCGCGTCCTTTATCTACCGCAAATATAACCTACCGCATTTAACTTATCAAAAACAACTCTAAACTTGTTTCAACGAAAACTTCCGCTGTGCATTTTATACTTGACCGCGTGGTTTTCATCTACCGCAAAATTCAAAGTATAAGCATAAGGTTGAATTTTGAAAAAGGGTTGGAATTTTAAATAGGCTATTCACCCCCCCCCCCTCTCTAGCCTCTTTTCATACCCTTGTTGTGTCTCTGGGACCAACAAGTGGTATCAGAGCTAACACCTTTATAAAACTTCTGTTTTTCAAGCTTAATAGCTTGGGTGCCGATTCAAAATGGCAAGTCAGAAAACTATGGCAACGGTTAACTTCACTCACGTTCCAGCGTTCGACGAAGATAATTTTGACGTATGGAAGCACAGCATTCTAACTCAGTTCTACTCCATGGACGAGCAACTTTGTGATTGTCTTACCATTGGACCATACTTCCCAATGAAAGCTAATTCGAATCCAGAAACCAATGCAGACATACCATCAATCAAGAAACCAAAAGCTGAATGGACCGATGAACAGAAAAGACTAGTTAGAATGGATGTGAAAGAAAAGAGCATACTCCTAAGTACCTTGAGTACGTCTCAACGTCGACAAATCATGGAATGTGCAACAGCTAAAGAACTTTGGGATGCAATTGAAGATTACATCGAAGGAGATCAAGCTTGCAAGGAAAGCAAAAAGTTTGCAATTCAAAGAAGATTCAACAACTTTGCTAACATCCCCGGTGAATCACTAAGAGCCACTTATGATCGTAATTGTGAGATCGTGAGTACTTATACAGCACTCGGAAAGAAGCTTACCAAGAAAGAAATCAATGTTAATTTTCTCGCTGCTCTTGGTTCTCAATATCTTCACAAAGGAAACACTCTTGAAGATACCAAGCTTCTAGATGATATGTCACTCAGAAGCCTCTATGCCAACCTCAAAGTTTTTGATATCAAGCTCCATAACATTGAATAAATGGAAGGAAAAACTAAGAGTTTATTGTTGGTCGCTCAAAAGGAAGAAGTGATCGAGGAAGAAGATCCAAAAATCTCCACATCAGAATTGCTTGATATGGATGATGATGATTTTGCTATGTTCGTGAAAAGATTCCAAAAGTTCAGAAAGACAGCAAGACCGGGATCAACAAGCAAAGCTCCAACAAGGTTTTCAAGGAGCAGCCCTTCAAAGAAGAAAGAGAATTTCAACTTCTCCAAGAAGAAAGAAGATCTTGTTTGTTTTAATTGCAGGAAACCAGGTCACTTCGCATCAGAATGTCCAATTCCCAACTACGAGTATATGAAGAAGAAAAGTAACTTTACTCCAAGGTATTCAAAGCAAAAGGGAATGATGGCTGAAGAAGACTCTACCTCAAAAGAGTTAGCTACTTGGATAGAGTCAGACTCTGATGAAAGCGATGAGGATTCTGAAGAAGGTCACATCTGTTTGGTCGTTCAATCCGATGATGAGGATGATAATGAAAGTCGTCTCTCATCAAATGCAAAACCTAAACGGATAAGTTATATGGCCGATGAACTTGCTGAAAAAGGATTCCTAACTCCGGTTCAAAAGAATGGTGATCTTCTATTTTCAAGATGTGATGTGAGTGCAGTAAAGAAAGCTCTACTAAATCCCAAAGTGAAGGAAGTTCTGTCTACCACACCTCAAGTCAAGTTTGACATTTCCTTTGATGAACAAGAAAAGATGTTCATGAAAGCTGAACAGGTAATTAGTAAGTTTTCTGGCATGAAGGAAGCTTTAGCACTTTCAACTGAAGAAATTTCCCACCTTAAGACGGAGAAATCTCTACTAAGATCTGAACTCACCCTCCTTAAGGAGCAGATCAAGAGCATGACTCCTCTTACTGATCAAAACAATTTCTTAGAAGAACAAAATGCTATATTTAAAGTTAAAAACGATGAATTGGTTGCTGAGATAAATGATCTTAAAAGGAGTACTAATGAGTGGACCAATTCACGTGCACTATGGAACAAATCTTAGAATCCCAAAAGTCTAGTGGTGATAAGGAAGGTTTGGGATTTCAAACTAGTGACAACTTTAAATGTGCATCTTGTTGTGAAAGAGATGAGAAATTTACCCAGCAAACTTTGGAAGTGTCGAAAGCTAAACATCATGTTTCAAAGGGACAAGGACAAGAACCAAAGAAGAAACTAGATTTCAACTATGTCTACCCTAAGAAACAAACTAGCAAGGCAAAGTTGAAAGGTATTGCCATGGATGAAACTACCGCAGGGGCTTCCTCTAGCAAGGTAGATAGTGCTCCCTCCCGCATGAACTTGTCGCAAGGTCATGCTACCGCACCAAGGAAGATGGCAACCGCATGGAAGCCATCGACCGCACGTGGCAGCAAGGCAGCAAAGTTCAAGAGGATGAACTTTGTTAAGGAGACCTCATCCATACCAGTAAATGATGTTGTGCTTAAGAACTCAACGAAGTTTGTTAACCCTCAGTTGGGTGGCTTCCACCAATGTTCCGTGTGTGATGATTATGGTCACAAGGCTGCTGAATGTCTTTTAAGATTCACACCATATCCCAGAAGGCTTAAACCCCCTTCTGTGAGGCAAGTGTGGGTTGTTAAAAGTTGCTAACCCTTTGGACCCAAAAGAATAAACGGGGACCTTGTTCTTAAATGTTTATTTTATAGGTTCTCTGCTTAATGGCTTGACTCTCCAAGGATAGATCAAGTTTATGGTATCTCGATAGTGGCTGTTCAAGGCACATGACCGGAGATATCAACTTATTGGAAGATGTCCGTGAAGAGAAAGGTCCATCAGTAACCTTCGGAGATAATAACAAAGGAAAGACTGTAGGATATAGAGTTATTCGAAAAGGAAAAATCACCATCCAAGAAGTCTCTCTCGTTATTGGACTACAACACAATTTACTCTCAATATCTCAATTCTGTGACAAAGGATTGCAATGCCACTTCACCTCAAACTTCTGTCTCATCAAAGATGGCACATCTGGCGTCATTTTGCTCAAAGGGATTCGTAAGAAAAATGTTTATGTTGTTGATTTTAATTCATCTTGCATTTCTTCTAATCTCTGTTTTGTGGCAAAGAATGTTAGTGAGAATAGTTGGCTGTGGCACAAAAGACTAAGTCACTTAAACTTCAAGTATCTCTCCAAGATTGGTAGAGAGAATCGAGTTCTTGGTCTACCCAAAGTAGCCGATCACCACGATAAGAAGTGCACAGCATGTCAACTTGGCAAACAGCCAAAAGCGTCTTTCTCCAGCAAGACGACACCCTCAACTTCTAGATGTTTGCAACTACTACATATGGACTTGTTTGGACCTGTTACTACCGCAAGTATTGGTGGAAATAGATATACCTTAGTTGTGGTAGATGACTACTCAAGATATACGTGGCTCGAGATGATGATCTCCAAAGATGATTGTTATGACATTTTGATCGCACTCTTTAGACAGCTCCAAACACAAAAAGAAGATGATATCGTTAGTGTTCGATCCGACAACGGTACAGAATTCAAGAACAACGGTGTTTCTCAGTACTGTGATGATTATGGTATTGACCATAACTTCTCTGCTGCTGGAGTTCCACAACAAAATGGTGTAGTGGAAAGGAAGAACAGAACGTTGATAGAGGCTGGAAAGACAATGATTGCTGAAGCAAAGCTACCTCAATATTTTTGGGCAGAAGCAGTCAACACAGCATGCTTCACTCAGAATAGATCCCTCATCAACAAGACCTACAACAAAACTCCTTATGAACTTTGGAGAGGAAGAACCCCCAATATAGCATACTTCAAGATATTTGGATGCAAATGATTCATACTCTACAACGGTAAAGAACATCGAGGTAAATTTACTCCTAAGGCCGATGAAGGTATATTTATTAGGTATGCTAAACACTCAAAAGCTTTTCGTGTATTTAATAAAACCACTCTTAAGATAGTAGAATCTGTCCATGTTACTTTTGATGAACATTCTCTCCTTGAGCCACATATGGCTCCAAATGTTGCTGATGATTTTGTTGAGCTTAATGAGATAGGTACAACTCAACCTCAAAATCAATCAACTCAAGGAAAACCATCTACTTCAACTGCACCTTCATCTACCTCGTATGAAGCACCAGAAGCTACCACATCTGCTGCTACCTCAAATGGATTTAAAGTTGAAACACCCATCAATGTGGAAGAACCTATTCCCCAAATTTCTTATGATTGGGATGGCTCAAATGATGTACCACTAGAAGATTTACAACCACCATCAACTCAACCAGACATACCTCAAGAAGTTCGTGAGGTCAGAGATCACCCAATTCAGAATATCATTGGTGATTTGCATTCTGGTGTTAGAACAAGAAGATCGAACTATGATGCACTTACCGTATTCATATCTCAAGTTGAACCCAAGAAAGTTGATGAAGCACTCCAAGACTCAAGTTGGGTTGTTGCTATGCAAGAAGAGCTCAACCAATTTGAAAGATGTAAAGTTTGGACCTTGGTTCCAAGGCCACAAGATCAAGGAGTGATTGGTACAAAGTGGGTGTTCCGAAACAAGATGGATGAGAATGGAAGCATCACAAGAAACAAAGCTAGGTTGGTTGCACAAGGCTATAGACAAGAAAAAGGCATTGATTACGACGAAACATTTGCCCCCGTTGCGAGACTCGAAGCTATAAGAATATTCTTGGCTTATGCCTCTTACAAAAGATTCAAGCTATATCAAATGGATGTGAAGAGTGCATTCCTCAACGGTGAACTTCAAGAAACTGTCTATGTTGCTCAACCGCCCGGATTTGAAGATCCCAAATTTCCAAATCATGTCTTCAAACTCCGTAAAGCTTTGTATGGACTCAAACAAGCTCCATGAGCATGGTATGATACTCTATCTAATTTTCTCCTTAAAAAGGGATTCAAGCGTGGTAAGATCGACACAACTTTAGTCATTGCTAAATATAATGATCATACTTTACTTGTTCAAATATATGTCGATGATATTATTTTTGGTTCTACTAATGAATTGTTGTGTAAGCGTTTTGAGAAACTCATGAAAAGAAAATTTGAGATGAGCATGATGGGAGAATTGACATTCTTCCTTGGGCTACAAATTAAACAATGTGCTGAAGGCATCTTCCTCAACCAAGCTAAGTACACAAGAGATCTCATCAAGAAATTTGGACTTGAAAATGCAAAGGCATACGACACTCCTATGGCTACTGGTAACAAGCTAGATAAAGACTTGAAAGGTAAGAAGGTTGATCAAACCTTGTATCGAGGTATGATTGGCTCTCTCCTATACTTAACTGCTAGTAGGCCAGATATCATGTTTAGTGTTTGCTTTTGTGCTCGTTATCAAGCTGATCCTAAAGAAGCACATCTTATTGCTGTTAAACGTATTATTCGATATCTATCTCGGACTATTAACCTTGGACATTGGTACTCCAAAGATTCAACTTTTGATCTTATAGGTTACTCAGATGCAGAATATGCAGCATGTACCATCGACAGGAAAAGCACGAGTGGAACTTGTCATTTCCTTAGAAATCGACTAGTTTCATGGGCAAGCAAGAAACAAGCCTCAGTCTCTGTATCTACCACAGAAGCTGAATGTATAGCTGCTGGAAGCTGCTGCTGCCAAGTGCTGTGGATGAAGCAACAATTGGTTGACTACGGAATCAAAGAAGAAAATTGTCCAATCTTTTGTGACAATACATCTACCATTGCTGTCTCCAACAACCCTGTCATGCATTCCAATACCAAACACATTGATATCAAATACCACTTTCTCAAGGATCATGTGGAACAAGGTAATATCCATCTAGAGTATGTGAGTACTGATGATCAAATTGCAGATATTCTCACCAAGGCTCTCGATTCCAAGAGATTTAGGTATTTAAGAGGAGAAATGGGTATGCTAGAACTCTAACTCAAACTTTTCCATATAATTTCTTGTACTAATGTATTTTGTCCAAAAGTTCAAAATCAAGTTAGGTTCACGGCAGACCAACTCACGGTCAAGCATATGACACAAGTCTCTAAATTCACTTGACCGCAACTCATGTCTGCCGCATCAACTATGCTGCCGCATATACTAGAGGTTAAGAACAAGCAAGGTAAGACCTCACCGATCTCACATGTCACGGTCGATCTTCAAGTTACCGCATTCAAAGGCCCCAGGTAAGTCTTTCTAACTTAGAGATATCTAGGTTGCTTAGATCTAATCTACCTCAAGGGTATTAAGGTAATTTCCACTTTTCCCTCGCTTTATTTAATTCAAATATTTTGGAGCATTAAATTTTCATTTAATTTTTATTCCTTAAATATTTATTGAGCCGTCATTGGATATCCTGATTTGACACCTAGTCACCTTGAATTTAATGAGAATAGACAACCCTAGGTCATGTCAGCCCTTTTTGCAAAAAAACCCTCCATATTCCCATCACTCTGACCTCTGCAAACCACCCTCCACCTTAAACCGTTCCACTTCCTTCTTATACTCCACCACTCTACCCTTCTTACTTTTTCAAAAAATCACTCTCTCTAATCTCTCTCTAAAAACCTCCCTCTCTAAACCGCCATTCTCTCTCAAATTTTCTCTATATAATGACTTCAAAACCACTAAAAAAGAAATCCTCAAAATCTGCTGCATCGGGAGACGAATATCCAAGTTCTATTCCATCTCAATCCACTCCTCCAGTCGTCATTATGGTATGGATTCTCATTCTTTTTGTTCTTGGTGGGTTTCTCTAAAAACCCCTCATATTCTCGGTACATCTTTGAAATTTCTTGTGTTTTTTATGTTAAAATCCTTAGTTAGGAGGGTATTGTTGTTCTAAATTATCTTTGTCACATTTTTCAATGGACTCGATCTCAATTTCGTATTGTTTTTACCCAACTGGGTTTATAAATTTTCGGCATTCATATTTCTCCCCTTTCAATTTTCTTTGTTTAATGACGTTTGTTTCATGAAATTGATATGATATTAAGACTTTACATGCATTTCCGGTTATATCTATGTAATTTTCATTCATTTTTTTTTATCATTTTTCTGGAAATCTGGATTATCGTGTGTATGGTGTTCTTCGTGTTGTTGTTCATGTTCTAGGATAATTTTTCTTTTTGATACATTTTGATTATCTTTTTCATAATTTTCATGTTTATGCACTATTCACCTTTTGATCTATTTCAATACAACACTTTTATGTTTACGGTAGCCTTACCTTATCATACTTACCGCATTGCTATCTTACCGTGCCTCACTTGACCATGCACTCCTTACCACATTCTCTTGTTAAGTGACCGCACAACTTACCTCAATTTTAAACTATGAACTCGGTTTCATTACCGGACTTAAATCATTTTATTCCAGGCATTACATTGGACCTTGATGATCTCAAGAAAGATTCTATCGGCCGCAACATCTTGGGCCAGTTGAAAAAGTCTGGATTTCTACCGTTCTTTACGTTTAATCAAGACTTCCACCTACCGGCGTTCGTGGATGAGTTCTTTAGCTCTGCGGTGGAAATGGAAAATTCTGAGGAACCTGACTCTCATCCTAAATTTATAAAAGCCTCCGTCATGGGAATTCCATTATCCTTTGATGCCAGTGATGTCGCCCATGCCTTGGGCATTAAATTGGATAGAGACGGACCTGATGCATTTTCTAAAGAGGAATCACTTGCTCTTGCTAAAAAGCTTGCTGGAACAACTGATATTCTGAAAATTCAAACGAAAGATATAGGCGAGATCATGTATCACATAGGTCATCTAGTGGATCATGCACTATTGTGCAAAACAAGAAATCACGCTAATTTCAATCATACTCAGTGGATGATATGTGCCGTGATTTACCTTAGAAAACGGTTGGATTGGGGACAGGTTATCTATGATGTGTTAAAAGCAAATATCATTTCTTATAAGGATGCGGCTGATGAGAATGAGACTAAGTACCGTACCAACAGCTGCCTGATCTCTTACCTAATGAGTCTCACCCTCCGTATCAAGGTGTTGTATTAGCAAAATTCAAACTACAAGGTATTCATCCCCACCACCAAAGATTTCTGCCGCAGATCCATGCGTTCAAACTACCGCAACAATTTTGGTGATGCACTATACAGATCTTATCTTCTCAATGATCCTGTTGAGGAGTATTTACCTCCTAAGTATACCAAGCGTGGTCTGCTAAACTTGGGTGATAATATCTTGAATGATGCCGATGCTGCCGCATTTGAAAAGGAGCGTAAGAAAGCTGCCGCTCTAAAGGCCAAAGCCAAAGGAGTTGCAATCTCTCCACCTCCTCCCTCTGTGAAAGGGAAAGAAAAGATCATTCATGTGGAGCAAGTTAGAAAATCAAAACCAGTTTCACAAGGCATCAAGATTTCATCTGTTGAAGCTCCTGCATATCTATGAAGTCTACCGCACCCAAACCCTCAAAAACAAAGGTAATCCCTACCGCACCATCAAGATCTCCGTCTAAATCTCTCTCACCTCCTCCAAAATCGAAACATTCCAAGCCTCTTTATTCTGCTCCAAAGCAACCTTATGTTGTCCCTCAACCTACCGTGCATTCATCCAAATCTAAATCATTCTCTTCCAAGCTTGCACTTAGTCAGGGGGAGAGACAGGTTGAGAAGGTTGAGAAATTCAAGAAGAGGTCTCACACTCCTAGTCCCATCAAAATCTCTAAAATGGCGAAGGTCACCAAACAATCTTCCCCCGAAGTTCATTCTCCAGTCTTTGCTTCTGATGAGGATATTACGGTAGCTCCTCCAAAGATTTCGAAAATTTTTGTGTTGGATGCTCAACTAGATGACATGGAAGGAGTCTCTCAATCTGGGGACAATGATAATTCTGACACAGATAAGGTTGAACATGTTGATGAAAACTCTGAGGCTGATGATGTCGCCCCTCCAACCAATCCTATTGACAAAGGTTTAGTTGATGAAAGCTCAGGAGAGGAGGAGAATGCTAGCTCTACCGCAAGTGACACGTCTGCCACAGAAAAGGCTATGGATGTTGAAGACATTGAAAATGTTGAAGTTGCTCCTGAAAAGTTAAGTACTTTTGTTGAAATTGAAGATATTGATGCTCAGACCGTGCCTCCTAAGGCTGAAGAGACTACCTCCAAAGACATGGCGTCCATCCTTCCAACGGCAGCTCCTGAACCTGTCGTGCCAACCCCTTCGACCGCACAACCTGATCCTGCCGCATCATCCACTGCTGAGCTCCTTACCGCAGTTAAACTTTTGACTCAGATGCAGGCAGACACCCAATCAAAGATTGAATCTCTGGTGTCTAGTATGTTGGCACTTTGAGAGGAGGTTATTGATTTGAAGACTGATTAGGCCACTTTAAAGCGAGATGTTACCGTACTTACCTCCGAAATGATTTCGACCATTAAGGGGGAGAGTATTGTGTTAACAAAGGCTGTGAAAGACATTCTTGATGGAACAACTGGCAGTTCTACCACACGTCCCCCGTCATCTGCCGCAGATGATCCTTCCTCAGACCTAACACTTGCTGCATTAAATGAAGGTCTCAGAAAACAAACTGAGTTCATCAGCAATAGTGTTGTTAGGGGTGTTGAGGGAGCAAGCAAAGAATTGTCCAAGGCAATGAATCATGATAAGCTAGAAATGGTGAAAGAGCTTGAGAAGATGCAGAAGTGGATCAAGGAGGAGATTATAGTACATACCAATGTCGCACTTATGTCCGTCGCTGACAAGTTCACTCCCAAAATTGCAGCTATGACCGAAGCCATGAAAGTTCAAACCAACCGCATTGAGATCAACAATGTAAGGATTGAAAGCCAGTCTACCCGGGTTGATCTTCTTTCCAGCAGAGTTAATACGGCTTTAGCTCGTCTTATCCGAGCAGATAATCAAGCTGGAAATACGCTAACTCATGAAGGTCACGGCAACATTCAAGCTAGAGGTGAGGAAGAGGAAGAAGAAGATGGAGTCATTGCTCCAGTCATGATTCGAGGATTGAATATCCCAGCCTACTGCTTCCCTCTTGCCGCAAAATTCATTGAAGACCTTATTGATATTGACCGTATTTGATCTGACCACATGTGGTCATGAAAACTGTTGATGTTTTAAAAACACTTTCATTTTCTGTTTGTGTGTTTGGGTTGTAACAAAACAATATTCTCTTTTGCTTTTACTCCTATGCTTAAATGATTATTATTTGGAGCATGTTGTGATTGTGTTGATGCATTTCTATCCTTTATTGTTTACATATCTTGAAATGCTTCAATCGTTATTTCTATCTTCTAAGATTAGTAAATTTGTTTTTATTTTTAGGATGATAGAAATATATGACATTGTCTTAGAGTGTGCATTGACTTGGGACATGATATTAATAAAATGTTTAGTCTTGAAAACATGTTTTTACCAAGTACAATGAATTAGCCTTTGTTATAGTAGGTAATGGTCTCAATCAAATAGGAGGAGATTGTTGGGTATTCTTATTATAAACCACTCCTATTACCTTAATTTGATTGATTCCATAACCTTATTTTACTCTTTGTGGACTTTAGGATATACTGTAAGAAGTACTTGTGCTTCATTTAGAATAGGCCACTTTATAGTTGAATAGGCTTAGCAGATTAGGACCCTCAATTTTTCTAAGTCGGGAGATATGAGGTAAGGCCCTTGCCTACCACATGGAGCCTACCGCATGACCAAGGTTACCTCATGCTGTCTACCTTGCCGCATGATGGTGCCAACCGCATGGCCCATCCTACCGCATGCAACCTTGGTTGAAGAAAAACTCAAGTTGGTTCAAACTTAACCATGGTCACTCTTATGTACTTACCTTGGTTAGTTTCAAATTTCAAATTTGAATACAACTGTCATCATAGTACAGTTGGACCACCATGACTCTGCAACAAAAGGACAACTCAGACTGAGCTCCAATTAGAATTCAACAGCTCATTGTCCTTCAACTTGGACCCCAAGTATTTCCAACGGCTAGTTTCTCCTTCAAGGCTATAAATAGTCCTTGTGTTCTTCATTGAACTTACGCTAAGATTCTAAGAGAGAAATTGCTGTTGAAATTCTTGGTGATTGAAGATCATACTCAAGATTTCCACAATCCTTCGAATCTTCAAGCACTCAACCTTCAAGTCTTCAACAAGTCTCCGGCAACCTTCAAAGATCAAATCTCAAGCCTCAACACACAAGTTTCATTACGCTCTAAAATCATATAAATTTCAAAGAGCTTTTGATTCTTACACACACTCACCCCGATTGATCAATGATAGATTGAATCATTAGGGATACACTGGTCTAAGTCTACGATTGTTCTTCATAGAAATAGGTGTTGATTCAAATACTTCATCTCTGTAATCTGTACTCAAGTGAATCTAATATATACCTCATTCAAAATCCAAGACTGACCATCTTGGTAAAGGACGTAGATCTTTTAACAAATCGAACCTTTCGAAATCATTGTGTTCTTTACTTACTACTCTTTTCATTTCTGCAAATTTACTTTAAGTCTTGTTCATCTTGTTATTATTGTTCATATTAATCTCGTTTGTTTTTTAGTGTTTGATCTTTCAGAATTAAGAACAATTGTGAATTGTGTTTGATTGTCTACCTCATTGCCTAAGTTAAAATCTAACTAACTTATCATTTGCTAAAAATCTCTAAGACACAAGTTTTCAATCTCTCAACCTACCTCACTCTAACCTACCGCATATACACCTACCGCACCATTATCTACCGCGTCCTTTATCTACACAAATATAACCTACCGCATTTAACTTATCAAAACAACTCTAAACTTGTTTCAACGAAAACTTCCGCTGTGCATTTTATACTTGACCGCGTGGTTTTCATCTACCGCAAAATTCAAAGTATAAGCATAAGGTTGAATTTTGAAAAAGGGTTGGAAATTTAAATAGGCTATTCACCACCCCCCCCCCTCTAGCCTCTTTTCATACCCTTGTTGTGTCTCTGGGACCAACAGAAGATAATGAGATCCAAGGGCAGATAGAAAATTCACATTGATCTCTTTCTTAGTATGGTTCTTTCCCAATGCGGTGTAAGTACTCACAATTTCACAATAACGATCATAAGTGTCTCTGAATGATTCACCGGGGATTTTAGCAAAGTTGTTGAATCTTCTTTGAATTTCAAATCTTTTGCTTTCTTTGAAAGCTTGATCTCCTTCGATGTAATCTTCTATTGCATCCCAAAGGTCTTTGGCGATCTCACATTCCATGATTTTTCGATGTTGAGACGTACTCAAGGTACTTAAGAGTATTCTTTTTGCTTTCACATCCATTCCAAATAATCTCTTTTCTTCATCAGTCCATTCAACTCTTGGTTTCTTGATTCATGGTGTGGCACCATTGGTTTCAGGATCTGGATTAGCTTTCATTGGAAAGTATGGTCCAATGGTAAGACAATCACCATGTTTCTCGTCTAAAGAGTAGAAATGGGTTAGAATGTTGTGTTTCCATACGTCAAAGTTGTCTTCGTCAAACATTGGAACATGAGTGTAGTTAATCGTTGCCATAGCTTTCTGACTTGCCATTTGAATCGACACCCAAACTGTTAAGCTTGAAAAACAAAAGTTTTATGAAGATGTTTGCTCTGATACCACTTGTTGGTCCCAAAGACACAACATGTTGGGTTTCGGAGTAACATGCGCAGCGAAAAATAGCATTTAAAATTTTAATAGAAACCCAAAGCCATAGATCCGTTCATATAATTATATCAAATACATACAATATGAATACTAGAATACTAACCCTTGATGACTTTGATTTCTAGCCTTTGATCTTGGTGGAGATTTAGAAACTTGATCACGAACACAAAGCTTGAACACGAACTTTGAAGATGATGATTTTCACCCTCTAGCGGTATCCACACCACGAACGAATATCAAGGAGCTTCTTGATCTTGGTTGCTAGACCAAAATTGTGAAACACGTTTTCACAATTAATATGAACTATATGGAATATAATTTGTGTATAATTTTGTTCTTCAATCAATGATCTCTTAGAACAAAATAATTCTCTCAAAAACTCTTTTGGAGGCTTGCAAAAACATATAGACTGATTAGGGACGAATTAGGGTTGTTTATATACAAGTTAGACCTATTCCAAATAGGTAACTTATGTCTAAACCCGCAAGAAAACAGATTAAGGAAGTTTCCTCCCGAAACCGACTGGTCCGGCCGGGTATGGCAAATGGTCCGACCGGACCATGCCAGGTCCGCCCGAGTCCTTCCACTGGTCCGCCCGGACCTCCTCTGTTTCCAGTTTTCTTCTTCTAATTCTTTAAATCCCTCAATGGTCCTTCGATCCAATATTCCAATATAGTCCCTTTTGGATTCGTTCTATTGTGTGTGACCCTCTAGGATTATACTAAGTTGGCAATGGGTTCAAACATGAAACCATAAGATATGATTATGTTCTAGCAAACCGTCATACCTACCCAAATAGTATAACTAGATACAAGTTCGCATTCCTTTAGAATATGTCACAATCCTTTTGTCCACGATGTCATTGAACACAAGTCATGGTCAACGAGTCAACTTGTCTTTGTTCAATACTTTTCGATTCTGAATATATTGATAATCCAAACGACATTTATCCAATCAATTCATTTGAGTCCGGCCGAACATTTTCATCAACATCATTCCTACGAGAGGCCCAAGCTTGACATCTCTCCGTAGAGGGACAAATCCATTTAGCTTATTATTCTTCCCTACATGAATCCGATTATGCTAATCATACCCTTTATAACAACCCAGTTAAAGGTAGCGTTTGAATATGTCAAACATAATGTTCATCAAGTGGAAGACCATAATAACTTCATGTCTAAGGATTCAAATGACACAACTAATATGATATATATGCATGACATTGACCATGACATCAATCTCATAGAACGGGTCATGTCCAGAACTAAACAAGTACCCATAAATCTAACACAATCATCCCATGATCATTTAGCCTTTATACTAATACCAAACAAGTAATAGGGACGGGGATTATTATAAGTAAACATGAACAACAATAATAATCAAAACATCTCTTTATTAATATGAAATAAGTGATAACAATTACAACGTTTATTAAACGTGCCTAGGGCACCAACACCAACACAACAAGGGTATAAAAAGGAGGCTAGAGAGGGGGGGTGAATAGCCTACTTCAAATTTCAACCCTTTTTCAAAATTCAACCTTATGCTTACAACTTGAATTTTTCGGTCAATGAAAACCACGCGGTCAAGTGTCATATGCACAGCGGTAGTTTTCGATAGAAATGAGGTAGAGTTGGTTTTAGACAAAAACTAAGTGTTATGTACCAGCACTTCACGGTCAACCAAGATGCGGTCAAGGGAGTGCGGTCAAGGTAGTCCAGTAGATAGAGGTTGAGAGATTGAAAGTTGTTGTCTTGAAAGTTTGGCAAAATGATAAGTTAGTCAGATTTATAGCTTTGGCAATGTGAAGAACATACAAACACAATTCACAATAAGTTTAGATATTTGGAAAGATCAAACACTAAACGACAAACAAGATTAATATGAACAATGAAGAACAATATGAACGAGACTTAAAGTAAATTTGCAGAATGTAAAGAGCAGTAATTAAATGACACAAGGATTTGGAAAGGTTCGATCTATTAAAAGATATACGTCATTTACCAAGATGGTCAGTCTTAAATTTTGAATTGAGGTTTATATTGATTCACTTGAGTACAAATTATAGAGATGAAGTATTAAATCAACACCTATTTTCTATGAAGAACAAATCCTAGACTTAGACCAGTGTATCCCTAATGATGCAATCTATGTGATTGATCAATGGGGTGAGTGTGTGTGTAAGAATCAAAAGCTCTTTAAAATCTAAGTGATTATAGAGCCTAATGAATCTTGTGTGTTATAAGGCTTGAGATGACTTGAATGTTGCTGGAGATCTTTGAAGGACTAAAGGTGAACGCTTGAAGATTCGAAGGATTCTGGAAATCTTGAGTATGATCTTCAATCACCAAGAATTTCAACAACAATTTCCCTCTTAGAATCTTAGCAATGTTCAATGAAGAACTCAAGGTCTATTTATAGCCTTGAATGAGAGACTAGTTGTTAGAAATACTTGGGGGCCAAGTTGAAGGACAATGACCTGTTGAATTTTGATTGGAGCTCATTCTGAGTTGTCCTTTTGTTGCAGAGTAGTGGTAGTCCAACTGACAGTTGTATTCAAATTTGATATTTGAATTTTGCAACTTTCTAAACTAACTAAGGTTTTGGACACTAGTGTGACCATGGTTAAGTTTGAACCAAACTTGGTTACTTGGACTATCTTCATTTGCGGTCAAGCGAACACGGTTGAGTGACCATATGGTCAAAGGACCTTGCGGTCAAAAGTCCTTAAGGTTAAGAACCTTGCGGTCAAGGAGCATATGCGGTCAAGCTCTTGACCTTGAAATTTCCAGACTTACAAAATTTTTGAGACCTATCAATCTAAAGCCTATTCTACCAAAATGGACTATTCTAAGAATGAATTTTTAACACTTCTTACAATATAACCTAAAAAGTCTATATAAAAATAAAATTAGGTTATGAGATCAATCAAATTAAGGTAATAAGAGTGGTTTATAATAAGCATACCCAACATAGGGAAATTGCTAGACAAAAACTGGCATGAAGTCAAGGACGTGTCATTTTGAAAACATGGACTCGAGGCTTCGGAATGGAAAGGCTAGGCTTACTCCCATCGCAACGACAAGTAGGTGTGCTTTGGGGTGGGAATGTCAACCGCGGACCCTATCGGGAAGTCGATGAGCTCCCTTATGTCCTCGGGTAACACTCCCTAAGGTTTGTACGGTTCTACATCGCAAGTTCGAAAAATGTGCATGTGTGTGAGGTATCTACACTTTTCAAAATGAATTTTAGAAAGCAAGAAAGAAAAAAGAAAATCTTTTTTTGTTTTTTCATTTTTTTCAATTTTAGGGAAACATTCACCACGCATATATATATATATATATATATATATATATATATATATATATATATATATATACAAAAGAGGTAAAAGGAACGTCCCTACAAAAAAGATGTTAGGGATAAATATATACAAACAAGGCAAAGCATATAAAGCATGGCATGCACAAAAATTAGAGTCGAGCCCAATTAAAAATGTCCCCAGCGGAGTCTCCACTGTGAGAGCCCGCGCTCGAACCTGAATCGTGCTCGGTTTCACACAATGGTTTCCTCTCGAGGTTTTAAACAATTTCAAGAGTCTCCACCTCGCTTTATTTTAGGAAAAAACGAATACAAAACCTTTTATTTTGAGAAGTGGGTTCGGGGGCTAAGTTACGAGAAGAGAAGAGGTTAGGTACTCTCCTCGCCCATGATGGTCTCTAGCATGCATGCTTCTTATATTCATTTTATGCCTTGTTTTTATGCCTTAACTAAAGTGGTGATTATATATACAAAGGAGTCTTCCTATTCGAGGTATGTTTGCGTAAACTCACAAATGAGAGTCAATTTGGGGGATTATCATGTACAAATGGAGAATAAAATGGGAGACGAATCTCATATCAAAACAATTGTCCAAATTCATGTCCATGTCCAGTTTATGTCATGTTGCCCATTATCCTTTGATGTACATGTCCCAATAGTCATACAATCTGGAAAACAATGGTGAGTAATCCTTCCTAACATGTTAATTTTAAAAATCAACCATGAATTGTTTATTGATTTTAGAAGAATTTTATGATGTCCAAACAAGTTATGCAAGATGAACTCAAAAGCACTCAGAACAGGCAAAATGGTGTACATCCATAAAAGATCCAATCTTTTCATCATAAAAACCTGTGAAATAGGGAAAACACCATACATGAAACTTGTTCATAACATCTTAAATATTAATCATGCCAAGTTTCAAGTCCAGACAGAAAGTTTAAGCAGGTCAAAACACCTCTAACATTTTGATGTCAGAACAGCAAGTACATCAATCTAAGACCAAAGAGTTGAAACAAAAAATGGAAAGAGATACTTATACTTGTTATAAAATTATGATATTTACATGCTCATTTTCCTCATTAGGTTAGGAAAAAAACCTTTTTATTGACTAAGACCAAAAACCATGTTTTTTGTGAGTAATGGAGGTGACAAGACAGAGTGGTCTGGACTCAAAACTCTCCTGGACAGCGGGTATGGACGAGAGAAAATGCTTTAAAACTTACTCTAAATATGGAATATGGAAATGGAAGGATGGAAATGATCATGAAACATGTATTCACAATATATACATATAGATATCAGATTATATACATGAGAGAGATTTCTAACATGAGAGAAACATAGAGAAGAACAAAGATTGAACAACAATGTTAGTACATATGGAGATCTAGCTCAACATGTAGCTAGGCCTCAAGAAAACTAAATAAATGATTACATTTCAAGAACATACATATAAAAGGGATGATTTGTGCTTCCTTTGCTTCCAAGGGAAGACTTTTTTATTGCTTTTCTTGAAGATGTTTTGATGAGTATTTGATTTGTGTTTGAAAAAATGTTTGATGAGTGTTTGTTGTTGTTTAGAGTGGTGGTTTTGTGGTGGTGCTAAGGAGGCTTAGGAGCTGATCTTTGGGAGCTTGGAGAGAGCAATATGGAGAATGTGGTGAGTGGATTGTGTATGGATTGTACGTATGAATCTTCTTTGTGTTCCTCCTTGTTCTCCTCTTTGAAATGGATGTATTGAGGAGTATTATGGATGGGGGAGGTGGTAAATGACATTAGGATACCCTTGCCTAGGTCTAGGGAGTCATTTAGGAGGCAACAACCCGGATAGGAGCAGTTGGAAGTGGATTCATATTGCTTTGAATGGCCAAGTTGTATGAAGAGCAAGTTGCAGATCAGGCTGGCATGGGGGAGTGTGAATACGTGTGTTTGAAATTGAGATATTCATAGCAACATTAAAATTATGAGAGTCGCCACACCGTTTTAATTATAGCCAAAACATTGAAAAAGGCATTTTTGGTGGGTTCGGGGGTCAAATTACAACAAGAGAAGAATATTGAACGTTATCACTCCTATTGCCCGAATTGATCGGTCTTTCTATCATGATGAATGTGTTAGTAGTGTGTTAGTGATTTAGACCGGATCCGAAGATTTCCTACGTTCCTCTCAATGTGAGAAGCTCAGGTCAGCGTAGTTCGCAGAGAATTAGAATAGGCAGGAGAATCGGGATCATGCATAATGAGGGGGGAATTGTTGGGTTTCGTAGTAGCATGCGCAGCGGAATTTAGCATTTAAAATTTTGAAACCCAAAGCCCATAGATCCGTTCATATGATTAAATCAAATACAATAACATGAATATAGGATAAAACTAACCCTTGATGGCTATTAAATTTTCTCTTGGTCTTTGGTGGAGATTTGAAGACTTGATCACGATCACAAAGCTTGAACACGAACTTTGAAGATGATGATTTTCACCCTCTAGCGGTATCCACACTTCGAACGAATATCAAAGGAACTTCTTTGATCTTGGTTGCTAGACCAAATTGTGAAACACGTTTTCACAATGAATTTGAACTATATGGAATTTTCTCTCTTGTGTATTATTTTGTTCTTTGACCAAGGATGTCTTAGAACAAAGTAAAACCTCTCTCAAACTCTTTGGAGACTCACAAAAGGCTATTACTGAAGTTCTGGCCGAACTCATCCTTTTATACACAAGCAAGACCTATTCCAAATAGGAATCTTGTGTCAAAAGACATTCCAAATCGAATTAGGAAAGTGCCAGCCGACAGTACTGTGCGGCCGCCCAGAATACACTGTGCGGTCGCACATTTATCTGAAACAAACTGGTACAAATCTGAGCTAAGTGTGCGGCTGCCCAGTCGGCACTGTGCGGTCGCCCACTTCCCCAGAATGTCCAGAATTTCCAAAATTCCAATTTAGTCCTTTTAAAGATTCGTTCTATTGTGTGTGACCCTCTAGGATTATACTAAGTTGGCAATGGGTTCAAACATGAAACCATAAGATATGATTAGGTTCTAGCAAACCGTCATACCTACCCAAATAGTATAACTAGATACAAGTTCGCATTCCTTTAGAATATGTCGTAATCCCTTTGTCCACGATGTCATTGAACACAAGTCATGGTCAAACAGTCAACTTGTTTTTGTTCAATACTTTCTCGATTCCGAATATGTTGATAATCCAAATGCCATTGATCCAATCAATTCATTTGAGTCCAGCCGAACATTTCATCAACACCATTCCTACGAGAGGCCCAAGCTTGACATCTCTCCGAAGAGGGACAAATCCATTTAGCTTATTATTCTTCCCTACTTGAATCCGATTATGCCAATCATACCCTTTATAACTTCCCGGTTAAAGGTAGCGTTTGAATATGTCAAACATAATGTTCATCAAGTGGAAGACTATAATAACTTCATGTCTAAGGATTCAAATGACATAACTAATATGAGATATATGTTCGACATAGACCATGACATAAATCTCATACAGCGGGTCATGTCCAGTACCTTGTTCCAAACAAGTACCCATAAATCTAACATGATCATCGCATGATCATTTAGCCTTTATACTAGTGCTTAACAAGTACTAGGGACGGAGATTATTATAAGTAAACATGAACAATAATAATAATAATCAAAACATCTCTTTATTGATATGAAATAAATGATAACAATTACAACGTTTATTAAACGTGCCTAGGGCACCACTACCAACAATCTCCCACTTGCCCTAGGCCCAATCTCCCATGTATCTAATACCCATGGACCTAACATGACCATCATGTTTAGCTTGTGGAAGTACCTTTGTCAGCGGGTCCGCAACATTGTCATCAGTAGGTACTCTGCATATATTTACGTCTCCCCTATCAACGATCTCTCGAATGATATGAAAACGCCTAAGTATGTGTTTGGATTTCTGATGTGCTCTTGGTTCCTTTGCTTGAGCAATAGCACCATTATTATCGCAATAAAGGTCTATTGGATTAGCAATGCTAGGACCCACTTCAAGTTCAGTTATGAACTTCTTAATCCAAACAACTTCTTTTGCAGCATCCGATGCAGCAATATACTCAGCTTCTGTTGTAGAATCAACGGTTGTACTTTGCTTGGAACTCTTCCAGCTTACAGCACCACCATTTAACATAAACACAAAACCCGATTGCGATCGGCTATCATCTTTATCGGTTTGGAAGCTTGCATCCGTGTAAGCATTTACAACGAGATCATCTTCCATTCCTCCATAGACCAAAAACGAGTCTTTAGTTCTTCTCAAGTACTTAAGAATCGCTTTTACAGCTATCCAGTGATTTTCGCCAGGGTCGGATTGGTATCTACTTGTCATGCTCAAAGCATAAGATACATCCGGCCTAGTACAAATCATGGCATACATGATGGACCCAATTGCCGAAGCATATGGAACATCATTCATTTTATCACGCTCATCATTTGTCTTAGGACATTGAGTCTTGCTTAGAGAAACTCCATGTAACACGGACAAGGTGCCTCTCTTAGAATTTTCCATACGGAATCTTCTAATGACCTTGTCAATGTATGAACTTTGGCTTAAACCAACTAGCCTCCTTGATCTATCTCTATAGATCTTAATGCCAAGAATATATGCGGATTCACCCATATCTTTCATTGCGAAGCACTTTCCTAACCAAGTCTTCACAGACTGAAGTGTAGGAATGTCGTTTCCAATGAGCAATATGTCATCCACATATAAAATAAGGAATAGCACTATGCTCCCACTAATCTTCTTGTATACACAAGGCTCATCTTCGTTCTTGATGAAACCGAACTCTTTGACCGATTCATCAAAACGGAGATTACAACTCCTAGAAGCTTGCTTCAATCCATAGATGGATCTTTGCAATTTGCATACCTTAGAATCTTGTTCAAAACCTTCTGGTTGTGTCATATACACATCCTCTTGGAGTTTTCCATTCAGGAAAGCGGTTTTGACGTCCATTTGCCATATTTCATAGTCATGATATGCGGCAATGGCTAGCAAAATTCTTATAGACTTGATCATTGCTACGGGTGAAAAGGTCTCATCATAGTCAATACCATGAACTTGCCTATAACCTTTCGCTACAAGTCTAGCTTTGTAAGTATGCACCTTCCCATCCATGTCAGTCTTCTTCTTGAAGACCCATTTGCATCCTATGGTTTTTACACCTTCGGGTGCATCAATCAAATTCCAAACTTGATTGTCTTGCATGGATTGCAATTCGGATTCTATGGCTCCAAGCCACTTTTCCGAATCAGGAGAAGACATCGCCTCTTGGTAGGTTGACGGTTCATCATTCTCAATGATTTCTACCTCATTACTAACCGTTACGAGAAATCCATATCTCTCGGGCTCGGATCGTAACCTACTAGATCTGCGAGTTGCTTGTGTATTTTGAACAGGTTCCACAACTCCTTGTGGTTCTTGTTCTTGTTCCACTATTGGTTCAATGTTATTTTCTGGGTCTCGAATTTCTTCAAGATTTATTTTACTCCCACTGATTTCTTTGGAGAGAAACTCTTTCTCTAGAAAGACACTAGTTCGGGCAACAAACACTTTGTTGTCCTCACGGTTGTAAAAGTAATATCCTCTAGTTTCCTTAGGATATCCCACGAAAATACATTTATCAGATTTGTGTGCAAGTTTGTCTGAGACAAGTCTTTTGACAAAAGCTTCACAACCCCAAATCTTCATGAAAGATAGACAAGGCTTCTTTCCGCTCCACATCTCATATGGAGTCTTTTGAACCGATTTAGTTGGAACACGATTTAGTGTGAAAGCAGCGGTTTTTAGGGCGTAACCCCAAAAGGATATTGGAAGATCAACTTGACTCATCATTGATCGAACCATGTCTAACAAAGTCCGATTCCTCCTCTCGGATACACCATTCCATTGTGGTGTTCCAGGTGGAGTCAATTGTGAAACTATTCCACAATTCTTTAGATGATCATCAAATTCTTGACTTAAGTATTCTCCACCTCGATCTGATCGAAGTGCTTTTATACTTTTGCCAAGTTGTTTTTCTACTTCATTTTGAAATATTCTAAATATCTCAAATGCTTCACTTTTATGTTTCATTAGGTAAACATACCCAAATCTACTATAATCATCAGTGAAGGTTATGAAGTATTGAAATCCTCCCCTAGCATTGCTACTTAATGGTCCGCATACATCGGAATGAATCAACCCCAATAAGTCGCTTGCCCTTTCACCCAACTTGGTAAAAGGTGTCTTAGTCATTTTTCCAAGAAGACACGACTCACAAGTATCATATGACTCGAGGTCACATGAACCTAAAAGTCCGTCCCCATGGAGTTTTGAGATACGCTTCTCATTAATATGACCAAGACGGCAATGCCATAAATAGGTATGATTTACATCATTAGGTTTAGATTTCTTGTTTACATGATAGACATTGTCATTATTTTCATTCTTGACATCCAAGATATAAAGGCCATTAAATGAATTAGCAATACCATAAAGCACATCATTTAAATAAATAGAAAATTTCTTATTCTCAATAAGAAACTTAAAACCTTCATTATCCAAACAAGAAATTGAAATAATATTTCTGCTTAAATCCGGAACATAATAACAATTGTTCAAAACAAGAATTAACCCGGAAGGTAAAGTGACTTCATAAGTCCCTACGGCTAATGCAGCAACTCTTGCTCCATTCCCCACATGTAGATCTACTTCACCTTCTTTAAGCAGTCTCCTATTCTTTAGTCCTTGCACATTTAGACAAAAGTGAGAACCACATCCGGTATCCAATACCCAAGAATCAGTGGTAGAAAGGAGAACATCTATCATATAGATACCTGAAGTCGACGCAGCCTTGCTGCTCTTCTTCTTCTTTTGCTCTTCCAAGAAAGCCTTGCAATTACGTTTCCAATGACCAATTTCTTGACAATGGAAACAGATTGCATCCTTTTGTGAATCGGGTTTTGCCTCAGAAGCCTAGGCAACCTTTGCCTTGCTTATTTTGGGTTTGATAACTTTCTTACCCTTTCCTTTGGCATTAGCCTTCTTCCCATCATGAACCAAGATCACGGGAGAACCTTTCTCCACAATTTTCATCTCTGCAGTTTTGAGCATCCCATGCAACTCAGAGAGATTCTTATCCATTCCATGCATGTTATAATTCATTACAAACTGATTATAACTTTTAGGCAATGAATTAAGAATGAGATCCGTGGCTAGCTCCAATGGGATTGGATAGCCAAGTTTCTCAAGGTGCTCTACATAACCTTTCATTTTAAGAAAGTGAGGACTCACTTGTTGCCCTTCATTCATTTTACAAGTAGTGAATGCAACAATGGTCTTGTACCTTTCTTGCCTAGCTTGCTCTTGAAACATGGTTCTCAACTCCACGCCTATCTCATAGGCTTCCAAATGTTCCAAACTTTGTTGGAGTTTTGAACACATAGCAGCAAGCACGAGACAACTTACATCTCTAGAATCATTACGATGTTTCTTGTAATTGTCTCTTTCTACCCTAGGGGCAGTAGGCGGTGGTTCAGCGGGGAGAGGCCCATCGAGAATGTACAACTTATCTTCTTGCCTAAGAACGATTCTTATGCTACGGATCCAATGCATAAAGTTGGTACCATTCTCTTCGAGCTTATCCTTCTCAAGGATCGATCGCAACGACATTGATTGAGTGTTATTAGTCATTATCTACAAATATGCAAAAATTTCCAAAATTTAATAAGTACCGGTTTTCATTAAAGAGATAAATAATGTATTTTCAAACAAAATACTCCCACTAAATTATATAACATTCATATACATCCAATGTATAATATAATTTAATTGGGCTAAGATCCAACTTTAATTTAACTTTTGAGTCCACGGAGGCGGACCGCTCAAAAAAAATAAATTAATTAGGTAGACAATCATGTCAATCATATCCCATATGATTCTTAGATCCTTTTATGAGATTCTTTGAGAAATCCAATTTCAAAAAGCATGTTTAATCTCATCTTTTGCCTAGGCCCAAAACTGTTTTGACGCCTAATTAAGTCCAACCATTTTAAACGCATAGGAACCATTCAATTTAATGCACCTTGCGGAGGCAAGCCCACATTAAATTAATGAACCTCATCTTGCTCATACATGAATAAGATTAATGCACCTCGCGGAGGCGAACCCACATCAAGATTACCCATGCATAAACAAGTGTTTTAATCATGGCATGGCAAAGAAGGACTTAAAACTTTATTTGAAGGTTCATCACATATAGCATATAACACATTTATGAGCACATAATATAAACATGTTACACATCAAGTTTAGCCACTAAATTAATCTCTATTAATTTAAGCATGATATTTATGTGTCATTAGTTTCTCTATAATTATGAGGATGAGACTATTTCAACTTTGGTTATTATCTCCAAATCAAGACAACAAGAAGTGCGGTCGAACTAAGCCATCAGGCAACCACAATCCCGCACTAATTCAAGAAACCAAGAAAGTAGTCCATGTGGCCGAAACTAAGCAATAGATGGTCTCGATGAACGTAGGCCAATTGCATTCACAATTCCACATGGATCTCCAATCATTGAATCAAGAACTTTGTTTCTCAATTTTAGCAATTATGAACTCTTCATAATTCTAACTTCGTTTTATCTTTGAAACTTTGATTGCGATCAAGTTTGGGAAACACAATCTCGATGAACGCAGATTAGCCATCCAAACCTTGAACCAATCTTAGAATCACAAGACTAAAACAAATAGGAAAATCAAACCCCAAAATCCACACACAAACCAACTACCCAAAACCCATTCCAGATCAGCAAGTCTGGACTGGTTCTGTTACTGGTTTTGTTGAATTTTTCGAAAAATTCCAGATTCTGTTTTTGACCAAAATCAGACCTTCTGATCCCTTTGTGCGGCCGCCCAAAAAGATCTGTGCGGTCGCCCAAAAAATGTGCGGCCGCCCAGAATCTTCTGTACGGTCGCCCATGGCCATCAGAAGGTGCAGAATTTTCAAGTTCGAAAATTTTGTCTCAAAATCGTTTTTCCCCGATTATTAAAACTTTGATCCAATCAAAAATTAATAATCAACAATTCTGAATCCATCATAATTTATTTATTGCGATTGAATCGTGCGATTAAAGTTGCAAAACAATAAACCACATAAAATCACATAACACATAAACGTCATATATTCCAATATTCACATCATGCAAGGCACATAAACAATTTATATACACATAACATGATCTAGGTATTGAAATAATCAACATGAACGGGGCTCTGATACCACTGTTGGGTTTCGTAGTAACATGCGCAGCGGAATTTAGCATTTAAAATTTTGAAACCCAAAGCCCATAGATCCGTTCATATGATTAAATCAAATACAATAACATGAATATAGGATAAAACTAACCCTTGATGGCTATTAAATTTTCTCTTGGTCTTTGGTGGAGATTTGAAGACTTGATCACGATCACAAAGCTTGAACACGAACTTTGAAGATGATGATTTTCACCCTCTAGCGGTATCCACACTTCGAACGAATATCAAAGGAACTTCTTTGATCTTGGTTGCTAGACCAAATTGTGAAACACGTTTTCACAATGAATTTGAACTATATGGAATTTTCTCTCTTGTGTATTATTTTGTTCTTTGACCAAGGATGTCTTAGAACAAAGTAAAACCTCTCTCAAACTCTTTGGAGACTCACAAAAGGCTATTACTGAAGTTCTGGCCGAACTCATCCTTTTATACACGAGCAAGACCTATTCCAAATAGGAATCTTGTGTCAAAAAACATTCCAAATCGAATTAGGAAAGTGCCAGCCGACAGTACTGTGCGGCCGCCCAGAATACACTGTGCGGTCGCACATTTATCTGAAACAAACTGGTACAAATCTGAGCTAAGTGTGCGGCCGCCCAGTCGGCAATGTGCGGTCGCCCACTTCCCCAGAATGTCCAGAATTTCCAAAATTCCAATTTATCCTTTTAAAGATTCGTTCTATTGTGTGTGACCCTCTAGGATTATACTAAGTTGGCAATGGGTTCAAACATGAAACCATAAGATATGATTAGGTTCTAGCAAACCGTCATACCTACCCAAATAGTATAACTAGATACAAGTTCGCATTCCTTTAGAATATGTCGTAATCCCTTTGTCCACGATGTCATTGAACACAAGTCATGGTCAAACAGTCAACTTGTTTTTGTTCAATACTTTCTCGATTCCGAATATGTTGATAATCCAAATGCCATTGATCCAATCAATTCATTTGAGTCCGGCCGAACATTTCATCAACACCATTCCTACGAGAGGCCCAAGCTTGACATCTCTCCGAAGAGGGACAAATCCATTTAGCTTATTATTCTTCCCTACGTGAATCCGATTATGCCAATCATACCCTTTATAACTTCCCGGTTAAAGGTAGCGTTTGAATATGTCAAACATAATGTTCATCAAGTGAAGACTATAATAACTTCATGTCTAAGGATTCAAATGACATAACTAATATGAGATATATGTTCGACATAGACCATGACATAAATCTCATACAGCGGGTCATGTCCAGTACATTGTTCCAAACAAGTACCCATAAATCTAACATGATCATCGCATGATCATTTAGCCTTTATAGTAGTGCATAACAAGTACTAGGGACAGAGATTATTATAAGTAAACATGAACAATAATAATAATAATCAAAACATCTCTTTATTGATATGAAATAAATGATAACAATTACAACGTTTATTAAACGTGCCTAGGGCACCACTACCAACAGGAATTACCTAAAGATTAGGGTTTAGAAGTAGTTCCTAGATCATCCTTGGGTCGATGAACCCTAGATCATCATCGGCTATGAAATAACATGCAAACATGAAGATCGCAACCCTAAATATAGCATAAATAAGGTTTTAATCTATGAACACGATGAACATATGAAGAACATATATGAACATATGAATGAACATGCGAAGCATATGAAGAAACTATGAATAAACATGCAAGAACATGAATATTAAAGATCTACATTAGATATAATGCAAGAACGTGAAGAAATAAGTTAGAAAACTTACCTATGTTGGCAAGAAATAAACCTTGATCTTCTTGGAGGTTTGAATGCTAATTAGAGAGAAAAATTGTGTTTAAGAACTCTCAAATTCGGATCCCCCCCCAATTATGAGGCAAAGGAGGTCTTTAAATAGGAAACTGATGGAGAGATCTGACGGTCAGGATCATCCGGAGCGGATGTGGCCGCGCGGCCAAGATGGAGGGCGGCGGCGACGTTGGCCGCGTGGCCAAGGTTGGAGCTTGGACGAATGTGGCCGCGTGGCCATCGTTGCTGGCTGACTTAATTTTCAAGCTAGGGTTTCTGCATGGTTTTAAGGAAACCATTTATTACCTATTTTGATAGATTTTGTCATAAATGAGGTATTTTGGGAATCCGGAACAAGTCTTTGCAAGGTTTCTAATTCCTATAAAGTCCTTGTATTTTTGGGAAAGTCCTAATAAACTCATTTTCAGGTCGGGTACTAACAGTAGCCCCTCGGCGACGCTTCTTGCAAGGCAATCTGGGGTCGACGATAAAAAAGGATCCGTCTGAAACATGAGTTTCAAAACAGACGAAAGGTAAGGGAGCGGCTGAACCTTGACAGGCGACCTACGTATCCGCGGGGGAATCAAGCCAAACGTAGTTCAAATCTGATGGGGAAATTGAGAATGACTGTCCTCTGATGGGGAGCAACGTCTTCTGCTGGGGAAAGTACATCTGCTGGGGATGATAGATGACCACGTCGATCGGATGGCTGAACCTTTTCAGGTTTCCTACGTATCCTCGGAGGAATCAAGCCGGTCGTAGTTCTGAGCGACTGGGGATAAAACGAGACATCGGACTTATGATAGGGATAGTAAACCTACGGGCACTATCCTGTATGAAGAACGAACATTCGTTAGGAAATGAAGTCATTTGAAGCAAGAGGGATAATGGGACAATAAAGGCTATGCTGTCTAAATAATTCCGAGGTGGAGTAATAAATGCTGAGGTAAACGCAAACAGAAACGCCCGGGTTTCTGCCGATCGCGCTAAAATAATGGATGCTGGATCTCTCGCAACAGAAACGCCGAGGCTTCTGCTGATTACGATCGATCTAGGATGCGTATGTCATAGAGGCGCCGAAGTCTCTACAACCATACGAATCCTAATAATAGATGTTGGATCCCTCGCAAACAGAAACGCCGAGGCTTCTGCCAACCACGATCGATCTAGGATACGTATGTCATAGAGGCGCCGAAGTCTCTACAACCATACGAATCCTAATAATAGATGCTGGATCTTTCGCAAACAGAAACGCCGAGGCTTCTGCCAATCACGATCGATCTAGGATACGTATGTCATAGAGGCGCCGAAGTCTCTACAACCATACGAATCTTAATAATAGATGCTGGATCTCTCGCAAACAGAAACGCCGAGGCTTCTGCCAATCGCGATCGATCTAGGATGCGTATGTCACAGAGGCGCCGAGGTCTCTGCAACCGTACGAATCCTAAGCAAATATTAGGAAATGCTAAAATAATAGATGCTGGATCTCTCGCAAACAGAAACGCCGAGGCTTCTGCCAATCGCGATCGATCTAGGATACGTATGTCATAGAGGCGCCGAAGTCTCTACAATCATACAAATCCTAAGCAAATATTAGAAAATGCTAAAATAATAGATGCTGGATCTCTCGCAAACAGAAACACCGAGGCTTCTGCCAGTCGCGATCGATCTAGGATGCGTATGTCATAGAGGCGCCGAAGTCTCTATAATCATACGAATCCTAAGCAAATATTTGGTGAAGAATGGAAATTTTAAGGGGCTTTCTGTTCCCAAAGGTAACGAATATTAGTCAAAATAGTGCTGAGGGCACCTAAAATGAACAAAGGGGAATGTACTAGGGGTAAAACTGAAATTTTGCATGTGGAGGTAAAGATGATGGATTGTTATGAAGTCGTAAACGGGATGAACTCTCAGGGAGTCATGAAGGTGATAGACTCTCGGGGAGTCACAAAAAGTGACAGACTCTCGGGAAGTCACAAAGGTGATAGACTCTCGGGGAGTCACAAAGGACTCTTTGGTGAGTCACAAGGGCAAAGGACCTTTAGGGAGACGCGAAGGAGACGGACTCTCGGGGAGTTGCTAATATGGGAAACATGATCTGGGTTCCGCTTATCCTAATTTAGGAGGGAATGAGGCTACGAGCCATTGAGACCAAGGTGTTAGGTAAGGGACATTTTTCTTGGTTGCCTAGAGGTAGGACCTAAGTCTTTTTAAGGAAAGGGAATAAGGAAGATGATGATCTCCTAATCTTGAGATAGGGATGCCAAAGATGTTACGACTTCTTGGGCTTTAGATTATGTCTTGGAGATAATGTGGGTTTCCTAGGCTTACAGGCTAGGGATTGGAGTTCATTTAAGCATGAGGAGAGTATTCTATCCTAGGCTTAGTGCTAGGGCTTGGAAAGGTTGAGGTTTGGGAACTTCCTAGATGTTAGGGTTTCGAACAAGGGTTTGGAAACTGGTGTTTAAGGACCATGACTCTCCTAGGTTTGGGACTAGGTTTTAGGAATTTCCTAGGTCTAGGAGGCTAGGGCTCAGAGTTGTGGTAGGCTCAGAGGTTGCAAAGGCGTTGGCTTTTAGACATAAGGCTGGGAGTTTGGAAAGGTTGTGACTTCCTAGGCTTGAGACCATGGACCGTTGGGAAGAGGGATTGCTTTTGTGGAAGGTCCACTAAGCTTGATGTTAGGGTTCACCATTTTCCGGGATTGGTGACTATGGCTTGGAAATGTTCGTGGTAACCTAGGCTTTAGGCTAGGTTTTAAGGCTAAGGACTGTAAACTTCCTATATTTTGAGACTAAGGTGAAGGAATTTCCTAGGTCTAGGACTAGGGTTTGAAGGGAATGTTGAATCCTAGGCTCGATGATAGAGTTTAGTGAGGATATAGTCTCCTAGGCCCTGCGGCTAGGGTTTAGAAAGAGTGCGACTACCTAGGCTTGAGGCTAGGGTTTGGAGCGGATGCGACTACCTAGGCTCGAGGATAGGGTTTAGAGCGGATGCGACTACCTAGGCTCGAGGCTAGGGTTTAGAGCGGCTTCCTAGGCCTGAGGTTAGGGTTAATTAAGTTTTGGACAGGGCATTGTATCCTAGGTTTTGGGTTAGGGTTCAATAAGACGGGGGATTAAGATTGTAAATTTCCTAGGTTTCGAGACTAGGGTTTCGGGAATTTGGAAATGATGTTGCATACGGGGCTTTGGAAATTCCCTAGAACTTGGGCGTAGGGTTAAAGAGGATGCTGTGGTTTCCTAGGCTTAAGGCTAGGGTTTAGAGCGAATGTAACTACCTAGGCTTGAGGCTAGGGTTTGGAGCGAATGTAACTACCTAGGCTTGAGGCTACGGTTTGGAAGGAATGTAACTACCTAGGCTCGAGGCTAGGGTTTGGAAGGAATGTGACTACCTAGGCTTGAGGCTAGGGTTTGGAAGGAATGCGACTACCTAGGCTTGAGGCTAGGGTTTGGAGGGAATGTCGACTACCTAGGCTTTTTTTTTTTTTTTTTTTTTTGAGAAACCAGGGCGGCACCTGGGAGGATTTTATTAATGATAAAATAAAGATACAAGAGGGGGACAACCACCCGACTTATTGCCGGATATGGAGCCAAACCTCAAAGACCAAATAATAAAATAAAGCCTAACAAAATAAAACCAAAGAAGGAATAAAATCCAAAAGAAATTAAACCATAAAATAATCCAAATAAAACCACAAATGTCCCAACCTTGAGTCTTTATAAACTTCAGCCCAATCTCCAAATTAATCACCCAATGATCCACAATATAGGTCCAAAGGCCAATCCAGAAAGTTGCCCAACAATGAAGCCAACCAGCATTAACAAGCCCAAAAACCCAAGAACCCGACCGGTCCATCCCGAGGACCCGGGCGGACTCGACCAACCAGCTCGGCCGCTCCAAATTGATGACCCGGCCGATCAGAAGCTGCTTCAAACCCAAAACCTTCTGATGTCCTCCCTCGGCCGTGTCAAGGATTCTGCTCGGCCGAGCAGAAAAGCCATGCTCGGTCGAGTCACCAAAACTGCTCGGCCTATCCCCAATTGCCGAGAGCTCGACATTATGTGCACGGCCGATCCAAAATGAAAGCACGACCGTGCTGCTCGGCCGAGTGCCCAGATATGCTCGGCCGCTCCTTGGCTGTAAAACCCACTCCGCAGAATTGCAAAAAAATACCCCTAAATCAATCCAAAGAATGCCAATCAACAACAAAAACATCAAATTACCTTCGTTCGACATAACAACCATTATCATCAAAGTTCAAGGCCTGCAACACGTCTCTAGGAAGATCTCGAGCCATGTTGTACACCCTTTCCTCCCTATGCACATGAGCCTCCGCAGCCAATCTGTCTGCCACACCATTAGCTTGACGAAGGACGTGTTCTAACCCATACCCGCGCACCAACTCAGCACACTTCCGGAGCTCATAGGTGTATTGCCACGGACCTTGAAAGATCCATTTCAGAATGTTTACAGCCACTAATGATCAGAACGAACCATGACTAATTGTAATCCCCAATCCCTGCACATGCTCAAACCATCTCGCAGGGCAAAAATCTCCGCTTGCATATTGGTGCCCATACCATAATAACGAGAGAAAGCAAAAACAAAGGCACCCGTACAATCTCTGACTATCCCTCCCCCCGTACAAGTCCCATTAACTGCAGAACCATCAGTATTAAGGGTGTAAAAGTGAGACTTACCAGGTTCCCATCTCAAGTATCGTCTGTGTCTAGTCTTGTGCAAAGCCACCTTGAGACCAATCCTCTCCAAAACAAGACGGTCCTCCCTCCTTGGAGCTCCTTTCGGGATTAAGGAAGAACACATCTCAATCAAAGAATGCTTGACCCCATCAATCATCTTTGCACTATCCATAATGACCCCATCAAAAACTGTCTTACACCTCGCTTTCCATATCTCCCAACAAGAGAACATCAAAATACCCAATCGTACCAAACCCATTTGCCTACGTTTCAACTGTCCTCTGCACCAAATATCCCACAACTCCTGCAAATCAGTATAAATATATGGCAATGGGAAGAAACCTGCCCAATGCCGCCAAACTGACTGAGCCATCTCCGAATGCAACAGTAAATGAGGTAAAGTCTCTCTATTGCCTCTACCCGTGCAACAAACGCAACGAGAGGGGAGATTGAAACCACGAGCTTCCAATTTTGCATCAACCGGTAAACCATCGTTCATAACCCTCCACCAAAAACCACTGACCTTTGTTGGGATGTTAGGATGCCAAATCTTAGCACCCCATTCCACCAAAGGACTACGAATACGAATGTGCTCCCACCAGACAGTAGTCTCAAAATTCCCCGTTTTTGAAAGCGTGAAAACCGGACGATCTTCACTATGCTCATCAATGTAGACCCTACGAACATTTTCGTGCAGCTCATGTGGAATCAAAGGAATCAACTCCTCCACAACCTGAATACCATCTCTAACAGTCAAAAAATGATCTTCGGGAATAGGGCCTCCAAGCCGAACACCACACCAATTGTCCGCCCAGAATTTAATGTCCCCTCTGCCGACGACCCAACGGGAACATTCATCCAATTGAGGCAATAAAGAAGCTGCAGCTTGCCACACATGCGAACTAGAAGCTGCAGGTTGACAATTATATTTACTACGAATAAACTGTGACCACAAAGAATTACCTCTAGTAGCCACCCATGCCAGTTTTGCCAACATGGATTTATTCATATCCTCCAAACGACGAATACCCAAACCACCTTCCTGTATAGGTTTACAAACCTTGTCCCAAGAGACCCAATGAGCTCTCTTCTCTCTACCACTACTCCACAAAAAGTTAGCCATAATGCTTTCTAGTTTATGAATCACCACCTTTGGAACCTTAAGCACCCCCAAAGAATAAATTGGAATACTAGATAACACAGATTTAATGAGAGTTACCTTGCCACCAAACGAGAGTAACCGCGCTTTCCAACCATCAACCCGTTTCAACATCTTGGTTTCCAGCTCGGCAAAATGAACCCGTTTGACACGCCCTTTGAATAACGGGATCCCCAGATACTTGGGAGGGAACTGCTGGTGCGTACAACTCGACCATCTTCTTATATTCTCAATTTCGAACTGTCTCCTCTTCGAACCAACATAAAAACCACTCTTCTCCAAATTAATCAATTGTCCCGATGACCTTTCGTACATGATAAGAACCTCTCGAAGACCTTCAATAGACCTCTGATGGCCATTACAGAAAAGGAGCATATCATCCGCGTAAAGCAAATGGGTCAGAGGAAAATTCCCCCTACCATGCTCATAAGGCCGAAAACCACCCTCTTGATTGGCTCTGTGCAAAGCTCGAGACAAAATCTCCTGTGCAATAATGAACAGCAGTGGAGATAAAGGATCACCCTGTTTCACCCCGCGAGATGAAGGGAAGTAACCATGGGATACACCCCCCATCCGGACAGAATACCAGTTGCCCCGAACTAGTCTCGAAATCAGGCTGCAGTAGATAGCATCAAACCCAAACGCCTCCAAAGCTCAAAAAGAAAATCCCACTCTAATCGATCATAAGCTTTAGACATGTCGAGCTTAAAAAGAACTATGCACCATTTCATGAGCCAACGCAATATTCTCCTGAATTCCACGCCCCCTAATGAAGCCCGTCTGTTCTGGAGAAATAATCTTTGGCAAGACACTAGCCAATCTCAAAGTAAGGATTTTCGAAATAACCTTATTCATGAAAGTTGACAAGCTAATAGGCCGCAGATCCTTAAACCCAGATGGTTTATCAACCTTTGGTAAAAGCACCAATACATTAGAAGATAGACATCTGGGGAGTTCCTCACCTCTATAGAATGACTGAACAGCATCCACCACATCCGTCTTAATAATTTGCCAACATCCCCGAAAGAACTGACCAGTAAAACCATCCGCTCCCGGAGCACTGTCTGCATTCAGAGATTTAATGGCCTCCCAAATCTCCGCCTCATCAGGAACTAACGAAAGCATCTCATTATCCGCTGCAGTTACCCCTGCTGCAATACCCTGAAAAATCCTGTCATCAACCTCATGTGGCCCGGAAGTGAAAATATCCCTAAAATGTGCAGCTCCAAACTCACCCAAAATATTTTCATCATCGCACCAAGAACCATCGGGAAGTTGCAGCTTCAGAGTATTCTGCCTTCTCCGCTCTCTAATGGAAGCATGAAAGAAGGCTGAATTTCTATCTCCATCCTGAACCCATAACTGGCGCGACTGCTGCTGCTTCATATCTACTTCCCATCTGCGGACCTGCGCCAATTCCTCCATTTTTTGCCTCTGTTCTGCACCCACTGAATCAACCCAATTCTGCTGCAACTCGAAGTCGAGTCTGGTAAGATCATCCTGTAACTGATCGATTTTGCGGTAAATATTACCGAAAACCTCCCAGTTCCATTTTCTGATTTCTCCGCGCAAAACATGAAGCTTCCGATGCAGTCGGAACAACGGAGTGCCCCAGCAACCTCTACTCCACACATCCCGCACAAAACTCTGAAAACTCGGGTGATCCAACCACATCTTGTGAAACTTGAACGGACACTTAGGTTTGGCTATAGCAGCGATCTTAATCTGCAGCGGAGAGTGATCAGAAACATCTCGCGGTAAATGCACAACAGTGATACTGCCGTGTTTTGCAACAAAAGATCCATTCACCAACACTCTATCCAACCTCTGCCAAATCCGAAGAGTCCCCGGAAACCCATTACACCAAGTGTAAATACTACCTTCATACCCAGCGTCTGAAACCCCAGCACTAACCATGAAATTACAGAAGTCATCCATACTAGGGAAATCCCACCCATTACCCCCCAATTTCTCCGACGGGTCTGCAATGATATTAAAATCACCACCCACCAACCACGGATTATCAGACTGAGAGGATAAGTGAAGAAGCTCTCCCCATAACGACTGCCTCTCCAACCGATCACAACTGGCATAAACAAATGAAAAAACCCCATACTGTTCCCCGAAAACCGTCACCCGAACAGAAATATGTTGCTTATCAACTAAAGCAACGTCCATGTCAATACCGGTTTTCCATAATAACCAAATATGCTTGTTCACAGGCTCACCATGCATGAAATGAGGAAAACCCAGTTGTTTAGCAATATTCTGAAGCCTAATACCGTAGATTTTAGGCTCCAAAATTGCTAAACACCAAGGCTTATGCTGCTGCACTAACAATTTCAACGCATCCATAGTCTTAACATTACCAACACCTCTAGCATTCCATATAATGAACGACATTATAAAACTATTTAGAGATAGAGGTTACCCCAACAGTCTTGCTTCGGGTCTGCGGAGGCGAACCCAACTGCGATGACTTATTACCCCTGTTCCTCCTACACCTTGACTTTTGCCCACTGGAAACCTCATTAAATGATGAATCCTTAGCCTCTTCAGTACTCTCAGGAGTACTAGTCTCAACATCAGTGGCGCCCTCAGAAGATTCTGACACCCTATCTTCCTCTGACCCTGGAGTATTACCTGTACCTTCACCCAATCCTGCCCCATCTGCCATAGGCGTAGACTGCCCTTCTGTCCCAACAGTCGCCTTGTCCGTAACCTGCTGTTCCTGAGTAGTCTCATCAGGTGCAACTACAGGTGACTGTGTCTCAGAGACATGATCAATAGACTCTTTAACCGAAGAACCCTCCGTACTGGAACTCAAAACAGTCTTCATATTCAACACACACAACGGTAATTTCTCTACTGGCTTTATTGCTGCCCCTTCCTCATCCAACTCATCTAAAACAGCAAAAGTGTTACCACTGGTTGGAATCTGCTGCTGCTGCTGCTGCTGAGCCTTTTCAAGCTCTTCTCTTTCTGCTTTATCCTGATCTGGAGAAATCTCCTCAACCAATATCCCAGAGCTGGTTTTACCACCTGAATTGGGAGCAGTAATCTCCCCATCTTCCTTACCAGTACCCTTGTCATCCACCTTATTCATCCATACATCATGGTTACCCAAAATATGAACTGTACCATACTCTAAACGGGAATGAACATTGCCTTTCGCCTGATTCTGCCCGCTAGAACCTGCAGTATTTTTGCCCTTTTCAACAGCTGGAACCATATGAGTACCTCTTTTTCCCACTGTTTGCCACTCAGAAGTGGGCTTTTTCTGATTAGCCTTTTGATTATGTCTCTGTTCCGGCTCTCTAGGTGGTTGTTGTGGGGCCGGATGCTGCTGCTGCGGTTGTTGCTGATTCCCTATGCTCCGACCTTGTCTCTTTGTATTTCTCCGGCAAGAATACTCATCATGACCAAGCATACCACACTTAGTACAGTATAGAACATTACCCTCATATTCAATGTCCTGCCAAAACCCATTTTCCCGAGTCGTCCCCAAATAAACACGTTCCGGTCTATGTTTAGAGACATCCATTTCCACACAAAAACGGGCAAACCCATGGTGCGTAAAACCAATAGACTTATCATCAGCACGTAAAAAACTACCCAGAGAATTGCCAATATTTTCCATAAATGCATACCAATGTAACGGTAGATTAGGCAAACGAACCCACACTGATACACATGGATTATCATAAGCATAGTCAAAATCAGGGGTCCAACGAAAACATCTAAACATTGAGTTCATAATAACATTGGATTCCCTTGCTAAAGCCATAGTTAAATCTTCCTGAGTAGAAAGATACACAAGCACATGTCGTGGGTCAAGCAACCCCACATTAAAAACACCCTTTAGACCCCAGTGTTGTGTGATATGATCATGAATTACCTTCAACTGAGGACGACCAGTAGTAAATTTTAGTACCACAGTGAATTTCAAACGATCCACCGCAGCTTGAACCTCCCTATCAGTCAGAATCACCGCAGGTTCACCATCAATAACTGCCCGCTGACGTTGAGGGGCTTTAATGCCCTCAAAAGGATTGATAAACGTCCCATCAACCCCTTTATCACCCTTCAGAGCAGCAGAATACGAAATTGGAACCTTAGTTGGTTGCTCCACATTCCCAGCAGCCAGACCCGACTCTGCATGACGTGCTCGGCCGTGTCCCTGCAGCTGCTCGGCCGAGCAGTCGGGATTCTTCAAAATTCCAGCAGCCGCCATTGAAGAAGAACCAAGAATTCCCCCTTGTAAACCCTGCGCAAAAGCTTCCTTAGTGCCTAGGGCAATTTCCTCACCCACCATTGATGGATTAGAGCCATCACCAACACCCAAAAATCCTCCTCCTAACGAATTAGGGTTTGTAACATGCAAAACCCTAGAATTCCCATGTCCGCCTCCCACACCACTAACACCTACCCAATACCTTCCTTAGCCATCATCGAACCTTCCCCTCACCTAGGCGCCGGCCAGACACAAAAACCGGCGAATGAATTCCGGCCAAAAGGCCAAAATCCGAAACCAAAATCAAAAAACTGCACCTCCAGAATTCGGACTGTAAAAACGCGATTCCTGATGATTGAAGCGTTGGATCGTCTTCAAATTTTTGGAGCACTTTCGCATCAACAATCCTCACCTTTTCACCGTTGTGATCGTAAAAATTATTCCCGACGCCGGAGATATGGCCGGCGGCCGAATCAAATTCGAAAACCTGCACACTCCCAGGACAGTCCAGAAAAATGACGATTCCCGATGATTGAACCGTTGGATCGTCTTCATATTTTTGGAGGAGGTTCGAAACACCTAATCGCTACTTTCCACCGTTGGGATCTTCCAAAAAATGTCCGGTGCCGGAGATATGGCCGACGGCCGAACTGGAAAAAACCCTAAAAAAATCGCCCCCCTTCTCTCCAAAAAAATCCCCCTCTTCTAAAAAATTTGGCTTTCAACTACCTAGGCTTGAGGCTAGGGTTTGGAAGGAATGCGACTACCTAGGCTTGAGGCTAGGGTTTAAGAAGGATGTAACTTCCTAGGCTAGAGGCTAGGGTTTGTAGAGGATGTGGCTACCTAGGCTTGAGGCTAGGGTTGAGAGAATGTGATTACCTAGGTTTAAGGCTAAGCTTCGGATAGAAGGTGACTACCTAGGCTTAAGGCTAGGGTTTGGAGACCGAAAGCATTTGAAGGTTTGTCTTGGTTTAGACCGAGCAAGTTTGAGGTCTAAGAGTGTTTCGGTTTGGGGCAGGTGAGCTTGATACCTCATGGCTGGATAGGCTCGATAGGTTAGACCTAGGCTAGAGTGCTAGGGTTTAGCTAGGGTAAGACTCAGACATGTGTTGAGGAGACCGGGGCCTACTGGAATGGTAGGCATGAGATCTAGGAGATCGAAGGCTAGGCAGGGTAGCGTTGGGACATAAGGCTTTCAAGCGGGTAAGTTCTTTGTCCTAGAGAAACCGCGTTATGGGTTAGGATCAAGCAGGCTTGAGGTCGGCCAAGGAGCAACGGATTGGGATTGGATGATCCTAGTACCTAATACGCATGTCGGGCTTAGATCCTAGAGTGTTTGAAAGTTTAGGCTAGGTGCGAACCATATGTGCGGGAAATGGTTTTGGATATATGACCATGTTGGCGCTTTAGGTAAAAGGATTGAGTGTCCAAGACTTTGCTTGAGTACAATAGGTACCTAAGTTGGATTGGGTATGCTTAGGTCCTAAGTTTGTCTCAGAGGTCATTGCGCGTGACCAAGCTCGTTCGGCGATTGCGAAAGTGGGTTTGGTATAGGACCAAAGGTGTTAAGCGCACGATTTTTGACGGGATGGGTTTTGATATCTTTATGGCATATCACGGTACGCGGGAGGTCCTATGCGTTCGAGCACGTTTGAGGTTTGGACTCGTGGGGAAGAAAGGATTGAGATCCATGGAGTTCAAGGGTGGACCTTGTAGGTGGCGAGGTTTGGACTCGGCTCGGATTAAATAGGTTAGAGACCTAAGGGGTTGAAGGTCAGACTAGAAAGTCTTTTGAAGCTAAGGAGTGACACTAGGTTTAAGAGTGGCAGGGCCATGGTTTGGGTATGATGGTAGGCGTAGATGGCATTGTTTTGGTTGGACCGAGCAGGCTTGGGAACTAAAGAGTTCTAAGGGTCGACATCTAAGGTTATAGACCTAGAGGGTAGACATTTTTGTGATCTAAAGGGTTTAGGAGTTGAGACCTAAAGTGTGGATCGGATATGCTAGAGACCTACAAGGTAGGCGCTTGGTAGACTTGAATGGACTTGGGATCTAAAGGATCGCTCAACAGGTTAGACTGAGTAGACCTAAGAGGTTGGACCTAGGAGGATAAGAGAGCTATTGCTTAGACAAGGTAAGGATGAGTATGTGTTGGTAGGTTTGAGATCTAGGAGATCGGGTAGGCTCGGGACCGGTAGGTTCGGGACCTAATGGGTCACCCTAAGGATTTGGCTTTGGTTAACTGGTTTAAGGTATGAAGTTTTGGGTAGAACCGGTTTGAGGCCGAAGGGGTCACACTACGAACTTGCGGAAGGTCGAGCTAAGAGGTTATGATGTAATCTAGGTAAGACTCACCGGGTAGGTTCGGGACCTAAGGAGTTATGGTGTAACCTAGGTAAGACTGACCGGGTAGGCTTGGGACCTAGAGAGTTGAGGGTTTAGTCCTAAAGGTTCCCTAAAGTGTAGGAGATAGGGTAAAGGACCGAGTCAACTCTGGGAATCACATAGATGGGTCCCGGACGGACCGAAGATGTTTTTCCAATTTTGTGGAGACCGAGAGTTCGGGTTTATAAACAAAGTGTCGGGGAGGAGAAAACTTTATGAAAGTGTTATGATCTTATACAGATGCCTTATAATTAATTATGATTCTAATCAATCCAAATAGGTCGTTGCGTGCCGAGTTTGACGATGAGGGGTGCCCTTCTTCTAAGTGTAACCTTGTTGACGTCTCGGTATTCTCTGGGAAACCACATAGTCGACCCATTCCATTGGGGATTATCTAATTTGGTGAGTGGGTATCCTCCCTCCTTTGAGAAACTCTATGTCAAACTTGATGATGAGGGATGCCCTTCTTCTAAGTATATTCTTGTTGGGACCTCGGTATTCTCCGTGAAAACACATAGTCGACCCATTCTGTTGGGGAAGCCCCAGTTCGATAAGGGTGTAGAGCGGAGTATCCTACCTCCTTTAAGACGCACCCTTTTTTCTGCCTAGACCGCCCTTTCGGGTTTTCAATCTAGTGGGCATCTCTTTTGCGTCATCTTTTTTTTTTTTTTTTTTTGAAAATCATTCAGTCGACTCAAAAAAGGAAAAATAATTGTTTAAACATGCGGGGGCATTTTGCTGATAGTGAGAGGGGGAGAGAGATAGTGCTCGCATTTTGACTCTTTGGACAATTGAGTGTATATAAAAGGAAGGAAGCCCCTGCTTGACAGAAAGTAATTGTTTAGCTCTTTCCTAGATTGTAGAACAGACAACTTGTCAGGACATTTGAAAATTGTTTTATTCAAGATTCTCATTTGATTGCTCGAGAATGGACCTCGTTGATTAGTTACGCATCTTATGATTATGTTTTTAGACAAGTAGTCTCGAAATAATAAATGTTTTGATCAAGAGTGACGAAGCCAGGAGTAGAAATATGGGGCAAGAGAGAAGAGAAGGAAAATTGGCTACGAGGTGGGTTGTGTATATTTTGGACCGGACCCTAAGGTTGCCTACGTTCTCCTCAAGGTGAGAAGCTCAGGTCCGCGTAGTTCGGGGATGACCCGCTTGACGATGGTATCGGGTTTTAGTGGGTATGTGTGGGAGGAAAGAAAAGAAAGAAAGTTGGCCCAAGGTAGGTTATGTTTGGCTTTGAGTGGTTGCCCGGTTGACGATGAAGTTGGGTTTTGAGTTTAGGGGTGTGAGGTTCGTTTGAGGTGAGTTGTTCTTTGTAGCTCATTACGGTGGATTACTCCTTTGTAGTTGTTGCAGTGGATTGCTCCATCGTAGTTGTCATGGGTTGCTGCCGTTTATCTACTTTGTAAGGAAAGAAAGGAAAATAGAACATTTGAGGTGAAAAGAAAATGGGACTTTTACTTTTCCATGGTGATAGCCCCTTCTATTTTTCTTTTTCTTTTTTATTATATCTCTTTGTGCACACCCCTTCTTTTTTTCCTAGGCCGCCCTTTTGGGTTTTCAACCTAGCGGGCTTCTTTTTGTGCAATGCTCTAACTTTTGCCTAGGTCGCCCTTTTGGGTTTCAACCTAGCGAGCCATATTTTTTTTTTTTTTTTTTATATTTGTACATGAAACATTGGTCCAGACAAGCCCCTAGTTTGCTTTCGCCTCTCTCGATTGCGAGGTAGCTTCCTTATAGTTCATGCGGCCTTTTACTGGCGGCGGGCATCCTAGTCCCTTGATTTTCACCGGTAGAGCTCCATTGGATTATCACGTGCACCAATTAATGGCATGAATGACTTCGTGCACTTGTCTTACATTTGCGATGGAATACGGACAGCCCCAGTGTAACGGCATGTAGTACTCATGAAGGGAACAAACCAACCCTTTAAAATGTGGCAGCATGGATGTCTATTTGATGATGAGCAACCGCAGTCCATTTCTTTGTCACGACCTTATAAAAAGGGGTCTAATGGTGGGATGAGAGGCGTATGAGGATAGTGTATGGGAGAGGGTGTATATAGAGAGTGTACATGAAGTATGTACAAGGGGTGAGTGTATAGAGAGAGTGTATGGGGGAAGAATGTAGAGAGAAGAGAAAGTGATTCGTTCATCCCAATTGATCGAAGCATTTGTTATTTTGGTATTAATCGTTTACTTAGTTATGTGAATGGTTTGTGGGTCCATTTACCTTTTAATGAGTCGTCATTAATGAGTAAGATTAAGATTAATTCATCATATAAAGATATAGAAATCAAGCGAAAATGGTGAATAAGACAATTTTCATGAAATTGATATATGCAAGCTTATGTCTCAAGTCTAGAGAGAAAAGAAAAGAAATAAAGACCCTTTCATTGGAACTAAAAGATTTAAACTGACTAGTCCAGGGTGGACTTTTACTTAAAGAAACAAAAATCGTCCAAGGTGGACTTTTGACTAAGGACACTTTAAAACCTACGATGACTGAATGACCCTTTTATTTTCTTTTATTTAAAGGAGGTAGCCCCAATTTCCTATTTTGCCCATTCCCATGTATTCCGTTGGCGGGTGATGTCTCCGCTGTCAATGAGGCTTTGAATCTTTCTCCTCAATTGGAGGCAATCTTCGGTGTCATGCCCAATGTACTGGTGGTATTGGCAGTGTTTGGAGGGATCCAAGCCTTGCTTCACCCTACTTGGTTCATAGTTGAACTAAGGAGACAACTTGCCGGCTTGAACTAGACTTTTGAAGAGTTTGGCTAACGGCATACCCAAGTCATTGTACTCGCGTTCGTCCTTCCGAACTGTCTTTGAGGGTGGTTTAGGTACCGGTACCTGTCGTTGATGAGTAGTCTTAGGAGGCATCCCAACGGGAGAAATCTGTGATGGCCCATACATTTGAGGAGCGTACGGGTGTTGAAATTGAGCGAGAGGGAGAACTCGGCCGAGGTAATCATAAATGCAATAAATATCAGAGTGAAGGCGCTTCTCGGTGTCCTTTAGAGCCTTGCACATCTCTTTTTGAAAGCGGTCGACTTGCTTGAGGAGGACAGTCTCAATGTAGGCTTCTTGTTCGTCGAGAGTGGTCCGGAAGAGGGTTGCTTGCTCGTTGAGGATGGTCTCGAAATGGAGCGCTTGCTCATTGAGATCAGTATTGGTGTGGAGAGTTGTCTCGAGACCTTGGGTAATAGCTTCATTTGCAACTTCGATGTTCCTTTCAACAGACATGATGCAGGATCTACAATAGTTGTGGGGGAATTATGTCTTTGAATTGAGCTTAGATTTATAATTAATGACAAGGCATCGTTATAAAATCACTTTTGGAAAAGAGTCGGTCTCCACACTTTGAAATGCATTTTTGACAAGAATTTGAAAGTTTGACCGGGCCGAAGTTGCCTACGTTCCCCTTACCATGAGGGAGAGGTCCCACACAATAAGAGGCTCAGGTCGCCGTAGTTCGAATCAAGTTAGACTTTTAAAAAGAGGTTAGAGGTGACCATAGGGGTCAAGAAGAGGGAGACGACTCGGTCCTTGGCCAAGCATGGGTGAAGAAGACCTACAGGATTCGGGTAAGGCTTGACTTACGGTTTGACCTAAATTTGACCTAAGGTTTGACCTAAGGTTTGAGACAAGAAATGGTTCAAGCTAGGACGCGACGATAATGGTGGGTTGACCTAGATGGGTAAAGGATAGGTCGACTTAAATAAGAAGGGTTGGATTGACCTATATGGTGAATGAATCAAGATAGCGGGTTGTAGCGGTTTGCCTATGGGATGATCTAAGCGGGATAGACATGGTTTGACCTAAGCGGGTCTAAAGTTGACCTATTCGGGTTGGTGGACTAAGGAAGGTTGGAGATTGACCTAGATGGATCCAAGATAGGTAAGTCGACCTAAGCGGGTCACGGGTTGACCTTGACGGGTCGAGGGTGAAGGGGTAGTTTTATCCTAAGACGGACAAGTTGACCTAAATGGGTCAAGGATGGTGTGCGGACCTAAACGGGTTGACCTAGGTTGGTTTGGATGACGGTAGGTCAAATAATGACCTAGGTGGGTCAAGATGACGGTTCGACCTAAGCGGGTTAAGGTCAAAGGTAATTGGGTTCACCTATGGAATCAAAGATTGACCTAAGAGGTCAAAAGCGGATAAGGTTGACCTAAGGGATCAAAGTTTGACCTAGGGGGTCAAAGGTTGACCTAAGGGATCAAAGTTTGACCTAGGGGGTCAAAGGTTGACCTAAGAGGCCAAAAGTGGATGAGGTTGACCTAAGGGGCCAAAGGTTGACCTAAGAGGTCAAAGGCGAATAAGTTTGACCTAGGGGGTCAAAGGTTGACCTAGGGGTCAAGGGTAGACCTAAGGGGTCAAAGGTGGTAAGGTTAACCTAGGAGGTCAAGGGTTGACCTAAGAGGTCAAAGGCGGATGAGGTTGACCTAAGGGGTCAAAGGTTGACCTAAGAGATCGAGGGGTGATAAAGTTGACCTAAGGGGTCCAAGGTTTGACCTAAGAGGTCGAAGGTGGATAAGGTTGACCTAGAGGGTCAAAGGTTGACCTAGGGGTCAAGGGTAGACCTATGAGGTCAAAGGTGGTAAGGTTAACCTAGGAGGTCAAGGGTTGACCTAAGAGGTCAAAGGCGGATAAAGTTGACCTAGGGGGTCAAGGGTAGACCTAAGAGGTCAAAGATGATAAAGTTTGACCTAGGGGGTCAAAGGTGATAAGGTTGACCCAGGGGGTCAAAGGTTGGTGGGATTTTGACCAAAGCGGGTCAAGATGAAGGGTAGACCCGAATGGATCGCAATGATGGGTAGGTAACCTAGATAGGCCAAGATGAGAAATTTTGATATATGGCCCAAGGGGTGAGCGATGGACCTTAGAGGTCGCCTAGATGCAATGCACATTTTATTTTGCGAAAAGTTTTGCATTTATTTACATCCTAAATGGTTGGTCTAAGGAGTGTCCTAATCTCTATGTGTGGGTTGACACGGGTAGGATAAAAGGTCCCCACCGCTCGCAGAACTTACACGGTGAGTGGAGTAGACGAGTGACTCGAAAAGAGGGCGGCAGTAGCGCACAAATTCCCGCACATCGAATACTCCGGGTGATAGGGACATGTGCAGTGCTGACACGGACTAGTGGTAGTGTGAGGCAAGAAACTAATTCTTTTTAGGGAGAAATGAGAGAAGCTTTGAACGTTTGAATGATGCAATGCAATGCAAGAGAGAGAGAAGAGGGAGAGGATAAGAATGTACAAGGGAGCATAGCAAAGTCTCGTTTGACCTTAGTACTATAGGGAAAGTACAAAAAATACATGTATTGAAAAAATATAAGGTACACATATTAACATGGCAAAATACAAGGTGCATGTGCAAACATGGCAAAGTGTGAGGTGCATGTGCAAACATGGCAAAGTGTGAGGTGCATGTGCAAACATGGCAAAGTGTGAGGTGCATGTGCAAACATGGCAAAGTGTGAGGTGTATGTGTAAACATGGCAAGTGTGCATGTGTAAACATGGCAGGTGTGTGCATGTGTAAACATGGCAGGTGTGTGCATGTGTAAACATGGCAGGTGTGTGCATGTATAAACATGGCAGGTGTGTGCATGTGTAAACATGGCAGGTGTGTGCATGTGAAAACATGGCAGTGTGTGCATGTATAAACATGGCAGGTGTGTGCATGTGAAAACATGGCAGGTGTGTGCATGTGAAAACATGGCAGGTGTGTGCATGTGTAAACATGGCAAGTGTGTGCATGTCTAAACATGGCAGGTGTGTGCATGTGAAAACATGGCAGGTGTGTGCATGTGAAAACATGGCAGGTGTGTGCATGTGTAAACATGGCAAGTGTGTGCACATGGCAGGTGTGTGCATGTGTAAACATGGCAGGTGTGTGCATGTGTAAACATGGCAGGTGTGTGAATGTGTAAACATGGCAAGCATCATGATGTGACGAAAGTTAGACCCACTAAGTTTGAAAAAGTTTCAAAGCAGTCCCCAGCAGAGTCGCCACTGTGAATACGTGTGTTTGAAATTGAGATATTCATAGCAACATTAAAATTATGAGAGTCGCCACGCCGTTTTAATTATAGCCAAAACATTGAAAAAGGCATTTTTGGTGGGTTCGGGGGTCAAATTACAACAAGAGAAGAATATTGAACGTTATCACTCCCATTGCCCGAATTGATCGGTCTTTCTATCATGATGAATGTGTTAGTAGTGTGTTAGTGATTTAGACTGGATCCGAAGATTGCCTACGTTCCTCTCAATGTGAGAAGCTCAGGTCAGCGTAGTTCGCAGAGAATTAGAATAGGTAGGAGAATCGGGATCATGCATAATGAGGGGGGAATTACCTAAAGATTAGGGTTTAGAAGTAGTTCCTAGATCATCCTTGGGTCGATGAACCCTAGATCATCATCGGCTATGAAATAACATGCAAACATGAAGATCGCAACCCTAAATATAGCATAAATAAGGTTTTAATCTATGAACACGATGAACATATAAAGAACATATATGAACATATGAATGAAAATGCGAAGCATATGAAGAAACTATGAATAAACATGCAAGAACATGAATATTAAAGATCTACATTAGAAATAATGCAAGAACGTGAAGAAATAAGTTAGAAAACTTACCTATGTTGGCAAGAAATAAACCTTGATCTTCTTGGAGGTTTGAATGCTAATTAGAGCGCAAAATTGTGTTTAAGAACTCTCAAATTCGGATCCCCCCAATTATGAGGCAAAGGAGGTCTTTAAATAGGAAACTGATGGAGAGATCTGACGGTCAGGATCATCCGGAGCGGATGTGGCCGCGTGGCCAAGATGGAGGGCGGCGGCGACGTTAGCCGCGTGGCCAAGGTTGGAGCTTGGACGAATGTGGCCGCGTGGCCATCGCTGCTGGCTGACTTAATTTTCAAGCTAGGGTTTCTGCATGGTTTTAAGGAAACCATTTATTACCTATTTTGATAGATTTTGTCATAAATGAGGTATTTCGGGAATCCGGAACAAGTCTTTGCAAGGTTTCTAATTCCTATAAAGTCCTTGTATTTTTGGGAAAATCCTAATAAACTCATTTTCAGGTCGGGTACTAACAGGGAGCCGTACGGCTCTAATGGAGGAGTAATCCTCCTAGGGTGCCGTACGGTGGCCTTCAAAAATCTTGGGGGAATCCTTTTCTGCCACGTGTCGCGTTCCGATTGGTCAACTCCTTTACATCAATGCCCAACCACTTGCATCCACTTGTCTAACCTTGGTTGGCCCTCATTATGCCATGGTTTAAATATTTTCAACGTAGATGATCACAATTCTTGTTCCGGTAATTGGTTCCGCAACAGTCCAAGTTTTGTCCGTGTGCGCGCACTCTGGTGTCCCGGTTGTCCGTGATCCCAACATGAAAGTTGCTTGAAATAATTTTGTGGTCTCATACATCTATCTGAAATATGTTCATAATCAAGGGATAACAAAGATATATTTTGAAATGCACAGAGTGGACGGTAACGAGCACTTCTAGGGGTGCGGGCCCCATTTCGGGTCCTACAACTCAAAAATTGAAGTACATGTCTATTTACTCATTTTCTCGTTCTAATTATGAATTTGAAGTCCGTTAATCCATCTGACGATAAGGCCCACGGCACTCCCGTGCAGCCAAATCTGAGGTTCTAGGTCAATTTTAGGGTTTAGACCGGTCATAAAGGGCTTGCTGGGGGGTGCGAGATCGAGGTGTCTACACATACCTTTTATAAGTACTTCCAGAGAACCATATACCTTGTATTGTGACAATCAAGATGTGATTTATAATATTTAAAATAAAATATTTTCTAGCAATAGTAAACATATATGAAAGAGTATGAAAATACTCTTAAATGAGTTTTGGATTTTTGTAACTCTAGTGTAAATTGTGTCTATAATTATTTACAATTATTTACCTTAGGAATTATTTAATTTAGGATATTTGATTTTATTATTGATTTGTTTGACTAACCTATTAATATTTATCGTTAGCAGTTATCTTGTATTTTAGGTAGGTTGGACGCTTGTTGAAAAAGGGATGGAGTGACTATAAATGATAGATGAAGCCAGCCATTCTCATACACGGATTCTAGGAATTCTCTGCGAAGAAATAAAGTCATTAAAAGAGTCCTTGTTGTTCTTGAAGTTCTTATTTCTTAGGGGAAATGACAATTTAGGGTCCGAAGTTTGGGGGTGTGTGTCAATAGGGGTCCGATGTACCAATTTTGTCAATTTAGGGTCCAAAGTTACGAAAGTTGTGCAGGTTGGGGTTTTTGAACGATTTTGTTAACAGAATCCAGTTAAGTCACATGTGCTTGGCACAACACTTAACTGGGTTTATTTTGATCTTTGGCATGGGCATTTGGTCATTTCACAAATAATTTCAGTTGAGTTCACCCACCACTACCACCTATTCTCCTAAATTCTGGCAGCCATCCGCCATAAATCATTAAATCCGGCAGCCATCCACCATAAACCCCGGCAACCAATTCCATAAACAATAATAACCCTGTTACAAATCATCACCATCTTCCTATTAGGAACTAAATCACGTCGCAACCAAGTCACTCCTCCGTCACCAACAAGTCCATTGTCGCCTCCGCCCTCTCCTTCTACTCCGGCCACATCTTTTGCACCGACGATAACTCCAACTGCATACATGGCCGTCTCTCCTCTCCTCCGACCACGTCAACTCCAGATTAGATTTGACTTGTCCAAGTTGGTTCAGGTCGTGAACAAAGAGGATGACGGTGGGCGTAGATATGTGCGGTGGAGGTTGCGGGATTGGGGGCTAGGGTAGAGGGAGGGCTGACTGGAGTAAGGAGGAAGGGAGAATGGAACAGGGGGAGGAGAAGAGTGGCTGGGGAAGAAGAAAGGGGAACAAAGAGGTATGAACCTAGACATTAAGTTTTATTTTATTTTTTTCTTTTGTTGGGTTGATTGGTTTTTTTTTTTTTTTTTTTTTTTTGCACTTTCTTCTTTTAAAAAATTATACTTTTTATTTTATGATGGTTCTAAATGAAAAAAAAATCTGGAAAATTATTTCTATTTATTATACCATTAGTTTATGTTTTCTTTTTCTTTTTCTTTTTCTTTTTCTTTTTTTTTCAAAAAGATTAATGAGATTTCATTTTTTTAAAACGCAGATATATATTTTATTTTTTTAAATAAAAAAGATTTTTATAAAAAAAGATTTTCAGTAAGAAGTTTTAATTATTACTCAAACAATTATTATTAATTTTCTTCGTTTGAAATGACCAAATGCCCATGCCAAAGATCATAATAAACCCAGTTAAGTGCGTGTGCCAAGCACATGTGACTTAATTGGATTCTGTTAACAAAATCGTTAAAAAAACTCCAACGTGCACAACTTTCGTAACTTTGGACCCTAAATTGACAAAATTGATACATCAGATCCCTATTGGCACCCCCCCCCCCCCAAAACTTTGGACCCTAAATTGTCATTTCCCCTATTTCTTAAGACTTCAAGATTGTATTATGTTTAATTTATTCTAGGAGTCTAGAATTATTTTGGTCTTTTAATTATTTTTGTTCTTTTGTTATCTTGTTGTAACACCCCTAAATCTTAGGTTTGATATGAACCATAGAATTCGACACGTCCCTACTACTAATATCTGGATATAAACCAAAACTAATACAACTATACACCCCTAATAATCAAGGAAATACGTTACTTGAGATGGTTCAAACACTTCACCCCATTTAAACTTTACATTCCCATTAACTATTCTTAACTTTTAACTGCTCGGCACATAAGCCGGCAAACAAAAGATAACAACATAATATATACATATATACATATATACAACTGTACCCCAAAAGTTCTGAGTTCAACTCACTCAGATTTAACCGTCGTCCTCACAACTAAAGAGTAACATTTAACCTACCCAAAAGTGGTTTCCTCCGAAAAGAACTTGCTACAACGATCCTCACCTCGTGCTATCACTAGCCTTCTTGGAATCTAAGGAAAACAAAGAAACAAGAAACGGGGTGAGATAAAATCTCAGTAAGTTACTACTATAGCTACATGATATGCATACATATGATAATGAAGCATAGAAGGATCACATATAGCAATGCATCAAGTAGCAAGTCATATGAGTAGCTAATCCTACCCATTATGCAACACGTATAACTAAGTACACATTACAAAGGATATTTCTTTTCTCCTTATTACTCCATACCCATTCATAACCAAAACTTTCAACTGATGTTACCATTGATGTAGGCCTTCATAATGAACGTAGCTTCGTAATATCAATAGAGGCCCGTTACCCAGTATCTTAACCCAAGAACAAAAAGAGATATTCAATCATTGTGCATAATGCTCCAATAATCGATGAAGCTAGACCCCTACCGTGATCAAGAGTAGGAGCAAACGGTTACAGATGCATAGATTCACGGTTATTACTTAGCCCCAGCACTCATAATAAACGTGAACCTATACACCCCCGAAACAACAAACCAGCTGGACACACATGTAAGTACACAAGTAATATTTACTTGATATAACAAAACTAGCACTAGGCCCAAAGTAGGGGACTAGTCCATTAACCACATAAATTATGTAAGTACAATTGCATATTCTCGTCAATTCAACTTGTAGCACAATTGATGTTCATCATTCATCATTTAAGCCCATATACATTAGACTTGACACTCATAATAACCTTCCTAAAACACTCCTAAAATTACCCTAGACCATCCTCTAAGGCTAAACAAAGATCACCCCTTTCATTCACCCATTTGGAACCATTATTCATTCACAGGGGAGTATGTGCGGCCGCCCAAGGAGGGGTGTGCGGTCCCCCACTTAAAAGAAAATCAAGAAGAAAACCTTCCAGAATATTGTGCGGTCGCCTGCCCATTTTGGGCGGTCGTCCACTTACTCGACAGGCCCAAAAACTGGGAATTTCATACTCCCTTCGTTTCACCGTCCCAAAAGTACAACACCTACTATAATAAACGTTTGTAACCATTACAAGTCTACAAATTCAGTACCAACCCAACTTAACATTTCTTTATACTCAATCCCAAACCAACAACAACAATTTTTTCAAAAATTGACATACTTCACTAACTTTGCAACAATTGATACATAGAACAATTTTATAACCATTTTTAACATTTAAAAAGGGGAATTAGTAACTTACCTATTCCGGAAAAGTATCGAGAAAATAATATTTGATCGGGTAGGAATACTCTACACAACACCCTGAACATTTTGGTATAATTAGATTTTAAAACGGAGTAGTAAATAAAAATGAGAAAATTGATTAAGGAAAAGAACCCTACCTTAATGTTCTTCTTGCTTAGGATGAAAGGAGTGTGAAATTGGTGTGTGTGTTTGTTTTGATCTTACCTAGGGAAAGTGAAAGAATGAAGATAAGTATGCATTACATGATATTTATATGCTTCTAATTAAACCCTTCAACTTCCATTATGAACAACTAAACCCTTATACTTATATTACACTTAGGCCCCTAAGGTTTCAACTTAGTCAATTACTCCATTAACTATTATTACTCCTAACCACTTAAACTAACACATTAATCAAATAAAATATGCACATCATAAAAATATTATGCAACACATAAAAATGCACACATAATTTCCATTTAACACTTCAATTAAATAGCACATAAATCACAAAATAAATTATAATTATGTAAATTGCAAAAATATGAAAATAAAATTGGGTGAGGCATTACATCCTCCCCACCTTAAAAGAAAATTCGTCCGTGAATTTTATTTGTCTAAATGATCATAATTACTTACCGAAGTTATCAAATAGACTAGGGTATTTTTCTCGCATTTCTCGCTCGGTTTCCCAAGTAGCCTCTTCAATCTCATGATTCCTCCATAAAACTTTCACGAGTGGAATCCGCTTGGTACGCAAGACTTGTTCCTTCCAATCAAGAATCTCCACTGGTAATTCCTCGTAGGACAAATCAGGTTGAAATTCCATTGGCTCATAGTCAAGTACATGTGATTCATCCGCTATATACTTACGAAGTGTAGAGACATGGAATACATTATGTACCCCGGATAATGTTGGCGGTAGTGCAAGTCTATAGGCTAGTTTCCCAATCCTCTCAAGAATTTCAAATGGTCCGATATACCAAGGAGTCAACTTTCCTTTCTTCCCAAATCGTTTCACACCTTTATGTGGCGATACCTTTAAGAACACAAAATCACCCACTTGGAACTCAAGATCCCTTCTTCTATTATCAGCATAACTCTTTTGACGACTTTGAGCTGTCCTCAATCTATCTCGAATCAATTTCACACTTTCCCCGGATTGTTGAACCATTTCGGGTCCCAAAAGCTTTGCTTCCCCGACTTCATCCCAACATATTGGTGATCTACATTTTCGACCATACAATGCTTCGTAGGGGGCCATTTCAATGCTAGACTGATAGATGTTATTAGGCAAATTCAACTAACGGTAAATGCACATCCCAACTACCTTTGAAGTCAACCGCACATGCTCGTAACATATCCTCAAGAATCCGTACCAACCTTTCTGATTGCCCATCTGACTGTGGTGAAATGCTGTGCTAAAATTCACCTTCGTACCCATTGCACCTTGAAGAGCTTGCCAAAATCGGGATGTAAAACGAGGATCTCTATCGGATAGTATACTCACAGGAACCCCATGAAGCCGAACTATTTTCTGAACATATAAAAAAGCTAACTGAGTCAATGAATACCCCATGGAAACAGGTAAAAAGTGAGCCAACTTGGTTAACCGGTCTACTATAACCCAAACAACTTCGTAACCCCTCCGAGTACGTGGTAAACCAGTTACAAAGTCCATCGTGATATGCTCCCATTTCCATTCCGGAATCTCTAAAGGTTGTAACAGACCCGCTGGACGTTGATGTTCCACTTTCACTTGTTGACATGTTAGACAGTTAGACACATAATCTGCAATCTCCCTTTTCATACCATTCCACCAGAAATATTTCTTCATATCTTGATACATTTTTGTACTTCCTAGATTTATGGTATACTTTGTCTTATGAGCCTCCTCCAGTACTCGCTGTTTAATCTCACCATCTGCTGGAATACACACCCTACCACGAAATGTAAGAATTCCATCATTATTTAAGGTAAAGTCGGGTTGTCTACCCTCTTTCATTCCATTAACAACCTTCTGCAATTCAGGATCAATCACCTGAGCTTCTTTAATCTGTTGAAGTAAAACGGATGTAGCTCTTATATTCGTAAAACTCATGCCTTGACTCGATTCATAAGGGTTCCAATCTCGCAAATTTTCTAACAATTTCCACTCTCGGGAGATCAAATGTGCAACATAAGTATTCCTGCTCAACGCATCGGCCACCACATTTGCCTTTCCCGGGTGATACAAAATCGTACAATCATGATCTTTCAGTTTCTCCATCCATCTGCGTTGTCTCATGTTGAGTTCTTTCTGAGAAAACAAATACTTCAAGCTCTTATGGTCTGTGAACACTTCAAATCTAGCTCCATATAAGTAATGACTCCACTTGTGTAATGCAAATATAATCGCAGCCAATTCTAAGTCATGAGTAGGATAATTCTTCTCATAAGGAGTTAACTTCCTCGAAGCATAAGCAATTACTTTACCATTCTGCATCAACACACAACCTAATCCATCCTTGAAAGCATCCGTGTAAACAACAAAATTATCGGATCCACTAGGCAAGGCTAATACTGGAGCAACTGTCAATCTTCGTTTCAACTCTTGGAAGCTTGCTTCACATTTACCATCCCATTCGAAGGCTATAGATTTTCGTGTCAAACTAGTCATTGGTGTAGCAATTTTGGAAAATCCTTCAATAAACCTCCGATAATAACTTGCCAATCCCAGGAAACTACATACCTCGGTGACTGTTGTTGGTCTCTTCCAGTTAACTATGGCCTCTACCTTTGAAGGATCGACAGAAATACCCGCCGCTGACACCACGTGTCCCAAGAAAGAAATTTCTTCTAACCAGAAGGCACATTTACTAAATTTGGTAAATAACTGCTTTTCCCGAAGAACACTTAATACAATCTTTAAATGTTGCTCATGCTCAGCCTTTGATTTAGAATAGACCAAGATATCATCAATAAAAACCACCACAAAACAATCCAGGTAAGGTTTTAAAACTCGATTCATCAAGTCCATAAATACTGCAGGAGCATTCGTCAAACCAAATGGCATAGCCACAAACTCATAATGTCCGTACCTGGTGCGTAAGGCTGGCTTCGGTATATCCTCCTGTCGGATTTTCAGCTGATGATACCCACTTCTTAAGTCAAGTTTCGAATAGACTACGGACCCCTGAAGTTGATCAAACATGTCGTCAATGTGAGGTAACGGGTACTTATTTTTAATGGTTACCTGGTTAAGCTCTCTGTAGTCAATACATAATCTCAAAGTACCATCCTTCTTTTTAACAAATAACACTGGTGCACCCCACGGTGACACACTAGGCCTGATGAACCCTTTTTCAAGTAACTCCTCGAGTTGTTTCTTCAGTTCCCTTTGTAGATACCCCGGGGGAAACCCCCGCTTGGCTAGAGCGGTGAATTATCCTAGGATGTCTAATTGATGTTTTTAGAGTCGCCACCCACGTTTTTGTGGAACGTAAGAAAACCTAATGTTTATGAGCCTAAGTTTGATTTACGAAAACAGAGATTCTTTGGGATGAGGGGTTCGGGGGTTAGGTTACGAAATGGGAAGTACTTAAACACCCATTTCGCCCGAGCAAAGTCGGTCTTGTTTGTTCATAATTCACTTTTAAGATAAATGTGTTCTTCTTATTAAAATGATGATAAAAAGGGGTTTTAGAGTTTGAAATGTAGGGAGATGACTCCTAGGCCAATTCAATGTAATGAAAGGACCGTTGGTGTCATGTCCCAAATGGTTTTGGGTGATTGCACATTTGACTTGAAGAAGAAGAAGAAGGAGAGGAAAAACGTTTAAGACCTTTACCTATAGTATCCTTCAAAAAGAATCTCTTGTGAAGCCTTGAAGAAGAGATTGAAAGCTTTTGTTGAAGAAGTCCCAAGAAAAGTCTATGCAAGAAGTGAGTAAAAAGGTTTGAAAGTAATGATTTTCCAAGTCCTCCTCCAATGATGGATTGGAGGGGTTTTTATAGTTGAAAAGTGACTGTTTTTGGAGCCAAACAGAGTCTCCAAGAAATCTTTCCTGGGCAAAATCATGTATAATGAGCAAGGGAGAGATTCTTGGGCAGAATCTGTAACTGACACGCCCCAGAAGCGCGCGCATCCCACCTAGGCGGCGGAAGGCGCGCGCGTCTGGCCTCAAGGGGCGGAGGCGCGCGACTCTGAGAAGCAATTTCTGACAGAATGGACTAGAAAGTTAGAACTGTTATTCAGTTTAGCCCCGGGACTTAACGGAGTCCGTCTGGAACTTAACTAAAGTAACAGAAACTAACAGGAAACACTTAAAAGAGGGAGAAACACAAAATCAACTGTGCAATCAGGGTGAGCGGTCCAAGGTGGAGTGTTTACAGAGCCCCTCGGCGGCGTGGATTGCGAGGCAAACACGCCGACGAAAGACAGACATCCGCCTAGGACATCACCAAGAAAAGGAAAAGACTCGATAAAAGCAGGAATTTGAAATTGCGGAGGATAGAGGTGCGCTCCCTGTGTGAGTGGCTTTGAGAGATAAGGGTGCGCTCCCTATGTGAGCGGCTTTGCCAATAGCAGGATCCGTTTGCTGGAAACGGGATCTGTTTGCTGGAAGCGGGATCTGTTTGTTGGAAGCGAGATCCGTTTGCTGGAAGCGGGGTCCGTTTGCTGAGAGCGAGATCCTTTTGCTGGAATGCGGGATCCGTTTGCTGAGAGCGAGATCCTTTGCTGAAAGCGGGATCTGTTTGTTGGAAGCGGGATCCGTTTGCTGAGAGCGAGATCCGTTTGCTGAAAGCGGGATCTGTTTGTTGGAAGCGGGATCCGTTTGCTGAGAGCGAGATCCGTTTGCTGGAAGCGGGATCTGTTGGCTGAAGTGCGGGACCCGGAGGACCGTTTGCTGGAGTGCAGGACTCGGAGGACCATTTGCTGGAGTGCGGGGCCCGGAGGACCGTTTGCTGGAGTGTGGGACCCAGAGGACCGTTTGCTGAAGTGCGGGACCCGGAGGACCGTTTGCTGGAATGCGGGACCCGGAGGACCGTTTGCTGAAGTGTGGGACCCGGAGGGCTGTTTGCTGGAATGCGGGACCCAGAGGACCATTTGCTGAAGTGCGGGACCCAGAGGACCGTTTGCTGAAGTGCGGGACCCGAAGGGCTGTTTGCTAGAGTGCGGGACCCGGAGGACCGTTTGCTGAAGTGCGGGACCCGGAGGGCTGTTTGCTGGAGTGCGGGACCCGGAGGACCGTTTGCTGGAATGCGGAACCCGGAGGACCGTTTGCTGAAGTGCGAGATCCGTTTGCTGGAAGCGGGATCCGTTAGCTGAAGTGCGGGACCCGGAGTACCGTTTGCTGGAATGCGGGACCCAGAGGACCGTTTGCTGAAGTGCGAGATCCGTTTGCTGGAAGCGGGATCCGTTGGCTGAAGTGCGGGACCCGGAGGACCGTTTGCTGAATGCGGGACCCGGAGGACCGTTTGCTGAAGTGCGGGACCCGGAGGACCGTTTGCTGAATGCGGGACCTGGGGGACCGTTTGCTTTGAATGGGTGTAGATCTTGTTTGATGATGAAGCAGTGATTCCATGGATTATCCCAAACCAAGTTGTTGTCGTGAGTCATACTTTGATGTTTGACTGTTTGACTTTGACTTTTGATGGGGTGCGGGCACAGTTGACTGCGGAATGCTTTGTGCTAGGGATGAATTGTAAAAACTGATCTTTTGAGAAACATGAAAGACACCCTACTTTGAGTGTGAGCTTCTATCCTATTTCAGTTTTTAGACCTACCTTAAGGGCGGACCAAACTAATGTGTGCCCTTCCGAGTGCTTGTTGCCGTCGTTTTGAGCTTCTCTTGTTGGTGGGATTGATCTTTTCTGCAGATAGAAGGCGTTTGGATGTGCCTGGGCTTTCTTCTTGAACTGACAAGGGCATGTTCCTGGAGCATCTTCCATCTGGGACGCGAGCGCTTCCTCTCTTGGATACGGGACGCGCGCGCCTTGTATACCGGTGTCGGGAGGCTTGCGCCTCTGGGAGGCGAAATTCAGGGCCTGATATTTGCTGACCAAAAGATCCCCCAACAGCTATAATATCAGCTTTTGGTCGACAATTCGATTCCAACAGCCATTTTCTGTCATTTTTGAACACCATTCTATTGCCCAATCTTGCTTATAACCTTCTTTCCCATGGCCTCCAACCTTTTTAGCCTTGATGCCGAGGTTGTCAAGAGTTACGAGAAGGATTTATCGACCTTCGTGTATTCTTTTAACACTCATCCCAAAAATGCCTTCATCAAAGATTTTGGGCTTCTAATTCTCTTCACTTTGCGGACATTGAAGCCAGATTGGGACTTGTTGAAGGCTGCTGCAGCCTTTTGGGATTGTGATAGCCATACATTCAACTTTTCGGCTAATGAAATGGTGCCGACCGTTGATGATTTTGGGGCCATTTTGGGTATGCCTTTGGCAGGTCGGATTGCCATCCCCAAGTATCACCGCGGTGTTGTTGATTCTTGGGTTGACCTCATGAATCTCCCTGTTGGAGAGGTGAAGAAGATGATGCACGGGACAGTTGTTGACATAACTGAGCTTCCGATGTTTTTTAGTTTGCATTCGGAAGATGTCGCGGTTCAGTCCTCTAAGAGAAATGCCATGGCTGTCTGCCTTTTCAGCGAGGTTTTGTTTCTCACTCCTCTGGGTACTGCGGATGCGCAGTTGGCTGAGATCGTGTTGCAGGCGAAAGGACAGCGATTTAGCATAGTTCCGCTCATCGTAGGAGAGACCTTGCATGGTTTGGACGAGTTGAACCGTACGGGCGAGATGCGACGAGGAAGCCCCTTGCTTTTGACCATATGGCTTCGGGAGCACTTCAGGCTTTATGCGGCGGACGGGGACCTTTCTCCTTTTGCTGTTCATAGGCGACGGTTGCTGATTAGAGATTTGACCGAAGAGGGTTGGAGGAGATTTTTTGCTTCTCATCTCACAGCTGATGTTGAGTGGTGTCCTTGGGGTCTTCGCCCTTTTGTGGAGTGGACCTTTGATTTTCAGCATGTGGTTTTACTCGGATTGAGGGACTCTTCGTTTTATCAGCCAGAACGGGTTTTGAGACAGTTTGGTCGTCAGCAAATAATTCCTTTTCCGAGGAATGGGGTACTTCGTCCAGTTTATTATATGGGTCCGGACTTCTCGGATGAGCTTCAGGCGGCTTGGGGAGATGATCGTGACCGTCGGGCTTCCTCTCCATTGCACCGGGGCAGTATTTTTCTTCCCGAGAGTTACTTGGACCATTTTCTTGGTACCGTCTACCGTGGCATTACTTGGGTAGATACTCTTCGGGCTGAGTTGTTAGGAAGGGATTTTGAGCCCAGCAGTGTTTTGAGGTACAGGGAAGCTGCTGCTGACATGAACAACATTCTGACTGAGCCTTTTGGTACCCCGTTGGATGATTTTTATGCTCGGAGGCGCTCGGTTGCGCAGAAGATATCGGTCCGCATCAGTGTCCCTAGGCCTCCCAAGAAGAGTAGGATTGATGGTCGCTCGGGTGGTCCTTCAAAGGCCAAGAGAAAATTAGATTTTTCCTAGTACACCTGAGAGATTGCAATTTAGAATAGACCACTTGTTTAGGATTTAATGTTTTAATGCCTTTTATTAGCTCAACATTTTTATTGTAATGATAAGAATGATTTAGTGAATGAATAAAAAATTGCATCTCGTTAATTTGAGAATGATTTGGGGTATTTGTTTATGTTTTAGACCGCACCCGAAGGTTCTACGTTCCTCCAGTGTAGAGGCTCAGGTCTCCGTAGTTCAAACAAACGAAGACCATTTTTTTTTTGTGGCACCCTGTTTTTTGCCTAGACCGCCCTTTCGGGTTTTCAATCTAGCGGGCTTCTTTTTTTGCACGTGCTCTAATTTTTGCCTAGGCCGCCCTTGCGGGTTTTCAACCTAGCGAGCTTTTTTTTTTTTTTTTTTTTTTTTAATGGTCTTCGTTTATTAGACGTAAAACCTCTTCAATTTGTCGAGGTTGACTTCCTTTGGCAGTTGATCTCCGTCTAAGTCCACGAGTCGGACTGCACCGCCGCTTAGTATCTTCTTGACTACGTACGGACCAATCCATCGGGGTCCCCATTTTCCAAGGGGGTTCATGGCATTAGGACGGTGTTGTCTTAGGACCAAATCTCCCACACTGATGTTTCGGGGCTTCACCTTTTTGTTGAAAGCCCTAGCCATTCTTTGTTGATAGGCCCTTGTATGCTCGATTGCCCTTAGCCTTTTCTCGTCGAGTAGGGCTAACTGTTCATATCGGCTTTGCATCCAATTGACTTCCTTGACTTGGTTCTCGAGGAGGACCCGCAGGGACGGAACTTCGAGCTCTATTGGTAGCACAGCTTCGGAACCATATACCAGTGCATAAGGAGTTTCTCCAATCGCTGTCCGTATTGACGTGCGGTAGCCCCAAAACGCTAGAGGTAGCTTCTCGGGCCAATCCCTTCCAGTGGAGGCCATTTTCTTCACAATGGTCTCGATTGTCTTATTGGCTGCCTTGACCGCGCCGTTTGCTTGAGGGCGGTATGGAGATGACTTGTGCTTAGTATTCTTGTATTCTACCAGGAGTGCGTCCATCTCTTTCTCAAAGTGAGAACCGTTGTCTGAGATGATCTCATGAGGAACGCTGTATCGGCGCATGATGTGGGTTTTCACGAATTCGGCCACTTTCTTGGCGTTGAGAACTCAGTAAGCCTGTGCTTCGACCCATTTTGTAAAATAGTCCACGGCTACTAGGACGAAAGATTGTCCGTTGCTTCCAGTAGGGTGAACTTTTCCGATGATGTCTATGCCCCAACAAGAGAAAGGCCAAGGCGTAGTCATATTGTAAAGCTATAAGGGTGGAGCGTGCTATAGATTGGCATGGAATTGGCATTTGGCGCACCTCTTGACTTTCTCGATGCAGTCCCTTTCCATGGTACTCCAATAATAACCCATGCGGAGTATCTTCTTGGCCAACATAAACCCGTTCATGTGAGGCCCACATTCACCTTCGTGGATCTCATGCATTATTTCTTGAGCTTCGGTCTCATTTGCGCATAGGAGATTGATCCCTTCGTGGTGTCTTTTGTAGACTCGATCCCCAATCAGTACGTATCGGGAGGCTAGTCTTTTCAATTCCATTTGAGACTTCTTATTGCTATTCTCGGGATAAGTACCATCCTTGAGGAAATTCATTATGTCTGCGTACCACGGGGAGTTTGCTTGGACCTCGTTGATCTCGATATTCATGCCGTATGCCGGACTGTTTCGTCGGGAAATTTTGAAGGGTTTCACCAACTCCTCGAGATGTTTACCATACCGTTGCAGAGTCGAGTCTTGAATCTTACACTTTCCGGATGTCTGGTTGATGATGAGCAAGGAATCACCGAATACTTCTAAACTTGTGACATTTCTTTCGAGGGCTGCTTCGAGTCCCGCTATGCAAGCTTCGTACTCAGCTGTGTTGTTAGTGGCTTCAAATTCGAGGCGGATGGCGATTGGAGTATACATGTCTTTTGGATCAACAAGTAACATCCCTATGCCATACCCATGCTTATTGGCTGCGCCATCGAAAAAAAGTTTCCACTTATTTTCTTCTATTGTAGCGCAAATTAAATGCTCATCGGGGAACTGTACATCTTCCCCCTTCACTTCGTCACACGGAAATTCAGCAAGCTGATCACTGAACACTTTCCCCCTGATGGATTTGAGTGTGACGTAAGTGATATCGTAGCCGGCGAGCATGAAATACCATTTGGCTATTCTTGTTGACATGAAAGGCTTTTCGAAGATGTAGCGGAGCGGGTCCACTTTTGCTACCAACTTGATTGGGAAGGCCTCCATGTAATGCTTGAGCTTTTGAGTAACCCAAACCAATGCAGCACAAGACTTCTCTAAGACAGAGTAGTTCTTTTCAGCTCCTTGAAACCGTCGGCTGACAAAGTAGATGGCATTCTCTTTTGTGGAGTCTCGCTGTTCTTGTGCTAACATAGCCCCTAAGGCCTCATCATTGACAGTAAGATATAGCAAGAGAGGCCTCTCTTCGTGTGGTGGAACCAAAACTGGAGGGCATGTCAAGTAATGCTTCACTTGGTCGAAGGATTCTTGGCACGCATCGGTCCATTCTAGAGCCACATTCTTTTTGAGTAGCTTGAAGATTGGCTCACACATGCAAGTGAGTTGGTGCACAAACCGACTGATGTATTGAAGTCTGCCCATGAAACCTTTGATTTCTTTCTGCGTCCTTGGGGGAGGCATTTCAATGATTGCCTTAATCTTGGAGGGATCGGCTTCAATTCCTCTTTCAGTGACCATGTAACCAAGAACCTTTCCTCTGATGACCCCAAAAGTGCACTTCGCGGGATTGAGTCTCATCTTGTGTTGTCGAAGCCTTTTAAAGAATTTGCAAAGATCGATCAAATGTTGACCATTGGTTCCCTTCGAATGGATGATCATGTCGTCCACATAGACCTCGATCTCTTTATGAATCATATCGTGGAATAGATCTGTAACAGCCCTCTGGTAGGTAGCCCCAGCGTTCCTTAGTCCGAACGGCATGACTGTGTAGCAGAAAGTGCCCCACGGAGTTGTGAAAGCTGTCTTGTGTTGATCTTCTTCAGACATGAGGATCTGATTGTAACCGGCAAAACCGTCCACAAATGAGCGGACTTCATAGTTGGCAGTTGAATCGACGAGCATGTTGATGTTTGGTAGTGGAAAATCATCTTTCGGGGAAGCTTTGTTCAAATCCCGAAAGTCCACACAAACTCGAACCTTGCCGTTTGCCTTTCTGACTGTCACAATGTTGGCTAGCCAAGTCGGATACTCAATGACTTTGATGAAACCCACACTGAGGAGCTTTTCAATCTCTTCTTTGACTTGTAGAGACCATTCTGGCTTGATCTTTCTGAGCTTCTGCTTTACTGGCTTGGCGTCCTCTCTGATCGGAATTCTGTGCTCCGCGACCTTTCTGTCCAAACCCGGCATGTCTTTGTATGACCATGCGAATACATCCACAAATTCTCTGAGCAGTGCAGTCAGTTTGTCTTTGTCTTCCCCCTTGAAGAAGCTGCCAATCTTCGTTTCTTTCGGCTCTTCGTCGGTACCCAGATTAACAGTATGCAATTCTTTATCAGCCCCTGGACCATTTTCACCACGACAACGAACCTGTTGAGCTAGTTCATTTAGGTATGTTATGTTTTCGTGGTCTAATTCATCATAATTTGAATCGTTATTAACTTGTTCATTAAATTCGTTATTAGTTAATTCATCATTTATGATGTTTGCAATCTCGGGGTACTCAGAAATATCGAATTTTTCATTAGCAAAGAAAGGAAACACACGCTCGGCTATGGCCTCCATATCCTCTTGTGTGAGGGTATTAGAAACACTCTCGGACTCGAAAGTAAGTGTGAGCCGCTCTTCCTTTGTTGATACGCGGGGTATGCAACCCATTTCTCGGATCAAGAATTCCTCGGATACTATGGGCCCCTTCGTTGAATACCAGTTGTTGATTGGCTCGGAGCTTGGTTGAATCTCGCTAATAGATGTACTCTCCATTTTTGTGTTGTCGGAGATGGCGTTGACTTGACAATCGTCCATGATGGAAAATTCTTCGAACATGGAGGCTAGATCGGATAGTTCTTCCCCCACGGTAATCTCTACCTCGGACTCCATGGTCACTTTCTTGCCCCACCATTCTCGGGGTGACATTGGAGTAGGTTCCCTTTCTTGTGTCGGGAACTCACAATCGGTGAATATTTCGAGACCGGACTTTTTGACGCCCTTGTCATTAACCCATGGTTCGGGAAAGATCATGTACGGAACATCTTCCCCTTGGCGAACAAAATAACCGTTTAGTGTGTTGCGGTAAGGTCTCAAGTCAGGGATTTCATATCGTCGGCCTTCTTTACGAGCTTGGGTCCTTTGATTCTTGACTGCTTGCTCGTACTTTAAGTCATCCTTGGTAGGCTCGTATCACAGACCAAATTTGTTCTTGACAAAAGGAACTTCCTCGGGGTGTAATATCCCTTGTTGATGCTTCCCTAGGCCAAGACCGGGAAATTGATTCATGTTCCTCATCATGAGGAGGACTTTAGGATTGCCGTGGGCCCATTGTTTGTTTCCCCCTTCTTTGTCAATGGTGTTGACGCCGGAGAGAGTGGCATCTTCTATCCCATGTTGGACTTGGTGAACGGGTTGTCCCCCATTTCTGTGGACGGTGACATTCTCGGCCATGATAGTGACTATCTCGTCCCCATTTTTGATCTTGACACACTGATGGAGAGTGGAAGGTACCGCATTGGAACTGTGGATCCAAGGTTGGCCCAGAAGTAAGTTGAATGAAGCAGGGACGTCAAGTACTTGGAATGGGACGGACATGATCATGCTTCCAAATTCGATATCAACTTCTATCATTCCCATGACTGTACGGGCAGTGCTGTTGTACCCTCTAATGACTTGTGCAGAGGGTTGTAAATCGGAGTTTTTGAGCCCCAGTATGCCCATGACTCGGCTTGGCATTAAGTTGAGTGCAGAACCACCGTCTACTAGAACTCTTGAGATGGGTCTCCCCCTTGCCCTTACTTTGAGGTAGATGGCTTCATTTTGTTCGGACCCAAATGGCGGGAGGTCCATGTCGGCAAAAGTGATGACATTGCCGAAGTGAATGTGACCTATCATTGCCGTGAGGTCCTCAGGAGTCGTGTCGGGAGAGACTGATGTGTCATCCAAGTTCTTGATGACGAGGTCTCGGTGTCTCTTTGATGATGCAATAAGGTCCCAGATGGATATGTTGGCTTGCGTCTTCTTGAGCTGTGTTAACAAAGGATCTTCGGGTATGTCGCGTGCTTGCGATCTTTGAGAAGTGGTGCTGGCTGCTGCAGTATTGGGAGGGATTGTGCTCGTTGTTACTCGGCCGCTGCGAGTGAGCACGTTCACGGTCCCTTGTAGCTTCTTCTTCCTATTCTCTAAGACTTCCCTCATAATCTCATCATAAGTCACAACATAACAAGAATTACCAAGTTTATTTATATCATCGGAGCCCTCATTCACAATTGGGATCGAATGAGTGGTTCCTTCAAACTCTCCTACCTCTATTACATTGACACCACCCTCATTAGGGATTATGAATTCCTTTTTGTCTATGAGGTCTTCGATGGTTTTGCGGATGGAGAAGCAATCCTCGGTGAGGTGGCCGGTGCATTGATGGTAGTCACACCATTTGTGGTGAGCATGATTGGCACGGAGCGGTTGTGGTTGCTTGTACCCTTGAAGAGGGGTGATTTGTCCCTTGGCCTTTAGAGCTTCATAGGCCTCGGTGATGGTCATGCCGTTGAGAGGATTGTAGACGCGGTCGTTTTGGAACCGCTTGCCTTGTGGTGGGGGAACCTTCTTGTAATTCCCCTTGTCAGTAGTAACGGCATTGACAGAAGCCTCTTTGTTTGAACTAGAGGCGGCCTTGTATCGGTAGGTAGGAGTGGCCTTCTTAATCTCCTTGAGCAAGTCATCCATGCGTAACCCCGCCTCATACATTTAGGAGAAGTCAGAGTGGCAAGCCCCACTTAGGTGGGTGCGGAGATCAATCTTGAGACATTTGAGAAAGATGTCCATTTGCTCTTTTATGTTCGGCTTCTCAACAATTTCAGAGAGCTTGTCATTCCATCTCCTTGTGAAGTCAATGAAGGACTCATTGTCTCTTTGAGTGGTGTTCTCGAGCTCTTTCCTTGTGGGCCGGTGAGTGGTGTTGCCTTGATATTGATTCTTAAAGGCAAGCATAGCGGCATCCCAATCAAGACGGACAGTGAGCGGGAGAGTTGCATACCAATCCTTGGCCGCCCCCTCGAGAGTGAGAGGAAAGCATTGAGCCATAACTTTTGGGGAGACCTTCTTCGGAACCATAGCCCAAATGTAAGTCTCGATGTGAGCCATCGGGCATGAGTTGCCTTTAAACTTGCTAATGTCGGGCATCTTGAATTTGTCGGGAAGAGCGGCCATCGTGCTCATGAGGATGGATGACTGATAAAGGCTTGTGATGGAGCCTTTTCCCATGTTGAGGCCGTCAAATTTCTGATCAATGTAGACCATGATGGAATCGACCATTTTGGGGTCGTTGTTGTCGGTGCTTGGTCCCCCCACTTTTTTGGTGCGGGCGCTGACATATGGGCTTTCAAACAAACCCTTGGTCCACTCGGATTCCTCATTGTCATTAACCCCCTTGTTCTTGGAGAGTTTGAGGAGCTTAGCTTTCAGTTGGTCAACCTCGGCCTCGTGGGCCTCCCTTTGACTGTCGACATGAGCTTGCCACAAGGCTTCTTTGGTTTGAGCCTCGTTGTTGAGAGTGGTGATTTGTTGTTGGAGTGTTTGAACCATGGCAGAAAGCTGTTCGAGAGTCATGGCGTTGTTGGTGTTGAAGTCGCCGGCCATTGATGATGTAGAAGCTGTTGGAGTGATCGGTTCACGGACAAGCCTGTTGGATGAATCTCTGTAGATGCGGAGAGTACCAATCGGACCTATAATTGGAGAAGTAGCCCTTGTCAGTCTCGGTTCACACTTTCGGTCCATGAAGAGGTTGAGAACACACAGTTGGGCACACGACTCGAACCACATAAGAAAAAAGACTTTTTTTTTATACATAAGTCGGAGGGAATGGGTCCCTTTTGGGGTTTCTAAGAAAATAATGGAATCGTCACACTAGTATATAGACCATCTCGCGATTCCATATACTCATCGGATTCCATCACGTTTGTGAATCCTACATGTGTCGGGATTAAACTAAATTAATGTAGTAAATCATACATGCGGGGACGGATTTTTATTTTCGTCCAAAATAACCACTTTTGGAGACGGATTTTTATTGCGTCCGTTTCAACAAGTTGGCATGTATGATTTGAAGACATTAGTTTAGGGAAATCTCGGTACATGGAAACCGACTTGAGTCACGGAGTGTTAGACCCTAACTAGAATTGTGTGGTTTGTGCTCGGCTTGAATATGAGGCTCAAAGGTCACCCCCGGCATGTAGTCATGAACTACGCCACGGGCTGAGGTTTACCGCTTCGAAAGATCCAAGGTCGAGTGGAGCTTGAAACTTTCTAGGACGGGCCCCGACGGGTTTGGGGTTGGACTTGTGCGACTCGATAGTGAGCAGTTTATAGGAGTAATGTGCACGTAGTGTGAGGTCTATCACGTGACAAAATTTTTTATTTATTTATTTTTTTTTTTGAAAAGAAAAGATAAAAAAACACACAAACACGTAAATTACAACTCCCGAATCACCCGTGTGACCGGTAAATAAAACATAAAATAAACAGTCCAAGGGTTCAATTCTGTTCTGATGCAGGCAACTGTGCCCACACCCCACTGTTCTGTCCAGTCACTGAAACCTGTTCTTGCCCTGGAAATTGACCCATAAGCGCGCGCCTCTGGCTAGTGTTGTGGGAAGCGCGCGACTGGCGCATAGAAATTGGGAGGCGCCCGCTTCTGGGCTCACCTGTCAGATTGTGTCACGACCCGAAAACTAGGCTCTATTTTATTAGTAATAATTGATTATTATTTAAATAATTATGTGTGCATTTTATGTGTTATTATAATTCATGCCTAGCATTTTATTTGTGTTAATTGGGTAGAAGGGTGATAGGGGTTTAATTGTGCTAGCTTAGTGAGGAGGGGGCCTAGGTGTAAGTTTTCAAATTATTTTTAACTACTCCCTCCCTACTCCCCTCTCCTCCCTCACTTCACCCTCACTCACACTCCACCTCCATCTCCCAGCTCAAACTCTCTCTCTCTCCCTCCATTGGGTAAGTTTTTCTCTCTCACTTCTCTCTACATTTCCATCATCTTCCTCTCATAATCTCTCATTTCTTAAAACTTGAAACATGTTTAGATCGTCGATAGGATCGTTGGAAGCCAAAAATATTTGAAATCCATCAACTTTGAGAAAATCCGGGTAAGTTGCTTTTCCCCCTTTTATGCTAATAATGTTCATATTTAACTCCCTTGATACTCTTGTTGATATATGTAACCTCTTTGTTTGATTTGGAGTTGATTGGTATTTGGTTCATCTTTTGTGATTTTGGGCATTTGGAATCACTCCTTGGTTTAGGTTGTTTTAAGGTTGTTTATGGGTCATTTCTAGGTTCCTAAGTGGTTGGGTACCTTGGTATTGTTATTTGGAAGTATTGGCTTTGAGTCATTTGAGTTTTGGTAAAGAAATGGCAATTTTAGGTTCATTCCCGAATTGAAGAACCAGGTGAAGTTCTGGGTTTTCGTTGAAGACGATAGGAGGCGCGCGCCCTCTTCCCTATGAAGCGCGCGCACCCTCCCCCTTCCAATTCTTGATTTCCTTCTGATGCAAAGAGGCGTACGCCCCCTTTTGGTTGAAGCGCGTGCACCCTCATCCCTTGAATTCTATCATTTCCTTCTGATCATATGAAGCGCGCGCCCTCTTCCCTATGAAGCGCGCGCACCCCTCCCTCCCCTGTTCCAAATTGATTTGTTTTCGTGCTATCTTCCGAAAGTCATAACTCTCTCATCCGAACTCCGATTTAGGTGTATAAACTATCGTTTTGAAGCTCTCCTTGAGATCTTCGAGATGAGTGAGTAGTTGTAGTCGGATGCCTAGAATTGAATTGGATCCTTTGTGATTGAATGTGTTATAGTAATTGAGTATTCTTACTTTGGAAGTATTGGACCACCTTTATTGTGTATTGTTGGTTCATTTCATCTTCCTGGTGATTATTTGGCATGATTCCCTACTTTGGAATCCATGGCTATTTATCGTGCTAGTATTTTATTACTTGGCCTACGTTTGAAAGTCCAGCTGGTTATTTGTGTTTGTTTCGGGCGATGCGAAACATTATAATGGCACGGCCAAGTCCATTATGATGTTGACCATTGTTTTGCCCCATTATTACCCTCCTCCAGATTGGCCTTGGATGTGAGAAGAGCTAGCTCCTTTGTGTGCATTTTAGCTTTACTTGGAGCATGACTTTGTGGCATGTCTCCCGTCCCTTGTGACACTTCATTTGGTTATTGGTTCCGGTACCGGGGATTTCTCTTCAGCTTTTATGCTATTATGAAGATGTTGATGGATGATTATTGAAGCTGCGCAGCGACCTTTATTTGGTTTATCAGTTTGGGAAAACCTTGGCTATATCCTTTGTTATGTGTTTATTTCCGCTGCTATCTGATATATGATAATTGCTATGTGTTATGTGATTTATTATTGACTATTGCATCATAACATGTCATGTAGTTGCATTAGTAACTTATTGAGATTTATCTCACCCCCTTTTCTTTTGTCTTGTTTTTCCTTAACCCCCCCCCAGGACGAAAGGATTAGACTCGCTGATCACGAGACAGGACGTCGCGAGGGTCGAGCTTTTGGGGCAAGTGTATATTGGTGGGTTTACATTATATAAATGTGTAACTCTTTTGGGGATATTTGTACGAAACATTGACGTCATTAGGATTTGTATATTTTATAACTTTGGCGTATAAACTTATGGAGTTTATACTAGTTTTATTTTGTTGTTGTTAAATTGTTTTCCAAAACCTTGTGTTATCCTCTTTTGGTATAAAGGAAATTTTTATCTCCATTATTTTGGAGTTTATTGTTTAAGTCGACGTCCAGCTCGCGGTCTCGGGCCCGCGGGGTTCGGGGTTGCGACAGTTGGTATCAGAGCTATGGTTTGGCTCTAAGTATAAGTCTAGGTAGACTAGTATGACCTAGGTGGGTAGTTGTGTTCGGAGTGAGTAACGGTTGATGTCTTATGCAGGTAATAGTTTGAAATGGCTAGAAGGAGAGCAGGCGAAGTCTCTAGTGGAGCACAAAATCAGAATGACTTAAGGGAAGAGAACCGGGCAATGTTCCAGGGAATGTTTGAGGCCGCTATGAAGGCCATTCATGACCAAGGGCCTAGAGAGGAGCATGTGCCACCTCCACGTTATGGGTTGGAGCAGTTTCTGAAATTAAAACCAAGAGAGTTTGACGGTGAGCCCGATGTGAAGAAGGCCGAATTATGGATCGAGTCAATGGAGAAAATCTATGATGTGTTTGGGTGCACGGAAGAGGATAGGGTCCGGTTCGCGGCTTATAAGCTTGTGGGTGCCGCCGAGCATTGGTGGAAAGGGGTTAAAGCTAGTTGGGATGACACTCACACAGTGTATGCATGGGAATTGTTTGTACGGAAGTTCAAAGAGCATTTCATTCCGGTAGTGGATCAGAACCAAAAGGAGATCGAGCTACTCAACTTGGAGCAAGGTTTGTTGTCTATAGCTCACTACTCGGCTAAGTTCACAGAATTAGCCCGGTATTGTGACTATCTTGTGCGGACCGAGGAGCAGAAAGCTATGAGATTCATCCGTGGTTTGAAGACTTCTATTCAGACTCAGCTTATAGCCCAGAGGATTGTGACATTCCAGGATGCGGTGGACCGTGCCTATCTTATAGAGCAAGATATTGGGGAACATAAGAGGAAGACCGAGGTAGCCAACCCGAGTAAGCAAGGAGCGCAGAGCAAGTCACAACCAAGGATTGATAACCGAGGTAACTTTGGGGGACAATCTCAGTCCCGAGGGCAACAAAACCCAAGGAACCCGGGTACTACTTCCGGGAACCAAGGGAACCAAATCAGGAGACTTTGTTCGTATTGTGAAAGGGAAGGTCATTCAGAGGACCGTTGTTGGAAGAAGCAGGGAAGGTGTACCAATTGTGGTCAAATGGGTCATTTTGCAAGGGATTGTACTAGAGGCAGAGGTCAACCGACTGGGGTAGGAGCTGGGGCTCCTCAGGGTCAGAAAAGGGATGCTACGGGAAAGCCCAAGGTCCAAGGGAAAGTGTTTGCAATGAATCAACAACAAGCCACAGATGATCCTACAGTTATTGGAGGTATTATTTCTATATCTAGTGTAAGCGCACGAGCGTTAGTAGATCCAGGATCATCTCATTCATACATTTCTGTGCAATTTGCTTCTTTGTTAAATGCTGCATCTGAGTCTTTGCCCTATGTGTTAGAGGTGTCAACTCCGATGGTAGAATGTTTGGTGACCGATAGAGTATTTCGTGATTGTGACGTGCTTATATGTGGTCATGTCTTGTGTGCGGATTTGGTAGTCCTTCCTATTCAGGACTTTGATGTTATTTTGGGTATGGATTGGTTGAGTAAGTTTCATGCTTCTGTTGATTGTCGTAGGAAAGTTGTTACTTTTTCTATTCCCGATGTGCCTAAATTTACTTTTGAAGCTATGCCTATTGGTAGAAATTTTCGTATCATTTCCTATGTGAAAGCGAGAAAATTATTGCATCGTGGTTGTGAGGGGTATTTGGCTAGTGTTCTTGATACTAGGAAAGAATCCCCTAGTTTAGAGAGTGTTCGAGTAGTTAGAGAATTTCCCGATGTTTTCTCTTCTGAATATGATATGCCTCCCGATCGTGAGATAGAGTTTGGTATAGATCTTTTGCCGGGTACGGCTCCGATTTCAAAGGCACCGTACAGGTTGGCTCCCGCAGAATTGAAGGAACTAAAGGTTCAGTTGCAAGAGTTGCTTGATCGAGGGTTTATCCGCCCTAGTGTTTCCTCGTGGGGAGCACCGGTTTTGTTTGTGCGGAAGAAAGATGGTTCGTTGAGATTGTGTATCGATTACCGGAAGTTGAATCAGGTTACGGTGAAGAACAAGTATCCTCTACCTCACATTGATGATTTGTTTGATCAGCTACAAGGGTCCGTTGTGTTTTCCAAGCTTGATTTGAGGAGTGGGTACCATCAGTTGAAGGTTCGATCGGAGGATATTCCGAAGACTGCCTTTCGCACTCGGTATGGTCATTATGAGTTCTTGGTTATGCCGTTTGGGTTGACCAACGCGCCGGCCGTGTTTATGGATTTGATGAACCGGGTTTTCCATCCTTATCTTGATTCGTTTGTGGTGGTTTTCATCGACGACATACTCGTCTACTCTAAATCTAGAGAGGAGCACGAGCAACACTTGAGGACAGTTTTATCCGTTCTTGCGAGGGAGAAATTATTTGCGAAGTTCAGTAAATGCGAATTTTGGCTCGAGAAGGTTTCTTTTCTGGGTCATGTTATTTCGAAAGACGGGATTTCTGTGGATCCTTCAAAGATTGAAGCTATAGTGGATTGGAAGAGACCCGAGTCAGTGACCGAGATTCGTAGCTTTCTGGGTTTGGCCGGGTATTACAGAAGATTTATAGAAGGGTTTTCGAGGATTGCTACTCCGATGACTCAGTTGACCCGGAAGAATGTCCCGTTTAAGTGGACCGAGAAATGTGACAAGAGTTTCGAGGAATTGAAGAAGAGGTTGACTACCGCACCGATCTTGACCTTGCCTAATGGTAATGATGATTTAGTAATTTATAGTGGTGCTTCGAAAGAGGATTTGGGTTGTGTTTTGATGCAGAACAGGAAGGTGATTGCCTATGCTTCGAGGAAGTTGACCCCTAGTGAACAGAATTACCAGACTCATGATATGGAGTTGGCGGCGATAGTCTTTGCGTTGCACAAATGGAAGCATTACCTTTATGGAGCGAAGTTCGAGATTTTCACAGATCATAAGAGTTTGAAATACCTTTTCTCCCAGAAAGAGTTGAACAATAGGCAACGCCGATGGATGGAATTGTTGAAGGATTATGATTGTACGATTTCTTATCATCCGGGGAAGGCGAATGTCGTCGCCGATGCGATTAGTAGAAAGTCTTATGTGGCTTCGATGATGGTCCGTGAGTGGAAAATGCTTGAGGATGTTCGATATTGGTCTCCTCGTGAATCGAGACATGGGGCTATTTTTGCGAATGTTAGGGTGTCTCCGACACTAATTCAGAGGTTAAAGGAAGCTCAGAAAGAAGATCCCGAGTTGGTGAAGATAATGGGTAAATTGAAAGAGAAGAACTTCGAGGATTTTTCTGTTAGCTCGAGTGGAGTTTTGACTTTCCGTGATCGTTTGTGTGTACCCGATGTTGGTGGAATAAAGAGGCAAGTTTTAGATGAGGGTCACAAATCGAGATATACTATTCATCCGGTAGTACGAAGATGTATCAGAATTTGAAACAACATTTTTGGTGGAATAATATGAAGAGGGAAATAGCCGAGTATGTTTCGAAATGTTTAACTTGTCAGCAGGTCAAAGCCGAGCATCAGAGACCCGCGGGGCTACTTCAGCCGTTAGAGATTCCCGAGTGGAAATGGGAGCATGTGACTATGGATTTCGTTACGGGACTACCTCGCACCCGTAGGAAGTATGACAGTGTTTGGGTGATCGTGGATAGATTGACCAAGAGTGCAAATTTCTTGCCTATTGACATCAGATATTCGATGGAGAAGCTTGCGACCCTTTATATCGATGAGATCCTTAGATTGCATGGGGTTACGGTTAGCATTGTGTCAGATCGAGACCCGAGGTTTACTTCTAGATTCTGGAAGGCGTTTCAGGAAGCTTTGGGTACAGATTTGCGATTCAGCACAACTTTTCACCCTCAGACCGACGGTCAATCCGAGAGGACCATTCAGATTTTGGAGGATATGTTGCGAGCTTGTTCGATAGACTTTTCCGATTCTTGGGATAAATATTTACCTTTAGTGGAGTTCTCTTACAACAACAGTTATCAGGCTAGTATCGAGATGGCACCGTATGAGGCCCTGTATGGAAGAAAATGTAGATCGCCTATTTATTGGAATGAGGTCGGTGAAGCGAAGATCGTGGGTATTGATTTGCTTCAGGATTCAGTTGAGAAAATTAGAGTTATCCGGGATCGATTGAAAACAGCCCAGAGTCGACATAAGAGCTATGCAGACAACCGAAGGCGAGATCTTAGTTTTCAGACCCGGTGATTTTGTGTTCTTGAAAGTGTCTCCGAAGGTGGGTATTCGAAGGTTTGGGAAGAAAGGCAAATTGACTCCGAGGTTTATTGGCCCGTTTGAGATTTTGGGAAAGGTTGGACTTCTAGTGTACCGTCTTGCGTTACCGCCATCTTTGGACCGGTTACATAATGTTTTCCACGTTTCTATGCTTCGGAAGTACGTTCACGATCCATCGCACGTTTTACCGAGGGTACCGGAGGAGATAGAGCCGGACATGACTTATGAGGAACGACCGGTTCGCATTCTTGAATCTAAAGTCCAAGAGTTGAGGAGCAAAAGCATTGCGTTGGTTCGAGTTCTTTGGAGGAATCATAATGTCGAGGAATCGACGTGGGAGCTCCGAGATGAGATTGAGAGGAAATATTCGTGGCTTTTTAATTCGGGTAAGTCTCGTTAAAATTCGGGTCGAATTTTCTTTAAGGGGGAGTGAATGTCACGACCCGAAAACTAGGCTCTATTTTATTAGTAATAATTGATTATTATTTAAATAATTATGTGTACATTTTATGTGTTATTTTAATTCATGCCTAGCATTTTATTTGTGTTAATTGGGTAGAAGGGTGATAGGGGTTTAATTGTGCTAGCTTAGTGAGGAGGGGGCCTAGGTGTAAGTTTTCAAATTATTTTTAACTACTCCCTCCCTACTCCCCTCTCCTCCCTCACTTCACCCTCACTCACACTCCACCTCCATCTCCCAGCTCAAACTCTCTCTCTCTCCCTCCATTGGGTAAGTTTTTCTCTCTCACTTCTCTCTACATTTCCATCATCTTCCTCTCATTGTCTCTCATTTCTTAAAACTTGAAACATGTTTAGATCATCGATAGGATCGTTGGAAGCCAAAAATATTTGAAATCCATCAACTTTGAGAAAATCCGGGTAAGTTGCTTTTCCCCCTTATATGCTAATAATGTTCATATTTAACTCCCTTGATACTCTTGTTGATATATGTAACCTCTTTGTTTGATTTGGAGTTGATTGGTATTTGGTTCATCTTTTGTGATTTTGGGCATTTGGAATCACTCCTTGGTTTAGGTTGTTTTAAGGTTGTTTATGGGTCATTTCTAGGTTCCTAAGTGGTTGGGTACCTTGGTATTGTTATTTGGAAGTATTGGCTTTGAGTCATTTGAGTTTTGGTAAAGAAATAGCAATTTTAGGTTCATTCCCGAATTGAAGAACCAGGTGAAGTTCTGGGTTTTCGTTGAAGACGATAGGAGGCGCGCCCCCTCTTCCCTATGAAGCGCGCGCACCCTCCCCCCTTCCAATTCTAGATTTCCTTCTGATGCAAAGAGGCGTGCGCCCCCTTTTGGTTGAAGCGCGCGCACCCTCATCCCTTGAATTCTAGCATTTCCTTCTGATCATATGAAGTGCGCGCCCTCTTCCCTATGAAGCGCGCGCACCCCTCCCTCCCCTGTTCCAAATTGATTTGTTTTCGTGCTATCTTCCGAAAGTCATAACTCTCTCGTCCGAACTCCGATTTAGGTGTATAAACTATCATTTTGAATCTCTCCTTGAGCTCTTCGAGATGAGTGAGTAGTTGTAGTCGGATGCCTAGAATTGAATTGGATCCTTTGTGATTGAATGTGTTATAGTAATTGAGTATTCTTACTTTGGAAGTATTAGAACACCTTTATTGTGTATTGTTGGTTCATTTCATCTTCTTGGTGATTATTTGGCATGATTCCCTACTTTGGAATCCATGGCTATTTATCGTGCTAGTATTTTATTACTTGGCCTACGTTTGAAAGTCCAGCTGGTTATTTGTGTTTGTTTCGGGCGATGCGAAACATTATAATGGCACGGCCAAGTCTATTATGATGTTGACCATTGTTTTGCCCCATTATTACCCTCCTCCAGATTGGCCTTGGATGTGAGAAGAGCTAGCTCCTTTGTGTGCATTTTAGCTTTACTTGGAGCATGACTTTGTGGCATGTCTCCCGTCCCTTGTGACACTTCATTTGGTTATTGGTTCCGGTACCGGGGATTTCTCTTCAGCTTTTATGCTATTATGAAGATGTTGATGGATGATTATTGAAGCTGCGCAGCGACCTTTATTTGGTTTATCAGTTTGGGAAAACCTTGGCTATATCCTTTGTTATGTGTTTATTTCCGCTGCTATCTGATATATGATAATTGCTATGTGTTATGTGATTTATTATTAACTATTGCATCATAGCATGTCATGTAGTTGCATTAGTAACTTATTGAGATTTATCTCACCCCTTTTTCTTTTGTCTTGTTTTTCCTTAACCCCCCCCCCCCCAGGACGAAAGGATTAGACTCGCTGATCACGAGACAGGACGTCGCGAGGGTCGAGCTTTTGGGGCAAGTGTATATTGGTGGGTTTACATTATATAAATGTGTAACTCTTTTTGGGATATTTGTACCAAACATTGACGTCATTAGGATTTGTATATTTTATAACTTTGGCGTATAAACTTATGGAGTTTATACTAGTTTTATTTTGTTGTTGTTAAATTGTTTTCCAAAACCTTGTGTTATCCTCTTTTGGTATAAAGGAAATTTTTATCTCCATTATTTTGGAGTTTATTGTTTAAGTCGACGTCCAGCTCGCGGTCTCGGGCCCGCGGGGTTCGGGGTCGCGACAGATTGTCAGAAACTTATGGACTCAGGGGATTGCCCTGGTCCTGATTGTGTGATGGAACCCCTGCGATGTTTGTTAGCACGAAATGATAGGAAGAATAGGAAGAACACATGGAAGGCGGGCGATTCTGGATTTAACGCGGGACGCGCGCGCTTTGGACCATGAAGGCCCGAGGCGCGCACTTCCCATGTCAATTTCCAGAATGCCCAGAAAAGTGAATTATGAACAGAAACACAAGTTTAACCCTCAAGTGTCCCCAGCAGAGTCGCCACTGTAGATACCCCGGGGGAAACCCCCGCTTGGCTAGAGCGGTGAATTATCCTAGGATGTCTAATTGATGTTTTTAGAGTTGCCACCCACGTTTTTGAGGAACGTAAGAAAACCTAATGTTTATGAGCCTAAGTTTGATTTACGAAAACAGAGATTCTTTGGGATGAGGGGTTCGGGGGTTAGGTTACGAAATGGGAAGTACTTAAACACCCATTTCGCCCGAGCAAAGTCGGTCTTGTTTGTTCATAATTCACTTTTAAGATAAATGTGTTCCTCCTATTAAAATGATGATAAAAAGGGGTTTTAGAGTTTGAAATGTAGGGAGATGACTCCTAGGCCAATTCAATGTAATGAAAGGACCGTTGATGTCATGTCCCAAATGGTTTTGGGTGATTGCACATTTGACTTGAAGAAGAAGAAGAAGGAGAGGAAAAACGTTTAAGACCTTTACCTATAGTATCCTTCAAAAAGAATCTCTTGTGAAGCCTTGAAGAAGAGATTGAATGCTTTTGTTGAAGAAGTCCCAAGAAAAGTCTATGCAAGAAGTGAGTAAAAAGGTTTGAAAGTAATGATTTTCCAAGTCCTCCTCCAATGATGGATTGGAGGGGTTTTTATAGTTGAAAAGTGACTGTTTTTAGAGCCAAACGGAGTCTCCAAGAAATCTTTCCCGGGCAAAATCATGTATAATGAGCAAGGGAGAGATTCTTGGGCAGAATCTGTAACTGACACGCCCCAGAAGCGCGCGCATCCCACCTAGGCGGCGGAAGGCGCGCGTGTCTGGCCTCAAGGGGCGGAGGCGCGCGACTCTGAGAAGCAATTTCTGACAGAATGGACTAGAAAGTTAGAACTGTTATTCAGTTTAGCCCCAGGACTTAACGGAGTCCGTCTGGAACTTAACCATAGTAACAGAAACTAACAGGAAACACTTAAAAGAGGGAGAAACACAAAATCAAGTGTGCAATCAGGGTGAGCGGTCCAAGGTGGAGTGTCTACAGAGCCCCTCGGCGGCGTGGATTGCTAGGCAAACGCGCCGACGCCGCCGATTTACCCTAGACCATCCTCTAAGGCTAAACAAAGATTACCCCTTTCATTCAACCATTTGGAACCATTATTCATTCACAGGGGAGTATGTGCGGCCGCCCAAGGAGGGGTGTGCGGTCACCCACTTAAAAGAAAATCAAGAACAAAACCTTCCAGAATATTGTGCAGTCGCCTGCCCATTTTGGGCGGTCGCCCACTTACTCGACAGGCCCAAAAACTGGGAATTTCATACTTCCTTCGTTTCACCGTCCCAAAAGTACAACACCTACTATAATAAACGTTTGCAACCATTACAAGGCTATATATTCAGTACCAACCCAACTTTAAAATTTCTTTATACTCAATCCCAAACCAACAACAACAATTTTTCCAAAAATCGACATACTTCACTAACTTTGCAACAATTGATACATAGAACAATTTTATAACCATTTTTAACATTTAAAAAGGGGAATTAGTAACTTACCTATTCCGGAAAAGTATCGAGAAAATAAAATTTGATCGGGTAGGAATACTCTACACAACACCCTGAACATTTTGGTATAATTAGATTTTAAAACAGAGTAGTAAATAAAAATGGGAAAAATTGATTAAGGAAAAGAACCCTACCTTAATGTTCTTCTTGCTTAGGATGAAAGGAGTGTGAAATTGGTGTGTGTGTTTGTATTGATCTTACCCAGGGAAAGTGAAAGAATGAAGATAAGTATGCATTACATGATATTTATATGCTTCCAATTAAACCCTTCAACTTCCATTATGAACAACTAAACCCTTATACTTATATTACACTTAGGCCCCTAAGGTTTCAACCTAGTCAATTACTCCATTACCTATTATTACTCCTAACCACTTAAACTAACACATTAATCAAATAAAATATGCACATCATAAAAATATTATGCAACACATAAAAATGCACACATAATTTCCATTTAACACTTCAATTAAATACCACATAAATCACAAAATAAATTATAATTATGTAAATTGCAAAAATATGAAAATAAAATTGGGTGAGGCGTTACACTTGTACTCTGCAATATATTTTGATTAATGAAAGTTTTTCAGCAAGCATAGTCTTGCTGAAGTATTTAAACATATTAGAGTCAATTCTTGAATCACGGACTTAGTGGTGAAAAGCAAATGCCGTCTACTAGTAACCACACATCAAACGAAATGAATAATGTTTATTGATTGAATTGCTAGATCTGGTTTTAGAAAATTAGATTTCTAACCTTCAAAGGCTATATCAAATTTGGTGTTTCTGATCTTTGATTCTCAATCAAAATCATGTAATTGTGTTTCTAAAACAACTGTATTAACGTATGAGTGATCTTTGGAGAAGGGGAGTATTTATACTCAAAAGTCCTTAACCATTAAGGACTTATATTCCCTAATCCTATTCTAAATCAATAACCAGCCGGCCCAAGCCCCAGACTATCGGGTATGGTCATGACCTTTAATGCTCATGGTGGTGCCTTCAGGCCCGAGACAAACCACTCTCTGATGGTCTCTTGCACGGGCATGCCAATGGAAGCGACATGGATGTGCAAGGAGGTAATCAGAGACCATGTTATGCACGGTCGTGTCCTTCAAGGAGCACGACTGTGCTAGCCATAAAATTCATTTTAGTTCTTTTAACAATTCGTTCTTTGTTTGTGATCCTATAGGATTATATTACGTTGGCGATGAATTTGATCCAATCGCATCTTATATGTCACGACCCGAAATATAGGCTCTATTTTATTAGTAATTAAATGATTTTTATTTAATTATTTGCTTAATTATTTATTTAAATTATTATTTATTTAAATAATTATGTGTGTATTTTATGTGTCATAATATTTATGCTTAGCATTTTATTTGGGTTAATGTGGTATTGTTGGGTCTTAATTGTTAGTAGGGAGTAGTATGTGTGTGTAGTGTGAGAGAGGGGGCCTAAGTGTAACATTTTAAATTATTTCCCCCTACTCCCCTCACCTCCCTCACCTTCTCCCTCACTCTCTTCTCCCTCCCAGCACTCATTTTTCTCTCTCTCTCCAAGGTAAGCATTTTTCTTCTCTTTTCTTCTCTCTTAATTTTCTCCTTCTTCCTCTCATCTTCTCTCATTCCTTAAAACTTGAACATTGTTTAGATCGTCGTTAGGATCGCGTAGACTCAAAAAGAATCGAATTCCGTCGACTTTCATTATTTTCAAGTAAGTTGCTTTTCCCCCTTTTTAATGCTAAAATGTTCATATCATGCTTAGATATTGTTTGATGTGTTCCATTTGAAGTTTGGATGAGTTTTGAATTTGTTTGGAATTTATTTGGGTTTTTTATCAAAAATGGTGAAATCTTGATTGTTGGGTTTGATTCTTGATTTCGGTTGTTAAATGTTGTTTTAGGAGTCTTTTTAGACTTATAAGTTGTTTTGGCACTTTAGTATATGAGTTGGAATGTTGGATTTTGGGTTGATTGTGTTTTGGGTTTGAAAATGGAAGAACCCATGTTGTTCTTCCCGATTTCTGGAAATCCAGAGCATTGTGCGACCGCACAAAACTTCCTGGGCGGCCGCGCATCTTTCTGAAAGCTTTTGTTCTTACTTTGAGACTTTTTGGGCGACCGCACAACCCACTTTGGGCGGCCGCACAGTCCTCTGAAAATTTACATTTGTTAAAGTTGTGTGAATGAAGGTTGCGTTTTGCTCTAAGTCTTGGGTGTCCTTCTAGTTGACCTTAGTGAACATTGTGGTACACTTTAGTGATAGAATTGGGTCCTTTGTGATCAAGTTTGTGTTTGAAATTCATTAATTGTTAAGTTGGATTCTGGAGCACCCTTATTGTGTATTGTTGGCTTATTTCATCTTCTTGGTGATTATTTGGCATGATTCCCTACTTTGGAATCCTTGGTTGTTTATCGTGCTAGTATTTTATTACTTAGCATTACGTGAAAGTCCAGCTGGTATTTTGTGTGTGTTGGGCGATGGGAAAGATTATAATGGCAAAGCCAAGTCCATTATAATGTTGACCATTGTTTTGCCCCCTTCTTTACCCCTTCTGCAGATTGGCCTTGGAAAGGATAAGTCAGCGTTCCTTTGTGAATGTATCTGGCTAGCGGGTATGACTTTGTGTCATGATCCTTGTCCCTTGTGACACTTTTATGTTATTGGTTCCGGTACCGGGGTTTCTCTTCGGCTTTCATGCTATTATGAAGATGATGATTTGTGGATTATTGAAGCTGCGCAGCGATCCTTTATTTGGATGTTCCGGTTTGGAAAACCTTGGCTATATCCTTTGTTATGTGTTTATTTCCACTGCTATCGGTTATATGATAATTGCTATGTGCTATGTGATAATTATATTGGTTTATTGCTTATTGCATCATAGCATGTCATGTAGTTGCATTAGTAACTTATTGAGATTTATCTCACCCCCTTTCCTTTTATCTTTGTTTTTCCTTAACCCCCCCCAGGTGCTAAGGATTAGTCTCGCTGATCACGAGAAAGAGGACGTCGAGTGTGGATACATTCTTTTGGGGAAGGTTATTATAGGTTGGTTTACATTATGTAAATGTGTAACCATTTTTGGGATAGTTGTACCAAACAATGACGTCGTTAAGAATTTTATATTTGTATTTTGTTGAGCATAAACTTGTGGAAGTTTATGACAGTTGTAATTGGTTTTTATTAAACTTGGTTTTGTAAAACTTTGGATTACCACCTTTTGGTATTAAATGGAATTTTTAACCTTGGTATTTTATAGTTTTGGTTTTAGAGTCGACGTCCAGATCGCGGTCTCGGGCCCGCGGGGTCCGGGGTCGCGACAGTTGGTATCAGAGCTATGGCATTAGCTCTAAGTATAAGTCTAGGTGGATTAGTATGACCTAGGTGGGTAGTAGAGTGCGGAGTGATTAACAGTTGATGTTTTATGCAGGTAATTGTTCTCAATGTCTGGAAGAAGAAACAGAGGAGGTGCTAGTGGGGCACAGAATCAGAATGATACAAGGGATGAAGCACGTGCCATGTTTCAAGGCATGTTCGAGGCGGCCATGAAGGCCATACATGATCAAGGTCCGAGGGTAGAGCAAGCACCACCCCGCTATGGATTGGAGCAATTTCTGAAACTTAAACCGGTTGAATTCGATGGGGAGCCCGATGTAAGGAAAGCTGAGTTGTGGATTGAGTCTATGGAAAAGATTTATGATGTGTTTGGGTGTTCGGATGAGGACAAGGTCCGGTTTGCGTCTTACAAGCTTGTGGGTGCCGCCGAGCATTGGTGGAAGGGTGTTAAAGCTACTTGGGATGATACTCGCACGGTGTATGCGTGGGAGTTGTTCGTGCGCAAATTCAAGGAGCATTTCATTCCGGTTGTTGATCAAAACCGAAAGGAGATCGAGCTACTCAACCTAGAGCAAGGTGTGTTGTCTATAGCACAATACTCGGCTAAGTTCATAGAATTAGCCCGGTATTGCGACTATTTGGTGAGGACCGAGGAACAAAAGGCTATGAGATTTATTCGAGGATTGAAGACCTCCATCCGCACTCAACTTATTGCTCAACGGATTGTGACTTTCCAAGATGCGGTGGACCGAGCCTATTTGATAGAGCAAGATATAGGGGAGCATAAAAGGAAGACCGAGGTAGCTAACCCGAGTAAGCAAGGAGCTCAAGGCAAGCCACAACACCGTTCCGATAACCGAGGTAACTTTGGAGGACAATCTCAGTTCCGAGGGCAACCGATCCCAAGGAACCCGGGTACCACTTCCGGGAACCAAGGGAGCCTAATTAGGAAGCCTTGTACCTTTTGTCAGAAGGTAGGCCATGCGGAGGATAAGTGTTGGAAAAAGCAAGGAAGGTGCACCAATTGTGGTGAAATGGGGCACTTTGCGAGAGAGTGCACGAGGTACCGAGGTCAGTCATCCGGGTCAGGAGTTGGTACTAATCTGGGTCAGAAAAGGGATGCCGCAGGGAAGCCCAAAGTTCAAGGGAAGGTTTATGCCATGAATCAACAACAAGCTACCGATGATCCATCCGTTATTGGAGGTATTGTTTCTGTGTCTAATGTGAGCGCACGAGCGTTAGTAGATCCAGGATCATCTCATTCATACATTTCTGTGCAATTTGCTTCCATGTTAAATGCTGCATTTGAGTCTTTACCGTACGTGCTAGAGGTGTCGACCCCTATAGGAGAATGCTTGATTTCTGAGCGAGTCTTTCGTGCTTGTGACGTGGTTATTTGTGGTCGAGTCCTTTGTGCGGATTTGGTAGTTCTTCCTATCCAAGACTTTGATGTCATTTTGGGTATGGATTGGTTGAGCAAGTTTCATGCTTCTGTTGATTGCCGTAAGAAAACTGTTACTTTTTCTATTCCCGATGTGCCTAAATTTGTGTTTGAGGCTTGTCCTCTGAGTAGAAAGGTTCGCTTAATTTCTTTTATGAAAGCGAGAAAATTATTGCATAGTGGTTGTGAGGGGTATTTGGCTAGTGTTCTTGATACTAGGAAAGAATCCCTTAGTTTGGGTAGTGTTCGGGTAGTCCGGGAATTTCCCGATGTTTTCTCTACCGAGTATGATATGCCTCCCGATCGTGAGATTGAGTTTTGTATAGATCTTTTGCCGGGTACGGCTCCGATTTCGAAAGCACCTTATAGGTTGGCTCCGGCAGAGTTGAAAGAGTTAAAGGTTCAGTTGCAAGAGTTGCTTGATCGAGGGTTTATCCGCCCTAGTGTTTCCCCGTGGGGAGCACCGGTTTTATTTGTGCGGAAGAAAGACAGTTCCTTGAGATTGTGCATCGATTACCGGAAGTTGAATCAGGTTACGGTGAAGAATAAGTATCCTCTACCACATATCGATGATTTGTTTGATCAGCTTCAAGGGTCCGTGGTTTTCTCTAAGCTTGATTTGAGGAGTGGGTACCATCAGTTGAAGGTTCGATCGGAGGATATTCCGAAGACTGCTTTTCGCACTCGGTACGGTCATTATGAGTTCTTGGTTATGCCGTTTGGGCTGACGAACGCGCCGGCCGTGTTTATGGATTTGATGAACCGGATTTTCCATCCTTATCTTGATTCGTTTGTGGTGGTTTTCATCGACGACATTCTTGTTTACTCTAAATCTAGAGAGGAGCACGACCAGCACTTGAGGACAGTTTTATCCGTTCTTGCGAGGGAGAAATTATCTGCGAAGTTCAGTAAATGCGAATTTTGGCTCGAGAAGGTGTCATTTCTGGGCCATGTGATTTCTAAAGATGGGATTTCTGTGGATCCGTCAAAGATTGAAGCCATAGTGGATTGGAAGAGACCCGAGTCAGTGACCGAGATTCGTAGTTTTCTTGGTTTAGCCGGTTATTACCGAAGATTTATCGAAGGGTTTTCGAGGATTGCTACTCCGATGACTCAATTGACCCGGAAGAATGTTCCGTTTTTGTGGACCGAGAAATGTGACAAGAGTTTCGAGGAATTGAAGAAAAGGTTGACTACCGCACCGATCTTGACTTTGCCTAATGGGAGCGATGGCCTAGTGATTTACAGTGATGCTTCGAAAGAGGGTTTGGGTTGTGTATTGATGCAGAATGGGAAAGTAATTGCTTATGCTTCGAGGAAGTTGACCCCTAGTGAGAAGAATTACCCGACTCATGATATGGAGTTAGCGGCTATTGTCTTTGCGTTGCACAAGTGGAAGCACTACCTTTATGGGGCGAAGTTTGAGATTTTTACTGATCACAAGAGTTTGAAGTACCTTTTCTCCCAGAAAGAGTTGAATAACCGACAGCGACGATGGATGGAATTGTTGAAGGATTATGATTGTACGATTTCTTATCATCCAGGGAAGGCGAATGTGGTAGCCGATGCGATTAGTAGAAAGTCTTATGTGGCTTCGATGATGGTTCGCGAATGGAAAATGCTTGAGGATGTTCGAGATTGGTCTCCTCGTGAATCGAGACATGGGGCTATTTTTGCGAATATTAGAGTGTCTCCGACCCTAATTCAGAGGATAAAGGAAGCTCAGAAAGAAGATCCCGAGTTGGTGAAGGTAATGAGTAAATTGAAGGAAAAGAATTTCGAGGATTTTTCTTTGAGCCCGGTGGGAGTGTTGACTTTCCGTGGAAGATTGTGTGTTCCGGATGTTGATGGAATTAAACAGAGGGTTCTTGATGAGGGTCACAAATCGAGGTATACTATTCATCCGGGTAGTACGAAGATGTATCAGGATTTGAAGCAACAATTTTGGTGGATTAATATGAAGAGGGAAATAGCTGAGTATGTTTCGAAGTGTTTAACTTGTCAGCAGGTCAAAGCCGAGCATCAGAGACCCGCGGGGTTACTTCAGCCTTTAGAGATTCCCGAGTGGAAATGGGAGCATGTGACTATGGATTTCGTTACGGGACTGCCTCGTACCCGTAGGAAGTATGACAGTGTTTGGGTAATAGTGGATAGATTGACCAAGAGCGCCCATTTCTTGCCTATTGACATCCGATATTCGATGGAGAAGCTTGCGACCCTTTATATTGATGAGATTGTTAGATTGCATGGGGTTTCGGTTAGCATCGTGTCAGATCGAGACCCGAGGTTTACTTCTAGATTCTGGAAGGCGTTTCAGGAAGCTTTGAGTACAGATTTGCGATTTAGCACAGCTTTTCATCCTCAGACCGACGGTCAATCCGAGAGGACTATTCAGATTTTAGAGGATATGTTGCGAGCTTGTGCGATAGACTTTTCCGATTCTTGGGATTCGCACCTACCGTTAGTGGAGTTCTCTTACAAAAACAGTTATCAGGCTAGTATCGAGATGGCACCGTTTGAGGCCTTGTATGGAAGAAAGTGTAGATCGCCTATTTGTTAGGATGAGGTCGGTGAAGCGAAAGCTTTGGGTATCGATTTGCTTCGGGATTCGGTTGAGAAAGTTAGAGTTATCCGGGATAGATTGAAGACAGCCCAGAGTCGACATAAGAGCTACGCAGACAACCGAAGGCGAGATCTTAGTTTTCAGACTGGTGATTTGGTGTTCTTGAAAGTGTCTCCGAAGGTGGGTATTCGTAGATTCGGGAAGAAAGGCAAATTGGCTCCGAGGTTTATTGGTCCGTTTGAGGTTTTGGGAAAGGTTGGACTTCTAGCGTATCGTCTCGCGTTACCGTCATCCTTGGACAGGTTGCACAACGTTTTCCACGTTTCTATGCTTCGGAAGTATGTTCATAATCCGTCTCACGTGTTACCGAGGATACCGGAGGATATTGAGCCCGATATGTCTTATGAGGAACGACCGGTTCGGATCTTAGATTCTAAAGTTCAAGAGTTGAGGAGCAAAAGCATTTCATTGGTTCGAGTCCTTTGGAGGAATCATAACATCGAGGAGTCGACGTGGGAGCCTCGTGATGAGATCGAGAGGAAATTTCTGTGGCTTTTTGTTTAAGGTAAGTCTCGTTAAAATTCGGGTCGAATTTTCTTTAAGGGGGAGTGAATGTCACGACCCGAAATATAGGCTCTATTTTATTAGTAATTAAATGATTTTTATTTAATTATTTGCTTAATTATTTATTTAAATTATTATTTATTTAAATAATTATGTGTGTATTTTATGTGTCATAATATTTATGCTTAGCATTTTATTTGGGTTAATGTGGTATTGTTGGGTCTTAATTGTTAGTAGGGAGTAGTATGTGTGTGTAGTGTGAGAGAGGGGGCCTAAGTGTAACATTTTAAATTATTTCCCCCTACTCCCCTCACCTCCCTCACCTTCTCCCTCACTCTCTTCTCCCTCCCAGCACTCATTTTTCTCTCTCTCTCCAAGGTAAGCATTTTTCTTCTCTTTTCTTCTCTCTTAATTTTCTCCTTCTTCCTCTCATCTTCTCTCATTCCTTAAAACTTGAACATTGTTTAGATCGTCGTTAGGATCGCGTAGACTCAAAAAGAATCGAATTCCGTCGACTTTCATTATTTTCAAGTAAGTTGCTTTTCCCCCTTTTTAATGCTAAAATGTTCATATCATGCTTAGATATTGTTTGATGTGTTCCATTTGAAGTTTGGATGAGTTTTGAATTTGTTTGGAATTTATTTGGGTTTTTGATCAAAAATGGTGAAATCTTGATTGTTGGGTTTGATTCTTGATTTCGGTTGTTAAATGTTGTTTTAGGAGTCTTTTTAGACTTATAAGTTGTTTTGGCACTTTAGTATATGAGTTGGAATGTTGGATTTTGGGTTGATTGTGTTTTGGGTTTGAAAATGGAAGAACCCATGTTGTTCTTCCCGATTTCTGGAAATCCAGAGCATTGTGCGACCGCACAAAACTTCCTGGGCGGCCGCGCATCTTTCTGAAAGCTTTTGTTCTTACTTTGAGACTTTTTGGGCGACCGCACAACCCACTTTGGGCGGCCGCACAGTCCTCTGAAAATTTACATTTGTTAAAGTTGTGTGAATGAAGGTTGCGTTTTGGTCTAAGTCTTGGGTGTCCTTCTAGTTGACCTTAGTGAACATTGTGGTACACTTTAGTGATAGAATTGGGTCCTTTGTGATCAAGTTTGTGTTTGAAATTCATTAATTGTTAAGTTGGATTCTGGAGCACCCTTATTGTGTATTGTTGGCTTATTTCATCTTCTTGGTGATTATTTGGCATGATTCCCTACTTTGGAATCCTTGGTTGTTTATCGTGCTAGTATTTTATTACTTAGCATTACGTGAAAGTCCAGCTGGTATTTTGTGTGTGTTGGGCGATGGGAAAGATTATAATGGCAAAGCCAAGTCCATTATAATGTTGACCATTGTTTTGCCCCCTTCTTTACCCCTTCTCCAGATTGGCCTTGGAAAGGATAAGTCAGCGTTCCTTTGTGAATGTATCTGGCTAGCGGGTATGACTTTGTGTCATGATCCTTGTCCCTTGTGACACTTTTATGTTATTGGTTCCGGTACCGGGGTTTCTCTTCGGCTTTCATGCTATTATGAAGATGATGATTTGTGGATTATTGAAGCTGCGCAGCGATCCTTTATTTGGATGTTCCGGTTTGGAAAACCTTGGCTATATCCTTTGTTATGTGTTTATTTCCGCTGCTATCGGTTATATGATAATTGCTATGTGCTATGTGATAATTATATTGGTTTATTGCTTATTGCATCATAGCATGTCATGTAGTTGCATTAGTAACTTATTGAGATTTATCTCACCCCCTTTCCTTTTATCTTTGTTTTTCCTTAACCCCCCCCCCAGGTGCTAAGGATTAGTCTCGCTGATCACGAGAAAGAGGACGTCGAGTGTGGATACATTCTTTTGGGGAAGGTTATTATAGGTTGGTTTACATTATGTAAATGTGTAACAATTTTTGGGATAGTTGTACCAAACAATGACGTCGTTAAGAATTTTATATTTGTATTTTGTTGAGCATAAACTTGTGGAAGTTTATGACAGTTGTAATTGGTTTTTATTAAACTTGGTTTTGTAAAACTTTGGATTACCACCTTTTGGTATTAAATGGAATTTTTAACCTTGGTATTTCATAGTTTTGGTTTTAGAGTCGACGTCCAGATCGCGGTCTCGGGCCCGCGGGGTCCGGGGTCGCGACATTATAAGTCATAAGCAGACTCTAACAAGCCTTTATGACTGCCCAAATAATATAATATTTAAGTCTGATATTCCTCAGAAAACATATCAAAAAGTCTTTGTCACACAATATCAAATTGGAAATAAGTTGGTCCAAACCAACTTATATTATCCAATGCTTTTCTCGATTCCATATAAATTAATTAACCAATTGACAATGATCTCGTCAATTCATTCGGGAGTATTAATCTCGCGTATAGAGGGACAAATCTCATGTTGACTTATCATTCTTCCCGATCCTAATTTATAATTTGCCAAAGAAAAAAAAAGGCCATCTTTGAGCGTACACACACTCTAGAAGAAATCAATGAGCAGAAGATGGTAGTATAACTTAACTTACTGATATCATTATGATTAAAAGTTCATCTTCTTTGATCTTACAGCTTCATATTCTAAGCATGAGTTTTTATTTGTATAATTAGTATACAGGCCCTAAGAAAGACAGAATAATTATTATACCTATATTATATATGATCTGCATGCATGCACATACACTAATTAAATAAAGCAAGTGCAAGTAGATTTTATGTTTATGTTTATGCCCTTTGGCCACCGGAACCACTCTCTCTCTGACAGTTGTAATAAACTGCAGCCACCAGTGATTCAAGGTTGTAGACTTGTGCAAAATCTCTGGTGTTGAAATTTTGACGCCACCCCGGGGCGTCAACTGTCTGCCGCCCTAACTGTCAGAACAACACGAACACGAAACGATGAACTCTTATATTCGCAAAACTCATGCCATGACTCGATTCATAAGGGTTCCAATCTCGCAAATCTTCTAACAATTTCCACTCTCGGGCCATCAAATGTGCAACATAAGTATTCCTGCTCAACGCATCGGCCACCACATTTGCCTTTCCCGGGTGATACAAAATCGTACAATCATGATCTTTCAGTTTCTCCATCCATCTGCGTTGTCTCATGTTGAGTTCTTTCTGAGAAAACAAATACTTCAAGCTCTTATGGTCTGTGAACACTTCAAATCTAGCTCCATATAAGTAATGCCTCCACTTGTGTAATGCAAATATAATCGCAGCCAATTCTAATTCATGAGTAGGATAATTCTTCTCATAAGGAGTTAACTTCCTCGAAGCATAAGCAATTACTTTACCATTCTGCATCAACACACAACCTAATCCATCCTTGGAAGCATCCGTGTAAACAACAAAATTATCGGATCCACTAGGCAAGGCTAATACTGGAGCAACTGTCAGTCTTCGTTTCAACTCTTGGAAGCTTGCTTCACATTTACCATCCCATTCGAAGGCTATAGATTTTCGTGTCAAACTAGTCATTGGTGTAGCAATTTTGGAAAATCCTTCAATAAACCTCCGATAATAACTTGCCAATCCCAGGAAACTACGTACCTCGGTGACTGTTGTTGGTCTCTTCCAGTTAACTATGGCCTCTACCTTTGAAGGATCGACAGAAATACCCGCCGCTGACACCACGTGTCCCAAGAAAGAAACTTCTTCTAACCAGAAGGCACATTTACTAAATTTAGTAAATAACTGCTTTTCCCGAAGAACACTCAATACAATCTTTAAATGTTGCTCATGCTCAGCCTTTGATTTAGAATAGACCAAGATATCATCAATAAAAACCACCACAAAACAATCCAGGTAAGGTTTGAAAACTCGATTCATCAAGTCCATAAATACTGCAGGAGCATTCATCAAACCAAATGGCATAGCCACAAACTCATAATGTCCATACCTGGTGCGTAAGGCTGTCTTCGGTATATCCTCCTGTCGGACTTTCAGCTGATGATACCCACTTCTTACGTCAAGTTTCGAATAGACAACGGACCCCTGAAGTTGATCAAACATGTCGTCAATGTGAGGTAACGGGTACTTATTTTTAATGGTTACCTGGTTAAGCTCTCTGTAGTCAATACATAATCTCAAAGTACCATCCTTCTTTTTAACAAATAACACTGGTGCACCCCACGGTGACACACTAGGTCTGATGAACCCTTTTTCAAGTAACTCCTCGAGTTGTTTCTTCAGTTCCCTTAACTCAGCTGGAGCCATTCTATACGGAGCTTTAGATATCGGTGTTGTACCTGGTAATAACTCAATACAAAACTCAAGTTCCCGGTCAGGTGGCATACTATACTTGGTAGAAAACACATCCGAAAATTCAGATACGATAGGAATATCTTCCAACTTTGCTACGGACATACTCTTGTCAACAACACATGCAAGATACCTAGTACAACCACCAGATAACAATTTTCTAGCTTTCAAGGCAGATATAACATGAAAACTACATATAGGCCTATCACCCTCAAATATAATTTCAGGTAAAACCGGCATAGAAAAAGTAACCACCTTTTGATGACAATCAACAGATACATAATGCATATAAAGCCAATCCATACCAAGTATCACATCAAAATCTTTTATATGCAACACTACTAAGTCAGCTTGAAGAGTGTGATCACTTACTAGAACATCACAATTCTTATACACCTCAGTAGCTAACATGCAATATCCCATAGGGGAAGATACTTCTAACACGTAAGGCATAGAATCAGGAATGACAGGTAAATGGGACACAAAATGTGATGCCACATAAGAATGAGATAATCCTGGATCTATAAGGGCTCGCGCTCACGTACTAAAAAGAAAAATAGTACCTCCTATCACCGCTGTAGACTCAGCCACTCTGTGCTGATCAATAGCGAACACTCGACCCTGTACCTTAGGCCGACCCCCACTATCCCGCTTACTACCAGAAGCCTGCTGCCCAGTACCCTCTCCTTGAGTTCCCTTACTCTTTGGACAATCCCTTTTAAAATGTCCCTTCTCACCACAGTTTAAGCATTTTCCTTGTTTCAACCAACACCTGTCTTCAGTATGGCCCTCCTTCGAACAATACCTGCAAATCCACTTCGAACTCGAAACATTTGGTTTTGAACCCACCGACACACTTCCCATACTTTCCGGTTGCTGCTGAGGTTGACCACCCTGCCTGCTAAATTCACCCCTTTTACTTCCGGAGTTCTGAGCCCTCTCTGGAACACGTACTGATGGTTGACCCACCATTGTCGTTCCCAGTTTGATCTTGTGTTCTTCAATATCATTCTCAATAGCATAAGCCTTCTCAACTGCTTGTCGGTAACTACAAAGCTGTAGGGAAAGAAGTTGCTTCCTATACTCCGTCTTTAACCCCTTCACAAAACGTTGAGCCCTCTTTGTTTCAGTTGGAACCAAATGACTACAATACCTTGCTAATTTGGTAAATTCAGAGGAATATTGTCCCACCGTCATATTTCCTTTCACTAAGTTTAGAAATTCCATTTCTCTTCGATCTTGAACAACTGAGGGAATAAACTGTGAGTTGAACTCTTTGAGAAAGTCCTCCCAAGTATGTTGTACTTCTTTATCCTGATCCCAGCTCTGGCATAACACCTTCCACCAGTGCTCCACAGCCTTTTCTAGTTTAAAAGTTACAAAGGTTACCTTCTCTTTATCTTCACATTTCAAGGCAGTAAATATCTTCTCAATACTCTCTATCCATTCTTCAGCTTTTACTGCATCAGGCTCCCCATCAAAACTACGAGGTTGCATTTTCAGAAACTTGGTAAGGCGACTTGCATAACCCCTGTCTTCTGCTCCTGACTGTGCATGCCCATGATTATTCTGTCCCTGTTGGTTGGAGACCATTTGAGCTACTAGTTGAAACATCTGTTTGTAATCCACATTGTGATCATTACCCACCTCCACAGAAGGAGTTTTTGATTCCTCGATTCCTTGATTACTACTACCAATATCCTCTGACTGACTCATCTCCGCCCTACATATAAACACTCAACGTTAATAACACAACCCATAAACCAACCCATCTAGGCCATAGAACCTATCCAGGCTTAGAGCTAACCAGGCTCTGATACCAACTGCAACGCCCCGAAATCTTAGGTTTGATATGAACCATAGAATTTGACACGTCCCTACTACTAATATCTGGATATAAACCAAAACTAATACAACTATACACCCCTAATAATCAAATAAATACGTTACTTGAGATGGTTCAAACACTTCACCCCATTTAAACTTTACATTCCCATTAACTATTCTTAACTTTTAACTGCTCGGCACATAAGCCGGCAAACAAAAGATAACAACATAATATATACATATATACATATATACAACTGTACCCCAAAAGTTCTGAGTTCAATTCACTCAGATTTAACTGTCGTCCTCACAACTAAAGAGTAACATTTAACCTACCCAAAAGTGGTTTCCCCCGAAAAGAACTTGCTACAACGATCTGTAAGTACCCCAATCTGAAACCTACCTATCTTAGAGGTAGCCTTAGCACCGTTTCAGGGATAAGCTAATAGGCCAGGACCTCCCTAGGATAAGCTATAAATTCCAGGACTACTCTGGTATAAAATTGGAAAAATCCAAAAGTTCGCCAGGCTGAGCCGTACGGATGCTTTAGGTACTAGAGGGGCCTAGCCGTACGGATGGTTTGGGCACCCTCAGTCCCTATAAATAGAACCCCTTGCTGATCATTTCAAAGGGGGGGGGAGAAACATTAGAATTAAGGTTACTCTGTCGAATTCACCTCAGAATAGTGTGAGTAAGAGTGAACAAAGAGTGAAAGAGAGAAAGGAAGATTGGCCTAAACCAAGATAGGTAAAGCCACCTTCTCCCCCTCCCTTCTCTTCATCTAAGAACTCTATTTATCTTTGATCTTGTTATTTATTGTTGATCTTTACATTCTTGCAAGTCTTGTCCATTCAAGCAATATATATATATATATATATATATATATATATATATATATATATATATCTTTTACTATTTATATTTCCTAGTCCAAGCCATGAGATGATCAAAGGTGCCCTCCATACTTTGTGTGGAAGAGGTTCAAACCTAGTTTGATCATGGCTTGTTGATTGTTCATTTACATTCTTGTCATGGATGATGCTCTTGTTGTTCATTTTGCTCATTTTAAGCTATGATGATCATGTTGAGGATAAAGTCTCAATCTTTATCCTCATCACCTTGATCTAGCCCAAAATTCCCAAGTTTGGGTAATAAAGATCCAATCTTTATGGTTTGTTCTTGTCCCTAAAGGATTAATCTTGCCTAGAAGAGCCATTTTGATGGTAAAGTTTCAATCTTTACTCATCAAATGTCACGACCCGAAAACTAGGCTCTATTAAATATTATTTATTTATTTGCTTATTTATTTATTTAAATTATTATTTAATTAATAATTTATGTGTGCATTTTATGTTTCATAATATTTTATTTCCTGCATTTTAATTGATCATTTGTGCTAGTGTGGAATTTATTGGGTCTTAGTTGATAGCGGGGAAATGGATTTAATTGTTCCTAGTTGGGTAGTCGAGGGGACCTAAGTTCTAATTTACCCTACTTACTCCCTCCATCACCTCTCTCCTCCCTCACTTCTCCCTCTCTCCAGCACACCCCTTTTCTCTCTCTCTCCTCCATTTTTGGAAGGTAAGTTTCTCTCTCTCTCCCTCTCTCTACATTTCCATCATCTTCTTCTCATTATTTCTCATTTCTTAAAACATGAATCTTGTTTGGATCGTCGATAGGATCGTAGGAAGCCAAAAATATTCAAGTTCCGGCAACTTTGAGAAAATCCGGGTAAGTTGCTTTTCCCCCATTTTTATGCTAAAATGTTCATATCATGTTTATATAATGCTTGATGTGTTATATTTGAAGTTTGGTTGAGTTTAAAATTTATTTGGAATTTATTTTGGGTTTTGATTAAAAATGGTGATTTTGTTGAATGTTGGGATTTAATCTTGATTTTGGTTGTTATATGAGTTCTTTTAGACCCATAAGTTGCTCTAGTACCTTAGTATGCTAGTTAGGAGTGTTGGATTTTGGTTTAGTTTTGGTTTGGGTTGAAAATGGAAGAACCCAGTTCATCCCTCCCGATTTCCGGCAGACCAGAGGGTTGGGCGACCGCCCAAATAATGGTGGGCGACCGCACATCTATCTGAAAGGTTTTGTTCTTGTTGGATGGCTTTTTGTGCGACCGCACATACCCGAGTGGGCGGCCGCACAGTACCTCTGAAGGTTTTCATTTGTTATTTTTTGTGATTGAAGAATGCGTTTTGGTCTAAGTCTTGGGTGTCCTTCTAGTCGACCTTAGTGAACATTGTAGTACACTCTAGTGATAGAATTGGGTCATTTGTAATTAAGTTTGTGTTGTGAAATTTAGTTTTATGTTCTTTAATAACTTTGGGATTATTTGGGTTTTAGAGGCACATGAATTGAGTTTTCTTGTCTTTAAATGTTAGGATAGAAGTATATATAGGTACTCCTAAGTTTTAGAACGAAAGGAGCGAAATTCGGAGCTAAAGCAGGGATTTTTCATAATGTCCGGCCGAAACTTTATAAAAATTGTCCGTTGTACGTTCAATCTTCCAGAGACCATAACTTCTTCGTACGGACTCCGTTTTAGACGTGTAAACTATCGTTGGAAAGCTATTTTCGAGTACTACGCAATGGTTCTATTGGCCGCATGGTTCCAGATCAGAATGGTTGTCTTATTGTTGAGGTTTAAGATCAAGGTGTAGTCTCGGTCTAGGTTCCGTAGTACTATTCTAGTTGACTTAGTTGGGCACCGTGGAACACTTTAGTAATCAAAATTGGTTCCTTTGTGAACAACGGTGTTATGTAATTTGATCAAGTATTTCTTGGGAATGTTTGGGCATCTTATGATGTGTTCGTGATCGTTCCAATCGAATTGATTTTTGAGTAAGACTTGGTCTAGGTTTTAGGCGATGTCCTATAGTACCTAGGGGGTTGTTATTTAGCACCAAAGTGTAGGGTTTAGTCCGGTCGTGATCATGTTCTAATAAGTGTAACCTTTTGAATCCGTTTGGGGTGTTTAGAATTGGTTCGTTATGAACGGAGGTAAAGCGTGAGTTGGCCATTGGGTACCACGGTTTGATTAACCTTAAGGTGTATTCATTCTGATTTCCTACTTTGGAATTTCAGGTGTGATGAGATGGTTGAGTTCATAGTCCTAGTACATCTTTATGAGTAAACGTTTAGGATAATTTTGGGTTATAGTCGTTGTACTATTTGTGAGCGACCGTTTGGGTTGTGTTCCTTATGAGTAACTTGTGGGTATCATCTTTGGAATGTATCTGGTATGGTTCCTCTTTATGGAATTATCGTATTCTAATAATCATTGTTGTTGAGCTCCTTATGAGCAATTCCGTTTATCGTTGTTGTGCTCTTTATGAGAAATTCCGTTTATCGTTGTTGTGCTCTTTATGAGAAACTCTTGTTATCGTTGTTGTTAAACGCTTCATGAGTAACCGTTGCATCTTTATGGTGATTATTTGGTATGGTTCCCTACTTTGGAACCCTAAGTTGTTTAATTAAGCTAGTATTTATTACTTAGCATTTATTTGGAAGCCCAGCTGGCATATTTGTTGCATCGGGCGATGGGAAAGATTATAATGGAAAAGCCAAGTCCATTATAATGTTGACCATTGTTTTGCCCTTACTTTACCCCCTTTTCCAGATTGGCCTTGGAAAAGACAAGTTAGCTTCCTTTGTGAATGTATCTAGCTACCGAGCATGACTTTGTGGCATGGCTCTTGTCCTTTGTGACACTCTTATGGTTATTGTTCCGGTACCGGGGGTATTCTCTTCAGCTTTTATGCTACTGTGAAGATGGCTTGATGGGTTGATTGATTGATTGGTCGGTTCTGACCGGGGTTCTCTTCAGTTGTTATACTGCTATTGTTGATTGGTCGATCGGTTGAAGCTGCGCAGCGATTGTTCTATTGGTTTGGTGAAACCTTGGCTAAGTATCCTTTGTTACGTGTTTATTTCAGTCTTATGTGCTGCATGATGAGTTATTCGTTATTTCCAACTGGTATGGGACAGTTGGCGATAGGGAGCTTTCTCATTTGTTGTTACGTGATTTACTTGTTCAGTTATCGTTGATTTGCATGATATTATGCCATGTAGATGCATTTAGTAACTTACTGAGATTTTATCTCACCCCGTTTCTTGTTTCAAATTGTTTTTCCTTAACCCCCCCCCCCCCAGGAAAGCAAGTGGTAGCGTTGTGAGGTCCGTTGTAGCGGGAATCTTCTGAGCAGGTTGATCGTAATTGGGATAGTTGCTCTTCGGAGCCTTTATGTATTTTATTGTGGGTTCGTAGTCGTTCAGTGTTTTGTATATACGGTTGTACTTTGGGTACTTTTGTTAATAGTTGTTCTTGCTTCGCATTTGTTTCCAGTCTCCGAGTTATAATCTCGTTGAGGTATTGTTTGATGGTATTGGTTTATAGTTGAATTCACGCGCCCGGTTTGGTATATTACATTTTGGAGATGTACATTTTGTAAAGTTTTTATATATGGGTTTTTGAGATTTCCGGGGCGTGACAGTTGGTATCAGAGCAATGGTTTTAGATCTTGAAAGAGAATAAGAACTCTGATATTGAATAGGCTTCAATACTTGAGTGTTACAAGTTTGAGCGGTTTAGAAGCTAAGTTTTCATGAAGGATGAGGTTAAGGTAGAAGTTGGTTGAGTTATAAGTCGTGATATTGACGTCGAGTGTTCCTTCTCTTGTGGTATACCAAGTATAGGATTGGTGTCAATAGTGTTGGTTCCATTGGGGTTAGTTGGTTTGGGAATCGAGAGTGCAAATCTGATGGCTCGGGCATATCTATTTCGTAAAGTGGACAACGTTTTGTGCTATGTTCGCCTGATTGTTATCATTCATGGATTTAGGTTGAGGTGTATTCTTGAATACGGAACTACGTGATTGTTACTAGTATATATGGGATGATTTGATTATGTCACCTATGCGAGATATTGATGAGTTAAGTGGTATGGTTTAGCTTTCCGTGCGTTACGAATTTCTTGTGTGCCATCGGTAAGTAATGAATAATTCTATATTAGTGTGTTTGACTTGTTTAGGAGCATACTAAGTATATATAATGTTCAGGCTCTATATTGAAAATCAGAAAATCTTTATTATAAGGTTGTGCAGGGAATTTAGCTTATTCTGTTGGCAATATTAATTTTGAAGTCTTGGGTATAATTTATATTGGGGGCAATATGTCGCTTGATCGATAGGGAACTTGGGTTAAATTGGGTTGTTGTGGTACAAGGTTGTAATGCTAATATTTAGATCAATATCCATATTGTATCGGTTGGGTTATAGGAGTTGAGGATTCAATGAGAATCTCTTGAGGAAAATTTTGGTCACTTTTAGTACCTCTTCGTGAATGTATCGGAATCGATTAGTATGGAGAGGTGTGCGATTTGTTATGGATGATGAGTTGTAGTAGGACTTATGATCATTAATGATGATAAGCGTGTTAAGTTAGAAAGGACTAAGTACAATTTGGGAGAGTAATAATTTCTCAATCTATGTTAAAGGCATTTTGAAATTTTGGTTAGATAGTGGTTCTATGGTTCTAAATCCCTTCTTGGTGGCGTTTCCCGAATTGGATCAAGGGTATGTGAAGAAATTTGAGTATCAATACTTGGGCATAATTAAGGAATATCATGATTTGGTATTGGGTCAGTCGGAACGTTACTAGCTAATTGACTTATTTTGATGGTAGTACTATTGAGCCTAAGTATCATTAGGTTAATAAATGTATGCGTGAAAGACTAACTTGGGTTAGCTATTGAAGATTTGAGGTTGTTGATTTCCTTGGGTATATGAGCACAGATTATTAACAAAAAAAAAAAGGGAGTTAGAGGGAATCCCTTGAAGATAAAATTTAGATCATTTTCGGACTATTGAGTATTCGTAATTATTTTAGGCTTTCAAGGATTGGAGTGTTATGACGATGATATTATGTCGTAGATTTAAGTGGACATTTTGTATTAAAATTTTGGGTTTATATTACACCACTAGTTTATGGTGCTACCTAGAGCGAGAGAACTATAATGGGAATCCTTAGAGATATAGCCTTTGGTGAATATTATGGGGATGGAAAATTTCTTTAGCCTTTCATATTTTAAAAGCTAATTAAGCTCGAGATGGTAATGTTTTGAATTTCAGGGGAATAATACTAAGTATGCGATTTACAAATGGAAGTACCTTTGCGGTATAGTTAAGGCTATGAATAAGGCGAGCTTGAGATATCTCGAGAATTATGTGTGGAAATAATTTAGATTCTTCGATTTTGAGTACGGATTTTGATTAGTAATGAAGATAATGATGGAATGATTCGGTTCAAGAGGTAGTGTTATCGTAAGCATCATTTAAGGTTACCTTGTAGTGGGTTAGATTGGACAATTGAGGAATTTGAGAAATGGCAGAACTATCGTATCCGTACCTATTTGGTCTTTCGGGTAAGTAATTTAAAATTCAGGTCGAATTTTCTTTAAGGGGGAGTGAATGTCACGACCCGAAAACTAGGCTCTATTTTATTAGTAATAAATAATTATTATTTATTTATTTGCTTATTTATTTATTTAAATTATTATTTAATTAATAATTTATGTGTGCATTTTATGTTTCATAATATTTTATTTCTTGCATTTTAATTGATCATTTGTGCTAGTGTGAAATTTATTGGGTCTTAGTTGATAGTGGGGAAATGGATTTAATTGTTCCTAGTTGGGTAGTAGAGGGGACCTAAGTTCTAATTTACCCTACTTACTCCCTCTATCACCTCTCTCCTCCCTCATTTCTCCCTCACTTCTCCCTCTCTCCAGCACACCCCTTTTCTCTCTCTCTCCTCCATTTTTGGAAGGTAAGTTTCTCTCTCTCTCCTTCTCTCTACATTTCCATCATCTTCCTCTCATTATTTCTCATTTCTTAAAACATGAATCTTGTTTGGATCGTCGATAGGATCGTAGGAAGCCAAAAATATTCGAGTTCCGGCAACTTTGAGAAAATCCGGGTAAGTTGATTTCCCCCCATTTTTATGCTAAAATGTTCATATCATGTTTATATAATGCTTGATGTGTTATATTTGAAGTTTGGTTGAGTTTAAAATTTATTTGGAATTTATTTTGGGTTTTGATTAAAAATGGTGATTTTGTTGAATGTTGGGATTTAATCTTGATTTTGGTTGTTATATGAGTTCTTTTAGACCCATAAGTTGCTCTAGTACCTTAGTATGCTAGTTAGGAGTGTTGGATTTTGGTTTAGTTTTGGTTTGGGTTGAAAATGGAAAACCCAGTTCATCCCTCCCGATTTCCGGCAAACCAGAGAGTTGGGCGACCGCCCAAATAATGGTGGGCGACCGCACATCTATCTGAAAGGTTTTGTTCTTGTTGGATGGCTTTTTGTGCGACCGCACATACCCGAGTGGGCGGCCGCACAGTACCTCTGAAGGTTTTCATTTGTTATTTTGTGTGATTGAAGAATGCGTTTTGGTCTAAGTCTTGGGTGTCTTTCTAGTCGACCTTAGTGAACATTGTAGTACACTCTAGTGATAGAATTGGGTCATTTGTGATTAAGTTTGTGTTGTGAAATTTAGTTTTATGTTCTTTAATAACTTTGGGATTATTTGGGTTTTAGAGGCACATGAATTGAGTTTTCTTGTCTTTAAATGTTAGGATAGAAGTATATATAGGTACTCCTAAGTTTTAGATCGAAAGGAGCGAAATTCGGAGCTAAAACAGGGATTTTTCATAATGTCCGGCCGAAACTTTATAAAAATTGTCCGTTTTACGTTCAATCTTCCGGAGAGCATAACTTCTTCGTACGGACTCCGTTTTAGACGTGTAAACTATCGTTGGAAAGATCTTTTCGAGTACTACGCAATGGTTCTATTGGCCGCATGGTTCCAGATCAGAATGGTTGTCTTATTGTTGAGGTTTAAGATCAAGATGTAGTCTCGGTCTAGGTTCCGTAGTACTATTCTAGTTGACTTAGTTGGGCACCGTGGAACACTTTAGTAATTAAAATTGGTTCCTTTGTGAACAAAGGTGTTATGTTAATTTGATCAAGTATTGTTTGGGAATGTTTGGGCATCTTATGATGTGTTCGTGATCGTTCCAATCGAATTGATTTTTGAGTAAGACTTGGTCTAGGTTTTAGGCGATGTCCTATAGTACCTAGAGGGTTGTTATTGAGCACCAAAGTGTAGGGTTTAGTCCGGTCGTGATCATGTTCTAATAAGTGTAACCTTTTGAATCCGTTTGGGGTGTTTAGAATTGGTTCGTTATGAACGGAGGTAAAGCGTGAGTTGGCAATTGGGTACCACGGTTTGATTAACCTTAAGGTGTATTCATTCTGATTTCCTACTTTGGAATTTCAGGTGTGATGAGATGGTTGAGTTCATAGTCCTAGTACATCTTTATGAGTAAACGTTTAGGATAATTTTGGGTTATAGTCGTTGTACTATTTGTGAGCGACCATTTGGGTTGTATTCCTTATGAGTAACTTGTGGGTATCATCTTTGGAATGTATCTGGTATGGTTCCTCTTTATGGAATTATCGTATTCTAATAATCATTGTTGTTGAGCTCCTTATGAGCAATTCCGTTTATCGTTGTTGTGCTCTTTATGAGAAATTCCGTTTATCGTTGTTGTGCTCTTCATGAGAAACTCTTGTTATCGTTGTTGTTAAACTCTTCATGAGTAACCGTTGCATCTTTATGGTGATTATTTGGTATGGTTCCCTACTTTGGAACCCTAAGTTGTTTAATTAAGCTAGTATTTATTACTTAGCATTTATTTGGAAGCCCAGCTGGCATATTTGTTGCATCGGGCGATGGGAAAGATTATAATGGCAAAGCCAAGTCCATTATAATGTTGACCATTGTTTTGCCCTTTCTTTACCCCCTTTTCCAGATTGGCCTTGGAAAAGACAAGTTAGCTTCCTTTGTGAATGTATCTAGCTACCGAGCATGACTTTGTGGCATGGCTCTTGTCCTTTGTGACACTCTTATGGTTATTGTTCCAGTACCGGGGGTATTCTCTTCAGCTTTTATGCTACTGTGAAGATGGCTTGATGGGTTGATTGATTGATTGGTCGGTTCTGACCGGGGTTCTCTTTAGTTGTTATACTGCTATTGTTGATTGGTCGATCGGTTGAAGCTGCGCAGCGATTGTTCTATTGGTTTGGTGAAACCTTGGCTAAGTATCCTTTGTTACGTGTTTATTTCAGTCTTATGTGATGCATGATGAGTTAGTCGTTATTTCCAACTGGTATGAGACAGTTGGCGATAGGGAGCTTTCTCATTTGTTGTTACGTGATTTACTTGTTCAGTTATCGTTGATTTGCATGATATCATGCAATGTAGATGCATTTAGTAACTTACTGAGATTTTATCTCACCCCGTTTCTTGTTTCAAATTGTTTTTCCTTAACCCCCCCCCCCAGGAAAGCAAGTGGTAGCGTTGTGAGGTCCGTTGTAGCGGGAATCTTCTGAGCAGGTTGATCGTAATTGGGATAGTTGCTCTTCGGAGCCTTTATGTATTTTATTGTGGGTTCGTAGTCGTTTAGTGTTTTGTATATACGGTTGTACTTTGGGTACTTTTGTTAATAGTTGTTCTTGATTCCGCATTTGTTTCCAGTCTCCGAGTTATAATCTCGTTGAGGTGTTGTTTGATGGTATTGGTTTATAGTTGAATTCACGTGCCCGGTTTGGTATATTACATTTTGGAGATGTACATTTTGTAAAGTTTTTATATATGGGTTTTTGAGATTTCCGGGGCGTGACATCAAATGGTCACTATGGCTCAAAAGGGCATATTGGCCACCTTTTTCATGTTTCTCCCATGATTGCCTTTGATCTTGCCCAAACTCTTGTTTTGGGAGGTTCTTTGATGATCAAATGGCATAGGAATGAGTTGTTAATGTTGTTTTGTGTTGGAATAACAAACTGGAATCAGAACAGTTTGGTCCAGTTCAAGCAGAATGCTCTGTTTCTGTCTGGAACTGGACTGTTGCTTGAACAAACTGTAAAATCCCAGGAGTGGTCTCCCCATCCGTACGGCTACTTTGGCCGTATGGGGAGATTGACCATTTTGCCCTTCTGTCTTCTGTTTTCTTGTCAAACAAACCCCTTTTCAGTTGAAAAGATAAATAAAAAGTTAAAACAGAGATTTTCCGTTAAAACACACACACACACATGCACTTTTGTTAACTAACAAGGGAGACTCGGCTTTGTCCGAGGAAACTTGGGAGGACGTAAAAACTCTTCCCAAGTTGTAACCTGATCTCCGAACCTTTGAACTCAAACATTTGTCATTTTGTTGGGTTTAAAATTAACAAAATGTGGCGACTCCGTTAAATTGGGCCGGTTCCCACGTTTGGTATTTCGCCCTTGAAACGTGCTCGTGTTTTTTTTTGGGGCGGGATCCTTACAGTGGCGACTCCGCTGGGGAGTAGAGTGCTTTCGGACTTCTTTCTAGAAGGTTCGGGGGCATTCTTGTGTGGGTCAAACTCCCGTTCCCATTAGTTGACTTCTTGCATATTTGTGTGTGTTTGATGTTTCTGTTTGAACTGTTTTGAGTACATACATTCTGGAAATACAATAAACTGGGGCTTGATGATCAGAAGTTGGAGAAACTGAGAAAAATCTTCACCCTCTTGCTTTAGCCGTACGGCTACATTGGGTAGGGGCCAGAATGTTGCCAATTAACAGTTTGGTGCAGGGCTGCAACATTCTGGGTGCCCCTCTGCTTCTACTTGTCCAGGTTCCAAATTTACAGTCTTACTTGTGCACATTATCTTCATTCTTTTGGCCAAAACTTGGTTTTGAAAGGTAATAAAACTTGGTTATGCATGATCTTTTGTCAATAAAATGGTTTCCAAAACCTCATCGTGCATAATCCTTTTTGTAAGGGTTTTTCTTGAGTCTTCTTGTTGTGCACAAATTGCTTTGTACAAAAGGGTTTCAATGTAAAATATTTCTTTTGCAAAAGTTTGATTCAAAATTCTTTGTTGTGCACAACTTGGTACATGTACAAGTTTTGGTCTATGTTTGCTTATATTCCTTGATTTGTTGTGTATAAATTGCTCAATCCATGCTTGTTCATACTTGTTCATATCTTGCTTATGCCATGCTCATGCTATCGAAGAACGAATTGAAAATCTCTCTTTTTACTCAAAAAGGAGCATAGAATGACTTCACACCACACGCACTTAACCGTGCACGTTCCAAATACCCTTTAAACCCGGGGTGGATGCCACGATGCAGCTCGTTGGGCGCTCTTGTTCCCTTCGATGCGCGCACGGGTCCATCCCACCTTCCCTTCCGAACCAAGTCAACCACACTTGTCCGTGACACACAAATACCGTGACTATGGTTGGTTTTTGGTCTAGTTCACGTTACCACATCCTTGATACGTGCTCAAAGCTAATTGTAGCCAAATTAATGCCCGAGTTGTGACTCCTTGATGTAATGCAAGCGTGGCCTAACCAGCCTTCAACTCGTGTGTTAGTGACGACCGCAATTAGCAAGGGCCATGTACTAAGGATAGGGTGACACCGTGTCGTCGAGCCCTAATGTACGAGTTATTTTGATCATCCTTAAGCCCATGGTCAAGAATCGAGACGCCTCACTCAAAAATGAGGTCATGTCGGAATGTCGGTGCAGCCTTCGGTGTAGCCTTCGGAGAAAAGTCTCGATCCCGACTGGGGCTTAACCGTGATTAGGATGACCCGCGTATTGGGAACTTTACGATGCACTAGACCCTAGGTTCATTTATTTTGATCGGTGGAAGCCGCGTGCCCTATAGGACCCTCGCCCGGGATAGTCCATCCTTGGGAGTGTGCAAGGCATGTGAAAAACGAGGGGTCTATAGGCATAGTGATGGCCTCCACTGATCCAGGATATAGAATAGTTGCGAAAAATAAGAGGAATCTTTTCCAACCATTCAGGAATAAAAATGTGTTTTAAGTAAAGTTGAACGAATAAATAATTGCACGTGGCATGAGCTTGCTCCGTTCTTTGTTTCTTGTCTTCGACACATTCTTGCGTTAATAAATCTCACTTTGTTAAGTCTTTGGACGGACCCCTGTTGTCCTCCAAGACCTCCGTTATGTGATTTCGTTAAGTCTTTGGACGAACCCCCGTTGTCCTCCAAGACCTCCGTTATGTGATTTCGTTAAGTCTTTGGACGGACCCCCGTTGTCCTCCAATACCTCCGCTTGTGATTTCGTTAAGCCTTTGGACGGACCCCCGTTGTCCTCCAAGACCTCCGTTATGTGATTTCGTTAAGTCTTTGGACGGACCCCCGTTGTCCTCTAAGACCTCCGTTATGTGATTTTGTTAAGTCTTTGGACGGACCCCCGTTGTCCTCCAAGACCTCCGTTATGTGATTTCATTAAGTCTTTGGACGGACCCCCGTTGTCCTCCAAGACCTCCGCTTGTGACTTCGTTAAGTCTTTGGACGGACCCCCGTTGTCCTCCAAGACCTCCGCTTGTGATTTCGTTAAGTCTTTGGACGGACCCCCGTTGTCCTCCAAGACCTCCGCTTGTGACTTCGTTAAGTCTTTGGACGGAACCCCGTTGTCCTCCAAAACCTCCGTTATGTGATTTCGTTAAGTCTTTGGACGGACCCCCGTTGTCCTCCAAGACCTCCGCTTGTGACTTCGTTAAGTCTTTGGACGGACCCCCGTTGTCCTCCAAGACCTCCGCTTGTGATTTCGTTAAGTCTTTGGACGGACCCCCGTTGTCCTCCAAGACCTCCGTTATGTGATTTCGTTAAGTCTTTGGACGGACCCCCGTTGTCCTCCAAGACCTCCGTTATGTGATTTCGTTAAGTCTTTGGACGGACCCCCGTTGTCCTCCAAGACCTCCGCTTGTGACTTCGTTAAGTCTTTGGATGGACCCCCGTTGTCCTCCAAGACCTCCGCTTGTGACTTCGTTAAGTCTTTGGACGGACCCCCGTTGTCCTCCAAGACCTCCGCTTGTGACTTCGTTAAGTCTTTGGATGGACCCCCGTTGTCCTCCAAGACCTCCGCTTGTGAGTTCGTTAAGTCTTTGGACGGACCCCCGTTGTCCTCCAAGACCTCCGCTTGTGACTTCGTTAAGTCTTTGGACGGACCCCGTTGTCCTCCAAGACATCCGTTATGGGATTTCGTTAAGTCTTTGTACGGACCCCCGTTGTCCTCCAAGACCTCCGTTGTGTGATTTCGTTAAGTCTTTGGACGGACCTCCGTTGTCCTCCGAGACCCCGTTAAGATTCCCGTCAAGACCTTAGGCGCTGTCCCCTAGGTCCCCGCTAAACCCCTAGGAATAGTCCCCTAGGAAGTCAAGTCTTTGAATGAATCCCCCGTTGCCATCCAAGAAGTCTGTTACAACCTTGTAAGTAGACCCCCGTTTGAATCTCAGATGGATTTAAGATCCCATTTGACCCTGTCCACCTTTTTACCCCATTGGTCTAAGCCTAGCGGTCGTTCCCCATCAGTAACATGAGCATTCACTCAGTGTTTACCCAAGCCTAAAGCTACCTTTTGTCTTCCCAGTAACTCAGATGAAGTGGAAGAGAGCATCATGTCTCCGCCTAGTGCGTGTGGAGTTAGAAAGTTCCCCTGTCACTACAACTTCTCCGATTCGGTACCTCAGAAAGACCGCTTTGATGGATGGTAGTTTGGGAAACGACATTGCAGACAACCCGGATAGCCTGACGAAAGAAGAGCCGCTCCAAACTCTAGAAGCCTCCGGGGCTACGGAGGAAGTCATCACGAAGAGCCACAAGGAAACACGGAACCCGTTCAACGAGTCGATGAGACAAATAGATGTCACAACTGATGGGCCCTTCACCAAAGTGACCAACCACAATGAAAGGGTGGAAGCTACCCGACCTCCGGATTGTAACCGAAGATTTCCCCCTCCATCTCACCAAAATACCAAGGCCTCCATTTCTTCGCCCCAACACGCCGTCATCTATAACGAGCCTCTCACTCAAATCTTCCTCACTCCGCCTCATCCCAAATCCAACATCTCCCATGAGACACTTCCTATAAAACCCCAAACACAATCCCCTCAAAAGGCCACAAACCACTGTTCACACCGGTTACGCCCCGAGCATCATACTCACAATACCATACCCTTCGGTTTAATGCCATCAACCAAGTCACCAGAGATCAGTCACTGTTTAAACCATATATGGATACCCGACCAGGCATCACTAACTTGCCTCCACCAGATTTTCCGATGAGATTCCGGGGTGGCCCGTATCATTTCTATAATCCAAGACCTTTTGGACCACAAGCTCCTTGCATGCCTCAAATGTATATTCCTTCAAGCAACCAAGGTTATGGGTATTCCTACACCCATGCACTTCCACAAAATCCTCATGTTGGACCTCAGTCGGGTACGTTGTTGGGAAAAAGAAGGCAAATGGAAGCTAAGTTTGAAAGGACACTCGATGAGCACCCCTTTGCATTGAGTAGCGGTGATTCTCATCCCCACCACACTCCGGTCAACAATGTAAGAAAATCCAAGGGCCGAGCCAAGCTCCATTTCACAAAGTTTGAGGATTTCGGAATGCCCATAAGCAAAGTATTTGAAGGATTGGTCAAACAAGGCCTCATGTGGCCCCTCGAAGATTTTCGGCCAAAGAATCTTGAAAAACGTCGAGACAAGGCCCAAAGGTGTGCCTTTCACAACTACCACGGCCATGATACCAATGATTGCACCGCCATAAGACGCATCATCTCGAAACTAATTGAGAAGGGGAAGCTTGGATGCCCCCACACCCCCGACATAGCCAATGACCCGAGCGTCAACATGCTCAAATCTGTGACTTCCCCGATGATCGATAAATGGAGTGGTATCCGCCCCAAGGAAAAAGAGCCCATGGTTGACAGAGTTGTCAATCCCAAAGTGGGAGAGCCTGTTTTGGAAAAATTGACAAAATCAGTGTCCCAAATGGTGGTTCCTAAAATCAGCAAAGCCGAAACGACGGAAGGCGTTTGGAAAAGATCAGTGGCACAGAAAATGTCTGAAGGGCCGAATGCCCCGGGTTGGGAAATGAATGGTGTTGCGGTTGCCACAGCAAACGACGGAGTTCCGAAACCTCTCCTATCAACCTCCCCTTAGAAGGAGTCTGTTTTCTTCCTTAGGAAGAGCCAGTCGCTTTTAGGGCGTATGATAAGTCTTTAGGAAAAGTCGGTTAAGATGTCTGTTTGGTTTGGTTAAAGTCTTGACTCCCCGGTTGATGTCATGTGGTGACCATTTTGGGTCCATTGTCAGTTCTCTTAATAAGATTATTATTGCCATTTTTGCCTTGTCAAAAGCTTACAAAAAAAAATGTGTGTGAGTCTTTCACTCAAAACAAATGTGTGTCTTCCAAAAAAAAAAAAAATAAATAAATAAATAAAAAATGGAGATCAAGTTTTCTTAAAATAAAAGATCAAGTTTTTCCTAAAAAGCTAATCCGATAATGAAGCATTTTTCTCAAATCATGGTTATAATTTCACCTTGAGGTTTAATATGCTAAAAGTCCTTCGCGGTTCTGTCCACTGGAAGCATTGACCAAGGAGCCCACATCCGAATTGGCGTTCGAAACAACCATCCACATGAGCAATGAGATCAAACAATTGGGACACCATCTACAAGAAGAAGCCCAAGCTTCGGAAGGCCAAATGCGGTTACATCACAGGGAAATCCATACTCTCGCCGAATGCAATGCACGGAGATTACGCACCTTGAAAGGGAATCACCAAAAGGCTTGGCCAACAGGCAAGCTCCCAACTCGCCCTCATGAGTAGACGACCCCGGCAATTGCAACGCCAAGCCAAGTGGAGGCCTCGCGACATCTTTCCCGACGACATGGAACCCGAGTTCCCCATGGAAGACATGGAATATGCCGCCGACAACCCCTCCAACAACTGTGGAAGAAAATGGATCATCGTACTTCATGGGAACCCATCCTTAAAAAAAATGTGAGTCTTCCAGCCTCGTAGGTTCTAGAAAGAAAAAAAAGGAGTCCATTCTGGACCGTGTCTTTTTATTTTTACAGAGTTTCGCACTTGGACATGTATGTACAAAGTTATCTAAATAAAAGAGTCATTTTCCTTCTCTTCTTTCTAGACTTGAGACATTATTTGCAATATATGTTTACTCTTGAAATTGCCTTGCTTGTTATTATCAATTGATTGCTACGTCCCCAAAATGACGAATTGACTTCTAAGCATACTAGTCAATGACGACTCATTAAGGATGAATGGACCTAACACAAATGAAAAGTGCCAAATGCAAACAATTAATCTTGATATGAATAAATGTTGTGATCAATTGACATGAAGAAACCATCAATGGAAATCTTCCCTCATACATTACCCCGATACACAACCCGATACACCTTTCCTATATAAATCCTTGATGCGCATCAAAGGCATCCCGAGATAATGAAAAGGCGAGGATGTTGTTGCTCAACCACCAAGATTCAACCACGATCGCGCGTGCGCAACCAAGCAAAGGACTTCCCAGATCTTCAAAAGTCAAAGTAAGAAGTGGTAGAATTCCACCAAGGGGCCACAAATGAGCCAATGTCCAAGATAGCAAGTTGGGGCTAATGTTTCCCCTCTCTCTAAAAATGATAAGAGAGAAAGAAATGGATAATGGAAAAAAGGAAAGCAAATGAATATTGGCAAAGAGGAAGTTTACCTCAAAAGCTCACCAAGTTCACTGCAAAAGTCCACCTCAAAGAACATCCCGAGGAGTTCACCGTAAAGAAAAGCGATCTACATTAGCAAAGCAACAACATCCTTCGAAAGGACACCAACCCCAGCAAAAGAAGGCCCCACGGCCGAACTACGGCGACCTGAGCTCCTCAAACTGAGGGGAACGTAGGCAACCTTCTGGTCCGGTCACAGCATGAAATGAATCCATCAAACCTCGATCCTCCCAAAATGACCCGGTTCTTTTCCCTTGGTCCCATCAATGACCAATTTCCCAGATAATGACCAATCTCCCCATAAACACCTTTTGATCTTGCCATTGATCGAATCTTAATCTTAATTGATCACAACATTTATACATGTTAAGGCTAATTGCTTGTTATAATCTTGACTTAATAATAAACATGGTCCATTCTAGCAATCATTTGATGATATTAACTAGGGCAAGTTTCAAATGTCTCAACAAGTCTTCTTCTCTCTGCATCTTAGGAAAGAGCTAAACACTTGTATTCTGTCGAGCAAGGGCTTCCTCCCGTTCCATGATAATACATTGTTCACCAAAATAAAGGGACTCTCTCCCGCCTAAATAAAGGCCCTTGCATGTCTCCTCCAAAAGATATATTAAGTCCTCGTTCTATCAAGTCGGCTGGATCACTTATATGAAAAAAAAAAAAAAAAAAAAAAGAAGAAAGGCACCAAAAAAGTAGCCCGCTAGGTTGAAAACCCGTAAGGGCGGCCTAGGCAAAAAACAGGGTGTGCCATAAAAGACGCAAAAGAGATGCCCGCTAGGTTGAAAACCCGAAAGGGCGGCCTAGGCAAAAGAAAGAGTGCGTCATGAAAAAAGGGATGGGTTCCTAACGTCATCAAAGGCCGCGAGACGACAACGGGTCCACGCCAACATCAAAAGTCGGAGGACGACATTGGGGCTACCTCCACAAGGACATGGGGCTACTCCGAGACATTCAATGACATGGGGGCTATGCCACCATCAACAGCAACAAGGACATGGGGCTACCCCGACACATTCAATGACATTGGGGCTACGTCTCCATCAATAGGAACAAGGACATGGGGCTACCCCGACATCGACAACAAGAGGTTTCTCTACTCCCGACCGCTCCTAAGAAATGGACAAAGCTCAAAAGGACTTTATGCATATAAACCTCGCGGTTAAGTTAAAACCAAAGTTTGACTAAACATGTTTCGTTAAAAGATTTGCCTTCAAAAGTAAGCATTTTCAAATTTGGCCATCAAAGACAATGTTGCAAGAAAAATGCTTTTGATCTCCGCTCAAAATGATTTTTCCAAAGTCTTGGACCCTTTTTGTCCACAATGAGTCTTGAAGGTCACCCCTAGGCTATTTCTCGGTATCAACAAAATGTGTCAACCATCCCGCAGTGTAGGCTTGACCAAATCTTCGTCCCCCGAGTGACCCTTTAGGTTAAAAAAAAACCTTCGTCCCCAGAGTGACCCATTTAGATTAAAACCTTCATCCCCCGAGTGACCCTTTAGATTAAAACCTTGACTCAGAATAGTCATTATAGGCTAGAGCCTTTATCCCGGCCGTCCCTAGTGAGACGTAAGACCAATTTTCCCGTCAAACTCCCCAAAGATGAAGTTGACCAAACCTTGACTCAGAATAGTCGTTATAGGCTAGAGCCTTTATCCCGGCCGTCCCTAGTGAGACGTAAGACCAATTTTCCCGTCAAACTCCCCAAAGATGGAGTTGACCAAACCTTGACTCAGAATAGTCGTTATAGGCTAGAGCCTTTATCCCGGCCGTCCCTAGTGAGACGTAAGACCAGTTTTCCCGTCAATCTCCCCAAAGATGGAGTTGACCCCGGTCAAGCTATGACTTAGAATAGTCGTTATAGGCTAGAGCCTTTGTCCCGGCAGTCCTTAGAGGGACGTAAGACCAGTTTTCCCGTCAATCTCCCCAAAGATGGAGTTGACCCCGGTCAAGCTATGACTTAGAATAGTCGTTATAGGCTAGAGCCTTTGTCCCGGCAGTCCTTAGAGGGACGTAAGACCAGTTTTCCCGTCAATCTCCCCAAAGATGGAGTTGACCCCGGTCAAGCTATGACTTAGAATAGTCGTTATAGGCTAGAGCCTTTGTCCCGGCAGTCCTTAGAGGGACGTAAGACCAGTTTTCCGTCAATCTCCCCAAAGATGGAGTTGAACCCGGTCAAGCTATGACGTAGAATAGTCGTTATAGGATAGAGCCTTTGTCCCGGCAGTCCTTAAAGGGACGTAAGACCAGTTTTCCTGTCAATCTCCCCAAAGACAGAGTTGACCCCGGTCAAGCTATGACTTAGAATAGTCGTTATAGGCTAGAGCCTTTGTCCCGGCAGTCCTTAGAGGGATGTAAGACCAGTTTTCTCGTCAATCTCCCCAAAAATGGAGTTGACCCCGGTCAAGCTTAGACTTAGAATAGTCGTTATAGGCTAGAGCCTTTGTCCCGGCAGTCCTTAGAGGGGCGTAAGACCAGTTTTCCCGTCAATCTCCCAAAGACGGAGTTGACCCCGGTCAAGCTATGACTTAGAATAGTCGTTATAGGCTAGAGCCTTTGTCCCGGCAGTCCTTAGAGGGACGTAAGACCAGTTTTCCCGTCAATCTCCCCAAAGATGGAGTTAACCCCGGTCAAGCTTAGACTTAGAATAGTCGTTATAGGCTAGAGCCTTTGTCCCGGCAGTCCTTAGAGGGACGTAAGACCAGTTTTCCCGTCAATCTCCCCGAAGATGGAGTTGACCCCGGTCAAGCTTGGACTTAGAATAGTCACCATAGGTCGTCCCCGACGTAAGCCCAGTAAAAATCTGTCCCGTGTAAGTCAACCCTCTCCTATAGAGTCAAGTTGACCGTATCCCCAGCAAGTCAACCCTCTCCCATAGAGCCAAGTTGACTATGTATCGCCTCTGACCCCTAGAGTCATGCCTCCTTACGGACCTAAGTAACCCCGCGTACCTCCGAACTACGTTAGGCTTGATTCCCCGCGAACGGGATACGTAGGAATCCTATACCACTAGGTCCAGCCATGCAACCAAAATCGGTTAAAGCCGTCATCCCGTCAGATTGGGATGCTTATTTCTATCGACAACCCCGCTCCTTCGAAGCGACGTTGCCGAGGGGCTCTGTAAGTACCCCAATCTGAAACCGACCTATCTTAGAGGTAGCCTTAGCACCGTTTCAGGGATAAGCTAATAGGCCAGGACCTCCCTAGGATAAGCTATAAATTCCAGGACTACTCTGGTATAAAATTGGAAAAATCCAGAAGCTCGCCAGGCTGAGCCGTACGGATGCTTTGGGTACTAGAGGGGCCTAGCCGTACGGCTGGTTTGGGCACCCTCAGTCCCTATAAATAGAACCCCTTGCTGATCATTTCAAAGGGGGGAGAAACATTAGAATTAAGGTTACTCTGTCGAATTCACCTCAGAATAGTGTGAGTAAGAGTGAACAAAGAGTGAAAGAGAGAAAGGAAGATTGGCCTAAACCAAGATAGGTAAAGCCACCTTCTCCCCCTCCCTTCTCTTCATCTAAGAACTCTATTTATCTTTGATCTTGTTATTTATTGTTGATCTTTACATTCTTGCAAGTCTTGTCCATTCAAGCAATATATATATATATATATATATATATATATATATATATCCTAGTCCAAGCCATGAGATGATCAAAGGTGCCCTCCATACTTTGTGTGGAAGAGGTTCAAACCTAGTTTGATCATGGCTTGTTGATTGTTCATTTACATTCTTGTCATGGATGATGCTCTTGTTGTTCATTTTGCTCATTTTAAGCTATGATGATCATGTTGAGGATAAAGTCTCAATCTTTATCCTCATCACCTTGATCTAGCCCAAAATTCCCAAGTTTGGGTAATAAAGATCCAATCTTTATGGTTTGTTCTTGTCCCTAAAGGATTAATCTTGCCTAGAAGAGCCATTTTGATGGTAAAGTTTCAATCTTTACTCATCAAATGGTCATTATGGCTCAAAAGGGCATATTGGCCACCTTTTTCATGTTTCTCCCATGATTGCCTTTGATCATGCCCAAACTCTTGTTTTGGGAGGTTCTTTGATGATCAAATGGCATAGGAATGAGTTGTTAATGTTGTTTTGTGTTGGAATAACAAACTGGAATCAGAACAGTTTGGTCCAGTTCAAGCAGAATGCTCTGTTTCTTCTTGGAACTGGACTGTTGCTTGAACAAACTGTAAAATCCCAGGAGTGGTCTCCCCATCCGTACGGCTACTTTGGCCGTATGGGGAGATTGACCATTTTGCCCATATGTCTTCTGTTTTCTTGTCAAACAAACCCCTTTTCAGTTGAAAAGATAAATAAAAAGTTAAAACAAAGATTTTCCGTTAAAACACACACACACACATGCACTTTTGTTAACTAACAAGGGAGACTCGGCTTTGTCCGAGGCAACTTGGGAGGACGTAAAAACTCTTCCCACGTTGTAACCTGATCTCCGAACCTTTGAACTCAAACCTTTGTCATTTTGTTGGGTTTAAAATTAACAAAATGTGGCGACTCCGTTAAATTGGTCCGGTTCCCGCGTTTGGTATTTCGCCCTTGAAACGTGCTCGTGTTTTTTTTGGGCGGGATCCTTACACGATCCTCACCTCGTGCTATCACTAGCCTTCTTGGAATCTAAGGAAAACAAAGAAACAAAAAACGGGGTGAGATAAAATCTCAGTAAGTTACTACTATAGCTACATGATATGCATACATATGATAATGAAGCATAGAAGGATCACATATAGCAATGCATCAAGTAGCAAGTCATATGAGTAGCTAATCCTACCCATTATGCAACACGTATAACTAAGTACATATTACAAAGGATATTTCTTTTCTCCTTATTACTCCATACCCATTCATAACCAAAACTTTCAACTGATGTTACCGTTGATGTAGGCCTTCATAATGAACGTAGCTTCATAATATCAATGGAGACCCGTTACCCAGTATCTTAACCCAAAACGAAAATAGCTATTCAATCATTGTGCATAATGCTCCAATAATCGAGGAAGCTAGACCCCTACCGTGATCAAGAGTAGGAGCAAACGGTCACAGATGCATAGATTCACGGTTATTACTTAGCCCCAGCACTCATAATAAACGTGAACCTATACACCCCCCGAAACAACAAACCAGCTGGACACACATGTAAGTACACAAGTAATATTTACTTGATATAACAAAACTAGCACTAGGCCCAAAGTAGGGGACTAGTCCATTAACCACATAAATTATGTAAGTACAATTGCATATTCTCGTCAATTCAACTTGTAGCACAATTGATGTTCATCATTCATCATTTAAGCCCATATAAATTAGACTTGAAACTCATAATAACCTTCCCAAAACACTCCTACAATTACCCTAAACCATCCTCTAAGGCTCTAAACAAAGATCACCCCTTTCATTCACCCATTTGGAACCATTATTCATTCACAGGGGAGTATGTGCAGGCGCCCAAAGAGGGGTGTGCGGTCGCCCACTTAAAATAAAATCAAGAACAAAACCTTCCAGAATATTGTGCGGTCTCCTGCCCATTTTGGGCGGTCGCCCACTTACTCGACAGGCCCAAAAACTGGGAATTTCATACTCCCTTCGTTTCACCGTCCCAAAAGTACAACACCTACTATAATAAACGTTTGTAACCATTACAAGGCTACAAATTCAGTACCAACCCAACTTTAACATTTCTTTATACTCAATCCCAAACCAACAACAACAATTTTTCCAAAAATTGACATACTTCACTAACTTTGCAACAATTGATACATAGAACAATTTTATAACCATTTTTAACATTTAAAAAGGGGAATTAGTAACATACCTATTCCGGAAAAGTATCGAGAAAATAATATTTGATCGGGTAGGAATACTCTACACAACACCCTGAACATTTTGGTATAATTAGATTTTAAAACGGAGTAGTAAATAAAAATGGGAAAAATTGATTAAGGAAAAGAACCCTACCTTAATGTTCTTCTTGCTTAGGATGAAAGGAGTGTGAAATTGGTGTGTGTGTTTGTTTTGATCTTACCCAAGTGTAGATACCCCGGGGGAAGCCCCCCGCTTGGCTAGAGCGTTGAATTGTCCTAGGATGTCTAATTGATGTTTTTAGAGTCGCCACCCACGTTTTTGAGGAACGTAAGAAAACCTAATGTTTATGAGCCTAAGTTTGATTTACGAAAATAGAGATTCTTTGGGATGAGGGGTTCGGGGGTTAGGTTACGAAATGGGAAGTACTTAAACACCCATTTCGCCCGAGCAAAGTCGGTCTTGTTTGTTCATAATTCACTTTTAAGATAAATGTGTTCTTCCTATTAAAATGATGATAAAAAGGGGTTTTAGAGTTTGAAATGTAGGGAGATGACTCCTAGGCCAATTCAATGTAATGAAAGGACCGTTGGTGTCATGTCCCAAATGGTTTTGGGTGATTGCACATTTGACTTGAAGAAGAAGAAGAAGAAGGAGAGGAGAAACGTTTAAGACCTTTACCTATAGTATCCTTCAAAAAGAATCTCTTGTGAAGCCTTGAAGAAGAGATTGAATGCTTTGTTGAAGAAGTCCAAAGAAAAGTCTAAAGAAGTGAGTAAAAAGGTTTGAAAGTAATGATTTTCCAAGTCCTCCTCCAATGATGGATTGGAGGGGTTTTTATAGTTGAAAAGTGACTGTTTTTGGAGCCAAACGGAGTCTCCAAGAAATCTTTCCCGGGCAAAATCATGTATAATGAGCAAGGGAGAGATTCTTGGCAGAATCTGTAACTGACACGCCCTAGAAGCGTGCGCATCCCACCTAGGCGGCAGAAGGCGCGCGCATCTGGCCTCAAGGGGCGGAGGCGCGTGACTCTGAGAAGCAATTTCTGACAGAATGGACTAGAAAGTTAGAACTGTTATTCAGTTTAGCCCCGGGACTTAACAGAGTCCGTCTGGAACTTAACCAAAGTAACAGAAACTAACAAGAAACACTTAAAAGAGGGAGAAACACAAAATCAAGTGTGCAATCGGGGTGAGCGGTCTAAGGTGGGGTGTCTACAGAGCCCCTCGGCGGCGTGGATTGCGAGGCAAACGCGCCGATGAAAGACAGACATCCGCCTAGGGCATCACCAAGAAAAGGAAAAGACTCGATAAAAGCAGGACTTTGAAATTGCGGAGGATAGAGGTGCGCTCCCTGTGTGAGCGGCTTTGAGAGATAAGGGTGCCCTCCCTGTGTGAGCGGCTTTGCCAATAGCGGGATCCGTTTGCTGGAAGCGGGATCTGTTTGCTGGAAGCGGGATCCGTTTACTGATAGCGAGATCCGTTTGCTGTGAGCGAGATCCGTTTGCTGGAATGCGGGATCCGTTTGCTGAGAGCGAGATCCGTTTGCTGGAAGCGGGATCTGTTTGTTAGAGTGCGGGACCCGGAGGACCGTTTGCTGGAATGCGAGACCCGGAGGACCGTTTGCTGAAGTGCGAGACTCGGAGGACCGTTTGCTGAAGTGTGGGACCCGGAGGACCGTTTGCTTTGAATGGGTATAGATCTTGTTTGATGATGAAGCAATGATTCCATGGATAATCCCAGACCAAGTTGTTGTCGTGAGTCGTACTTTGATGTTTGACTGTTTGACTTTGACTTTTGATGGGGTGCGGGCACAGTTGACTGCGGAATGCTTTGTGCTGGGGATGAATTGTAAAAACCGATCTTTGAGAATTAACGGCGTCTGTTACGAATCTCATTCATCTTGTAGTGGGGGAGCTGAAAACTCAGATGATCATGGATGTGACACCTTGATTTCACGCGTGGGGAGTTGTGTTTGAATTCCTCATGGAGCAAAGGCACGTGCGTCTGGTCTTCGCCGTGGGAAGCGCGCGCGTCTCAGTGACACAGCAGGGGGCGCACGCATTCCGTTTCAGTTCAGCATACATAAACGGACAGTTCACTTTTCGACGAGTTTTTTCAAAATTTCGAAGAGCCCTCCAAATTCTGAACCAAATTTTCGCGGAGAAATCACCCCAAAACACTTTCTTGTTGTTCTAGGTGCGATTCTATCATAGAAATGATGTCGGATCGTCAACAATCTCCTCCATTCGAGATGCCACAGGGCGAGGAGCCCGAGGTTGGAATTGAGGCGATGGACCCGAGTTTGCTCACGTATCAGCCGCATACCCATATCTCCCACTTTGTTTCAGCGGGATTGGTAAGAATTTTTCATTCTCTTTGTGATTCTTGCACTTTTGGGGCTGCTCTGTTTCACCCGTATTTTTTCGCTGCAACTTCTTTCGTTGATTGTCGCTGTTGACTTACTGCAAGAAACATGTTCAGATACCCCTTTTCATATCCACGCACTCGTATGCATGTTGAAGTTTCTGTTTCGGGTTTGTCCATTTTCTAGCCGTTATGCTGACGAAATTTTCGTTGTTTCTTGTTTCCTTTCAGGAGTGGAGCCGCCTGTCGGAGATTCGAGGCGGAGCTCATGGACCGGTCACCATCTGGAGTAAGCTGCCCGAGAATGTCAGGGCTCGGGTTCAGGCCACCCATTTTGGCTTCTTTATTACCAGTCTACCGGCGTTGAAGAATGATCCGGATGTTATTCAGGCTCTGAGAGAGAAATGGTGGGACACCACCCATACTTTCCATCTTCCTATGGGGGAGGTCACGATGACGCCCACTGATTTCACGGCATTGACTGGTCTGCCGTTTGCGGGGGAGCCTGTCCCTTATGTTTTGAGAGGGACCCTTCGGACTGCTGACGAGTTGTTGGCCCTGGTTGACTGCGGCTTCCCGGTGAAGAACTACCGAGTCACTTGGGGGAGCATCCGTCGGTATTTTAGTATTCTTGCAGCCGAGCCTTTGGGTGTCACTGCTGAGCGGTTCGATGCTGTGGCCCATTGTTTTATATGGTACTTGTTGTCCCATACTCTGTTTACCAGTGGAGGGTTATCGGCTTCCTTGGCTTTGCTTGACTTGTTGGTAGACTTGGACCAGGCCGGTCATTATAACTGGGGTGCAGCGGGCTTGGCTGCTTGTTATCATGGTATGGATCTGACCAGCCGCTCGACCACTAGCTTGGTCACGGGTTTCAGCCTGTTGTGGGAGGTATACTTCTTTCCCTTCTCTTTTTGGCCTTTTTGTCATTGCTATACTGTATCTCTGAGCTGTCATTTAATTCTGCTCTGGCCTCTGTTTTGCAGCTATGGGCCTTTGCTGTCTTGGAGCTGAAGGACTTCAAGATTAACAGAGAGGGTCAGCCCCAGTATCCAGACTGTGTGAGGTGGTCGTATAGGGAGAGGAACGTGAGGACTGGTACTGTTCCCATCAGCCTGCTTTCAGCTCGGCGCCACTTGGATTCTTTGAGGCCGGAGGCTGTCGCCTCTTCTTTGTTTCCGTGGAGAGCTATTTATGCTTTTATTGAGCATACCCTGATTCCCACCCGCTCGAGGCTTCTGATAAGCTCAGTGGAGTGTATGGCGATGTATCTGGGAGAAAGAGTGTTTTGGCAGCATGGTGGTCAGGTGACGGACTTCCACCACCCTCCTAGGCTAGCGGTTCCTGATGTTCCTCCTTTCTGTCCTCGTAATTGGAGGGCTCTTTCAGAGGCAGACCGGGCAGTCTACCTTGCGGGGGTTGATGCTGTCCCTTTCATTCATCTAGAGCAGGATTACGGTTTATTCTGGGAGCATAACCTCCAGCAGGGTTTCATGTTCACTGATCCGAGGGAGACACATGCTGCTCTACAGACTTCGGCTCGATTTTATCCCACCGGTGCTGGATATTGTTTTGATCCCCCTTTGCGTCCTTCATATTATACTTACTCGAACTTTGGGGTGTATGAGGAGCAGAGGGAGATTGTTCCCGAGGACATGTCGCCGGAGAGAGAGCCTCCTGTTCAGGCTGCTGTGGTATATTTTCCTGTCTGTCTTTGCATTTCTCAGTTCCAGTCTCGCTTTTCTGTTCTTTGTATTGATGCAACTTCCTTTTTCTGTTCTTTGTTACAACAGGTACCTGTAGCTGCTTATAGGTACTTGGGCAGACAGAACAAATGGATGAGAAGGAGACTTCGTCAGCTGGAGGAGAGGGTGCTAGGGCTGTGCAGGGATATTGCTGTCATGACTAGAGATGCTGCTGGTGCTGTCTCTGGTGCTGCGAGAGGAGCTGCCCGAGGTGATCGGGGCATGGGACGAGGCTGCAGGGATGCTGCACTAGACATTGATGAGGCTGTCTCTTCGGCGAGGCAATCACTGAGCAGGAGTCTGAGCCGAGGAGGTAGCCATAGTAGGAGTCTGAGCCGAGGAGGTAGCCAGAGCCGGGGTGGTGCTAGTTCATCAGGGAGAGCTGCCAAGAGGACCCGACATGATGTTGTGATGGAGACATCTGAGGAGGAAGAATCTGCTGATGATGATGACGATGATGACGAGGAGACTGAGAGTGGCAGCGGGGGTGGACACGGTGCTGCCGATGATGATGACTCTGAGTAGACTTCTGGGGAGGATGAGAGACTGAAAACATTTTTATTTACCTGTAATAAACATTTAGCATGTATTTACAATCCTAGCTATTTACTACACTTTTTTAGTTATCTGTCTAGACTCGTTCCTAAGTGTCGACTCTTTACAAACAAATGTGTGCCCAAATGTGTTCATTATTGTTGCTTGAACTCCTTTTCTGTGCTGGGATCTAATTTCTTGCAGGTTGAAGGCATTTGGTCGCGCCTGGGCTTCCTTCTTGAACTGACAAGGGCATGTTCTGTTTCTGTCTGCTGTCAAACGCGCGCGCGTCTGGCTTTGGTCGCGGGAGGCGCGCGCATCTGGAATCGTTTGTCGGAGGCGCACGCTTCTGGCTTGCTGAATTCCAGCCCCTTTCTTTTCTGAGCAGGGCACTACAACAGCTATAAATTCAAATCATTCTCGATCAGAATGATCACACAGCAATAATCTGCATCCTTTCCTTTGCTCTATACCTCAAAATTCTTGTAGCGATGGCCCCGATGACCTTTACTTTTGAATTCAAGGTTTCCGTCCCCGAAGGTGATAAGTCCGTCCCCATTGCTCCAATTGTGAAGACGCGTCCTAGCGTTTTCGATCGTTTGGGAAGACCGAATGAGAATGTTGTTGCCGTGGATTCTGAGAAGCCGGTGGTCCACGTGAGGGATTATAGGCCTCGTTATTTGCCTAAGAAGAAGAAAGGCAAGGGGAATTCTTCTCATGTGTGGAAGCGTCCCGTGGTTGTTCCGGTCAAAGCTCCTTCCAGCAAGGGCAAGGAGAAGGTTGTTGATGAAGCTCCGTCTCGTCCGAGTGTCTTTTCTCGTCTTGGTGGTATCGAGAATGCTCCGCCTCCCTCCAAGAAGACTAAAGGCCGTCCCCAAAAGCGATGGGTCCCCAAACCGAAGAAAGATTAAATATTTCTTTGTACCCCATGAGATTGCAATTTAGAATATACCACTTGTTTAGGATTTAATGTTTTAATGTCTTTTAATAGCTCAACATTTCCGTTGTAATGATGAAGATGATTTAGTGAATGAATAAAAAATTGCATCTCGTTAATTTGAGAATGATTTGGGGTATTTGTTTATGTTTTAGACCGCACCCGAAGGTTGCCTACGTTCCTCCAGTGTAGAGGCTCAGGTCTCCGTAGTTCAAACAAACGAAGACCTTTTTTTTTTTTTTTTTTTTTGTGTGCACCCTGTTTTTTGCCTAGACCGCCCTTTCGGGTTTTCAATCTAGCGGGCTTCTTTTTTGCACGTGCTCTAATTTTTGCCTAGGCCGCCCTTGCGGGTTTTCAACCTAGCGAGCTTTTTTTTTTTTTTTTTTTATGGTCTTCGTTTATTAGACGTAAAACCTCTTCAATTTGTCGAGGTTGACTTCCTTTGGCAGTTGATCTCCGTCTAAGTCCACGAGTCGGACTGCACCGCCGCTTAGTATCTTCTTGACTACGTACGGACTAATCCATCGGGGTCCCCATTTTCCAAGGGGGTTCATGGCATTAGGAGGGTGTTGTCTTAGGACCAAATCTCCCACACTGATGTTTCGGGGTTTCACCTTTTTGTTGAAAGCCCTATCCATTCTTTGTTGATAGGCCCTTGTACGCTCGATTACCCTTAGCCTTTTCTCGTTGAGTAGGGCTAACTGTTCATATCGTCTTTGCATCCAATCGACTTCATTGACTTGGTTCTCGAGGAGGACCCGCAGGGACGGAACTTCGAGCTCTATTGGTAGCACAGCTTCGGAACCATATACCAGTGCATAAGGAGTTTCTCCAGTATTGACGTGCGGTAGCCCCACAACGCTAGAGGTAGCTTCTCGGGCCAATCCCTTCCAGTGGAGGCCATTTTCTTCACAATGGTCTCGATTGTCTTATTGGCTGCCTCAACCGCGCCGTTTGCTTGAGGGCGTTATGGAGATGACTTGTGCTTAGTAATCTTGTATTCTACCAGGAGTGCGTCCATCTCTTTCTCAAAGTGAGACCCGTTGTCTGAGATGATCTCATGAGGAACGCCGTATCGGCACATGATGTGGGTTTTCACGAATTCGGCCACTTTCTTGGCGTTGAGAACTCGGTAAGCCTGTGCTTCTACCCATTTTGTAAAATAGTCCACGGCTACTAGGACGAAAGATTGTCCGTTGCTTTCAGTAGGGTGAACTTTGCTGATGATGTCTATGCCCCAATAAGAGAAAGGCCAAGGCGTAGTCATATTGTAAAGCTGTGAGGGTGGAGCGTACTGTATATTGGCATGGAATTGGCATTTGGCGCACCTCTTGACTTTCTCGATGCAGTCCCTTTCCATGGTACTCCAATAATAACCCATGCGGAGTATCTTCTTGTCCAACATAAACCCGTTCATGTGAGGCCCACATTCACCTTCGTGGATCTCATGCATTATTTCTTGAGCTTCGGTCTCATTTGCGCATAGGAGATTGATCCCTTCGTGGTGCCTTTTGTAGACTCTGTCCCCAATCAGTACATATCGGGAGGCTAATCTTTTCAATGCCATTTGAGACTTCTTATTGCTGTTCTCGGGATAAGTACCATTCTTGAGGAAATTCATGATATCCGCGTACCACGGGGAGTTTGTTTGGACCTCGTTGATCTCGATACTCATGCAGTATGCCGGACTGTTCCTTCGGGAAATTTTGAAGTGCTTCACCATTTTACCCTCAGGTATTTCAACCAGTGAAGCGATGGTGGCTAGTGCATCAGCAAAACGGTTTTTGTCCCTTGGTAGGTAATTGAAGGTGATTTCTTGAAATTTTTCAACCAACTCCTTGAGATGTTGACCATACCGTTGCAGGGTTGAATCTTGAATCTTCCATTTTCTGGATGTCTGGTTGATGATGAGCAAGGAATCACCGAATACTTCTAAACTTGTGACATTTCTTTCGAGGGCTGCTTCGAGCCCCGCTATGCAAGCTTCGTACTCAGCTGTGTTGTTAGTGGCTTCAAATCCGAGGCGGATGGCGATTGGAGTATACATGTCTTTTGGATAAACAAGTAACATCCCTATGCCATACCCATGCTTATTGGCTGCGCCATCGAAAAAAAAGTTGCCACTTATTTTCTTCTGTTGTAGCGCAAATTAAATGCCCGTCGGGGAACTGTACATCTTCCCCCCTTCACTTCGTCACACGGAAATTCAGCAATCTGATCACTGAACACCTTCCCCCTGATGGATTTGAGTGTGACGTAAGTGATATCGTAGTCGGCGAGCATGAAATACCATTTAGCTATTCTTGTTGACACGAAAGGCTTCTCGAAGATGTAGCGGAGCTGGTCCACTTTTGCTACCAACTTGATTGGGAAGGCCTCCATGTAATGCTTGAGCTTTTGAGTAACCCAAACCAATGCAGCACAAGATTTTTCTAAGACAGAGTAGTTCTTTTCAGCTCTTTGAAACCGTCGGCTGACAAAGTAGATGGCATTCTCCTTTGTGGAGTCTCGCTGTTCTTGTGCTAACATAGCCCCTAGGGCTTCATCATTGACAGTGAGATAGAGCAAGAGAGGCTTCTCTTCGTGTGGTGGAACCAATACTGGAGGGCATGTCAAGTAATGCTTCACTTGGTCGAAGGCTTCTTGGCACGCATCGGTCCATTCTAGAGCCACATTCTTTTTGAGTAGCTTGAAGATTGGCTCACATATGGAAGTGAGTTGGTGCACAAACCGACTGATGTATTGAAGTCTGCCCATGAAACCTTTGATTTCTTTCTGCGTCCTTAGGGGAGGCATGTCAATGATTTCCTTGATCTTGGAGGGATCGGCTTCAATTCCTCTTTCAGTGACCATGTAACCAAGAACCTTTCCTCTGATGACCCCAAAAGTGCACTTCGCGGGATTGAGTCTCATCTTGTGTTGTCGAAGCCTTTTAAAGAATTTGTGAAGATCGATCAAATGTTGACCATTGGTTCCCTTCAAATGGATGATCATGTCGTCCACATAGACATCGATCTCTTTATGAATCATATCGTGGAATAGATCTGTAACATCCCTCTGGTATGTAGCCCCAGCGTTCCTTAGTCCGAATGGCATGACTGTGTAGTAGAAGGTCCCCCACGGAGTTGTGAAAGCTGTCTTGTGTTGATCCTCTTCGGACATGAGAATCTGATTGTAACCGGCAAAACCATCCACAAATGAGCTGACTTCATAGTTGGCAGTTGAATCGACGAGCATGTCGATGTTTGGTAGTGGAAAATCATCTTTCGGGGAAGCTTTGTTCAAATCCCGGAAGTCCACACAAACTCGAACCTTGCCGTTTGCCTTTCTGACTGTCACAATGTTGGCTAGCCAAGTCGGATACTCAATGACTTTGATGAAACCCACACTGAGGAGCTTTTCAATCTCTTCTTTGACTAGTAGAGACCATTCTGACTTGATCTTTCTGAGCTTCTGCTTTACTGGCTTGGCGTCCTCTCTGATCGGAATTCTGTGCTCCGCGACCTTTCTGTCCAAACCCGGCATGTCTTTGTATGACCATGCGAATACATCCACAAATTCTCTGAGCAGTGCAGTCAGTTTGTCTTTGTCTTCCCCCTTGAAGAAGCTGCCAATCTTCGTTTCTTTCGGCTCTTCGTCGGTACCCAGATTAACAGTATGCAATTCTTCATCAGCCCCTGGACCATTTTCACCACGATAACGAATCTGTTGAGCTAGTTCATTTAGGTATGTTATGTTTTTGTGGTCTATTTCATCATAATTTGAATCGTTATTAACTTGTTCATTAAGTTCGTTATTAGTTAATTCATCATTTATGATGTTTGACCATTTTCACCACGATAACGAACCTGTTGAGCTAGTTCATTTAGGTATGTTATGTTTTTGTGGTCTATTTCATCATAATTTGAATCGTTATTAACTTGTTCATTAAGTTCGTTATTAGTTAATTCATCATTTATGATGTTTGCAATCTCGGGGTACTCAGAAATATCAAATTTTTCATTAGCAAAGAAAGGAAACACACGCTCGGCTATGGCCTCCATATCCTCTTGTGTGAGGGTATTAGAAACACTCTCGGACTCGAAAGTAAGTGTGAGCCGCTCTTCCTTTGTTGTTGTGCGGGGTATGTAACCCATTTCTCGGACCAAGAAATCCTCGGATACTAAGGGCCCCTTCGTTGAATACCAGTTTTTGATTGGCTCAGAGCTTGGTGGGATCTCACTGATGGTTTCCTCAACGGTGTCGTAGATGGCGTTGACTTGACAATCGTCCATGATGGCAAATTCTTCGAACATGGAGGCGAGATCGGATAGTTCTTCCCCCACGGTAACCTCTACCTCGGACTCTATAGTCACTTTCTTGCCACACCACTCTCGGGGTGACATTGGAGTAGGTTCCCTTTCTCGTGCCGGTATTTCACAATCGGTGAAGATCTCGAGACCGGGCTTTCTGACGCCCTAGTCGTTAACCCACGGTTCGGGAAAGATCCCCTTGGCGAACAAAATAACCGTTTAGTGTGTTGCGGTAAGGTCTCAAGTCAAGGATCTCATATTGTCGACCTTCTTTGCGAGCTTGGGTCCTTTGATTCTTGACTGCTTGCTCGTATTTCAAGTCATCCTTGGTAGGCTCGTATCCCAGACCAAACTTGTTCTTGACAAAAGGGACTTCCACGGGGTGTAATATCCCTTGTTGATGTTTCCCTAGGCCAAGACCGGGAAAGTGATTTATGTTCCTCATCATGCGGAGGACTTTAGGATTGCCGGGGGCCCATTGTTTGTTTCCCCCTTCTTTGTCAATGGTGTTGACGCCGGAGAGAGTGGCATCTTCTATCCCGTGTTGGACTTGGTGAACGGGTTGTCCCCTATTTCTGTGGACGGTGACTATCCCGTGTTGGAGAGTGGAAGGTACCGCATTGGAACTGTGGATCCAAGGTCGGCCCAGAAGTAAGTTGAATGAAGCAGGGACGTCAATTACTTGGAATGGGACGGACATTATCATGCTTCCAAATTCGATATCAACTTCTATCATTCCCATGACTGTACGGGCAGTGCTGTCATACCCTCTAATGACTTGTGCGGAGGGTTGTAAATTGGAGCTTTTGAGCCCCAGTATGCCCATGACTCGGCTCGGCATTAAGTTGAGTGCAGAACCACCGTCTACTAGAACTCTTGAGATGGGTCTCCCCCTTGCCCTTACTTTGAGGTAGATGGCTTCATTGTGTTCGGACCCAAATGGCGGGAGGTCCATGTCGGCAAAAGTGATGACATTTCCGAAGTGATTGTGACCTATCATTGCTGTGAGGTCCTCGGGTGTCGTGTCGGGAAAGACTGATGTGTCATCCAAGTTCTTGATGACGAGGTCTCGGTGTTTCTTTGATGATGCAATAAGGTCCCAGATGGATATGTTGGCTTGCGTCTTCTTGAGCTGTGTTAACAAAGGATCTTCGGGTATGTCGCGTGCTTGCGATCTTTGAGAAGAGGTGCTAGTTGCTGCAGTATTGGGAGGGATTGTGCTCGTTGTTACTCGGCCGCTGCGAGTGAGCACGTTCACGGTCCCTTGTAGCTTCTTCTTCCTATTCTCTAAGACTTCCCTCATAATCTCATCATAAGTCACAACATAACAAGAATTATCAAGTTTATTCATATCATCAGAGCCCTCATTCACAATTGGGATCGAATGAGTGGTTCCTTCAAACTCTCCTACCTCTATTACATTGACACCACCCTCTTTAGGGATTATGAATTCCTTCTTGTCTATGAGGTCTTGGATGGTGTTGCGGATGGAGAAGCAATCCTCAGTGAGGTGGCCGGTGCATTGATGATAGTCACACCATTTGTGGTGAGCATGATTGGCACGGAGCGGTTGTGGTTGCTTCTACCCTTGAAGAGGGGTGATTTGTCCCTTGGCCTTTAGAGCTTCATAGGCCTCGGTGATGGTCATGCCGTTGAGAGGAGTGTAGACGCGGTCGTTTTGGAACCGCTTGCCTTGTGGTGGGGGAACCTTCTTATAATTCCCCTTGTCAGTAGTAACGGCATTGACAGAAGCCTCTTTGTTTGAACTAGAGGCGGCCTTGTATCGGTAGGTAGGAGTGGCCTTCTTAATCTCCTTGAGCAAGTCATCCATGCGTACCCCCGCCTCATACATTTGGGAGAAGTCGGAGTAGCAAGCCCCACTTAGGTGGGTGCGGAGATCAATCTTGAGACATTTGAGAAAGATGTCCATTTGCTCTTTTGTGTTCGGCCTCTCAACAATTTCAGAGAGCTTGTCATTCCATTTCCTTGTGAAGTCAATGAAGGACTCGTTGTCTCTTTGAGTGGTGTTCTCGAGCTCTTTCCTTGTGGGCCGGTGAGTGGTGTTGCCTTGATATTGATTCTTGAAGGCAAGCATAGCGGCATCCCAATCAAGACGGACAGTGAGCGGGAGAGTTGCATACCAATCCTTGGCCGCCCCCTCGAGAGTGAGAGGAAAGCATTGAGCCATAACTTTTGGGGAGACCTTCTTCGGAACCATAGCCCAAATGTAAGTCTCGATGTGAGCCATCGGGCATGAGTTGCCCTTAAACTTGCTAATGTCGGGCATCTTGAATTTGTCAGGAAGAGCGGCCATCGTGCTCATGAGGATGGATGACTGATAAAGGCTTGTGTTGGAGCCTTTTCCCATGTTGAGGCCGTCAAATTTCTGATCAATGTAGGCCATGATGGAATCGACCATTTTGGGGTTGTTGTTGTCGGTGCTTGGTCCCCCCACTTTTTTGGTGCGGGCGCTGACATATGGGCTTTCAAACAAACCCTTGGTCCACTCGGATTCCTCATTGTCATTAACCCCCTTTTCTTGGAGAGTTTGAGGAGCTTAGCTTTCAGTTGGTCAACCTCGGCCTCGTGGGCCTCCCTTTGACTGTCGACATGAGCTTGCCACAAGGCTTCTTTGGTTTGAGCCTCGTTGTTGAGAGTGGTGATTTGTTGTTGGAGTGTTTGAACCATGGCAGAAAGCTGTTCGAGAGTCATGGCGTTGTTGGTGTTGGAGTCGCCGGCCATTGATGATGTAGAAGCTGTTGGAGTGATCGGTTCACGGACAAGCCTATTGGATGAATCTCTGTAGATGCGGAGAGTACCAATCGGACCTATAATTGGAGAAGTAGCCCTTGTCAGTCTCGGTTCACACTTTCGGTCCATGAAGAGGTTGAGAACACACAGTTGGGCACACGACTCGAACCACACCCGGAGGGAATGGGTCCCTTTTGGGGTTTCTAAGAAGGTAATGGAATCGTCACACTAGTATATAGACCATCTCGCGGTCCCATATACTCATCGGATTCGATCGCGTTTGTGAATCCTACATGTATCAGGATTAAACTAAATTAATGTAGTAAAGCATACAGGCGGGGACGGATTTTTTATTTGCGTCCATTATGACCACTTGGGGACGGAGTTTTATTTCGTCCAAAACAACGAGTGGCATGTATGATTTGAAGACATTAGTTTAGGGAAATCTCGGCACATGGAAACCGACTTGAGTCACGGAGTGTTAGACCCTAACTAGAATTTTGTGGTTTGTGCTCGGCTTGAATATGAGGCTCAAAGGTCACCCCCGGCATGTAGTCATGAACTACGCCACGGGCTGAGGTTTACCGCTTCGAAAGAGCCAAGGTCGAGTGGAGCTTGAAACTTTCTAGGACGGGCCTCGACGGGTTTGGGGTTGGACTTGTGCGACTCGATAGTGAGCAGTTTATAGGAGTAATGTGCACGTAGTGTGAGGTCTATCACGTGACAAAATTTTTTATTTTTTATTTTTTTGAAAAGAAAAGATAAAAAAACACACAAACACGTAAATTACAACTCCCGAATCACCCGTGTGACCGGTAAATAAAACATAAAATTAAACAGTCCAAGGGTTCAATTCTATTCTGATGCAGGCAACTGTGCCCACACCCCACTGTTCTGTCCAGTCACTGAAACCTGTTCTTGCCCTGGAAATTGACCCAGAAGCGCGCGCCTCTGGCTAGTGTTGTGGGAAGCGCGCGACTGGCGCATAGAAACTGGGAGGCGCCCGCTTCTGGGCTCACCTGTCAGATTGTCAGAAACTTATGGACTCAGGGGATTGCCCTGGTCCTGATTGTGTGATAGAACCCCTGCGATGTTTGTTAGCACAAAATAATAGGAAGAATAGGAAGAACACATGGAAGGCGGGCGATTCTGGAATTTAACGCGGGACGCGCGCGCTTTAGACCATGAAGGCCCGAGGCGCGCGCTTCCCATGTCAATTTCCAGAATGCCCAGAAAAGTGAATTATGGACAGAAACACAAGTTTAACCCTCAAGTCTCCCCAGCGGAGTCGCCACTGTAGATACCCCGGGGGAAGCCCCCCGCTTGGCTAGAGCGGTGAATTGTCCTAGGATGTCTAATTGATGTTTTTTGAGTCGCCACCCACGTTTTTGAGGAACGTAAGAAAACCTAATGTTTATGAGCCTAAGTTTGATTTACGAAAACAGAGATTATTTGGGATGAGGGGTTCGGGGGTTAGGTTACGAAATGGGAAGTACTTAAACACCCATTTCGCCCGAGCAAAGTCGGTCTTGTTTGTTCATAATTCACTTTTAAGATAAATGTGTTCTTCCTATTAAAATGATGATAAAAAGGAGTTTTAGAGTTTGAAATGTAGGGAGATGACTCCTAGGCCAATTCAATGTAATGAAAGGACCGTTGGTGTCATGTCCCAAACGGTTTTGGGTGATTGCACATTTGACTTGAAGAAGAAGAAGAAGAAGAAGAAGAAGAAGAAGAAGAAGAAGAAGAAGAAGAAGAAGAAGGAGAGGAGAAACGTTTAAGACCTTTACCTATAGTATCCTTCAAAAAGAATCTCTTGTGAAGCCTTGAAAAAGAGATTGAATGCTTTGTTGAAGAAGTCCAAAGAAAAGTCTATGAAAGAAGTGAGTAAAAAGGTTTGAAAGTAATGATTTTCCAAGTCCTCCTCCAATGATGGATTGGAGGGGTTTTTATAGTTGAAAAGTGACTGTTTTTGGAGCCAAACGGAGTCTCCAAGAAATCTTTCCCAGGCAAAATCATGTATAATGAGCAAGGGAGAGATTCTTGGGCAGAATCTGTAACTGACACGCCCCAGAAGCGCGCGCATCCCACCTAGGCGGCGGAAGGCGCGAGCGTCTGGCCTCAAGGGGCGGAGGCGCGCGACTCTGAGAAGCAATTTCTGACAGAATGGACTAGAAAGTTACAACTGTTATTCAGTTTAGCCCCGGGACTTAACGGAGTCCGTCTGGAACTTAACCAAAGTAACAGAAACTAACAGGAAACACTTAAAAGAGGGAGAAACACAAAATCAAGTGTGCAATCGGGGTGAGCGGTCCAAGGCGGGGTGTCTACACCAAGGAAAGTGAAAGAATGAAGATAAGTATGCATTACATGATATTTATATGCTTCCAATTAAACCCTTCAACTTCCATTATGAACAACTAAACCCTTATACTTATATTACACTTAGGCCCCTAAGGTTTCAACTTAGTCAATTACTCCATTAACTATTATTACTCCTAACCACTTAAACTAACACATTAATCAAATAAAATATGCACATCATAAAAATATTATGCAACACATAAAAATGCACACATAATTTCCATTTAACACTTCAATTAAATACCACATAAATCACAAAATAAATTATAATTATGTAAATTGCAAAAATATGAAAATAAAATTGGGTGAGGCGTTACACTTGTACTCTGCAAGATATTTTGATTAATGAAAGTTTTTCAGCAAGCATAGTCTTGGTGAAGTATTTAAACATATTAGAGTCAATTCTTGAATCACGGACTTAGTGGTGAAAAGCAAATGCCGTCTACTAGTACCCACACATCGAACGAAATGAATAATGTTTATTGATTGAATTGCTAGATCTGGTTTTAGAAAATTAGATTTCTAACCTTCAAAGGCTATATGAAATTTGGTGTTTCTGATCTTTGATTCTCAATCAAAATCATGTAATTGTGTTTCTAAAACAACTGTATTAACGTATGAGTGATCTCTGGAGAAGGGGAGTATTTATACTCAAAAGTCCTTAACCATTAAGGACTTATATTCCCTAATCCTATTCTAAATCAATAACCAGCCGGCCCAAGCCCCAGACTATCGGGTATGGTCATGACCTTTAATGCGCATGGCGGTGCCTTCAGGCCCGAGACAAACCACTCTCTGATGGTCTCTTGCACGGGCATGCCAATGCAAGCGACATGGATGTGCAAGGAGGTCATCAGAGACCATGTTATGCACGGTCGTGTCCTTCAAGGAGCACGACTGTGCTAGCCATAAAATTCATTTTTAGTTATTTTAACAATTCGTTCTTTGTTTGTGACCCTATAGGATTATATTATGTTGGCGATGAATTTGATCCAATCGCATCTTATAAGTCATAAGCAGACTCTAACAAGCCTTTATGGCTGCCCAAATAATATAATATTTAAGTCCGATATTCCTCATAGAACATATCAAAAAGTCTTTGTCACACGATATCAAATTGGAAATAAGTTGGTCCAAACCAACTTATATTATCCAATGCTTTTCTCGATTCCATATAAATTAATTAACCAATTGGCAATGATCTCGTCAATTCATTTGGGAGTATTAATCTCTCGTATAGAGGGACAAATCTCATGTTGACTTATCATTCTTCCCGATCCTAATTTATAATTTGCCGAAGAAAAAAAAAGGCCATCTTTGAGCGTACACACACTCTAGAAGAAATCAATGAGCAGAAGATGGTAGTATAACTTAACTTACTGATATCATTATGATTAAAAGTTCATCTTCTTTGATCTTACAGCTTCATATTCTAAGCATGAGTTTTTATTTGTATAATTAGTATACAGCCCCTAAGAAAGACAGAATAATTATTATACCTATATTATATATGATCTGCATGCATGCACGCACATACACTAATTAAATAAAGCAAGTGCAAGTAGATTTTATGTTTATGTTTATGCCCTTCGGCCACCGGAACCACTCTCTCTCTGACAGTTGTAATAAACTGCAGCCACCGGTGATCCAAGGTTGTAGACTTGTGCAAAATCTCTGGTGTTGAAATTTTGACGCCACCCCGGGGCGTCAACTGTCTGCCGCCCTAACTGTAGGAACAACACGAACACGAAACGATGAATGCCCATTGTCGGCCTTGGACTTTCGTAGCACACCACTTCATTACCTATGAAATGAGACACGATTAGGTGATTTAATTAGAGTACGTTGACTGAGTTGAAAGTTGCATGGATATACATAAATGTACGATTTAATTAGACGTTGATTAAGTTGAAAGTTGCATGCATATCCATAAATGAGCGTTTTAATTTGAGGATAATTAAGTTAAGAGTTGCACGGATATCCATAATTGTGCGACAAATTGTCGCAGTTGGTTTGCTAAATAATGTAGTGAAAATTCTATTTATTTATTTACTTTAGGCAAAAAAAAAAAGTAAAAAAGTTCAAATAAAAAAATTCAACACGAGGTAAAATAAAATTATTGTTGTTTTTATTAATTGCATTTTAAGATTAAATATTATCAACCTTAGATTTAAATAATCTATCAGAAACAATTTTATAACTAAATTCTCAAGAGATGGTATGTTTAAATATTTTTCAAAGTTTAATCACACTAAATGAATGAGATTATCTAATAACAAGAAGTGAAAAAAAAAAGAAAGAGGAAGGCGCTATATATTGTATATTCCAAGAATATATTGTAAATATCTCTTAGATATTACTTACCAATATTAGAGATTGTGTATATCAATTAGGAGATTTATATCTTGTTGACCAAGTTAGATTAGGCTAGAATGTTCCATGTAACCCTATAAATATGTAACATATGGTTCATTAATAAATTGAGTCATTCATACAATATTATTTGAGTCTCTCATATCAATTATCTCTCTCATGTATGATTGGCTCCGACTATCTCTTTCTCTAATCCTTGACACTATATATATGAATATGGCATGAATGAGATCAAAAGGTGCTCTTCCTTTCGAGCATATAATTTTACATCAATTTTTATGGCCACTTGGTTGTACTTGTACTTAGATCATACTTTTGCAACAATATAATCAAACTCATGATTTCTTACAAATATTATTAAAAATATATCAATAAAATTTTAGAATTTTATGAGAGTGAATAGATTTTTCAATTTTCGATCAAGTTTCGACCATAAAAACCAAAGTAAGATTATTTTTTTCAAGATGGATGGAATATATCTCTACCGCCCACACATAAATATATATAGTGCAATAATTTGACAAACGAAAAGGGTCAAAAATGATAAACTTGCATTCTTTGTCAAATACAAATATGATGAATGCATGTAACATACTTACCAAAACGAGAACTAGTGGTGCCCGGAATATCAGTCACCAACCTATATAATTCAAAAAGCATATTAGTGTTAGTAATTAATAAATAATAAAACAAAGACACAAATTTGAAACAATAAATCCTACAATTATATTTCAAAATCAAACTATACAATGGGTAAATAAAATGCAAGACATGAATTATACTAAAACGAAAAAAGTTCAAAAGTATCAATTGATTCTCCATCTAAAAAGACAAATAAATCATATAAAAGATTACAAAAAATGTAATATGTAAAAGTAAAAAAAAAAAAAAAAAAGATACACTTCTGTGGTTGAATATAATTCCTAGTATATGAGAAGACCGACAACAATATTGACGATAAATAAACTTTATTCCTTACACAAAGTTTATTCATGAAAAAATGCAAATTATTATGTGGATTTGGTGGTCTTTTTCAATTAAAACGGAAAAAGAAATGAGAAAAAATGACTTTATTCAACGTAACAGCTGATCGACAATCTCTTGGATATAAGGTAAGACTGTCCTACCACGCACCCAAAAAAAAAGAATATAAAAAGAAAAATTAAAAGCAAAAAGCCCCCTAAAAGTGATGAGAAAAAATATAGGGAAAAAGATTTCAATACAAAACTGATGAGATTGAATTTTAGTAATTTCTTTCATAGCATGTGTACATAGATGTTCTTAGTGAATAAAATTATAATTACGTATGTGAACTATGACATCATGGTTTATAAAGTGGTATTAATAGATTTACATAATAATTCATTTACAAGTAATTAAACGGAACTTTATTAAAAGATGCGGTGGCATTTTTGCAAATAACTGAAACTTACGAAAACTCACCAGCCACTTTTTTACACTGTAGGAGACATTTTGCAATACTACATGAGGCACTTTTTGTTGGAATAGAGGATCAACCGGGAACTAGCGATCGGAGCAAAAGGAAAGAAATCCGTCGGAGGGACTGACCTTCTGGGCGGCCGCCCAGGGTGATGGTCGGCGACCGCCCACTCTATCAGTTTGAATAGTCAGCCAGAGCACAAGGTGGGCGACCGCCCAAAGGTGTTGTGGGCGACCGCCCAAGTGTCGGGGGCAGTCGGGGCTGATTCGATTTTTGGGCCAGATTTCGGGTTTCCTTGTCCGTCTAGGGTTAGGTTTTATTCTAGGTTGCCTATATAAGCAATGTTCCGCCTCCATACTCATTGTAACTCCATATTTACATATTATAGTGCAAGATCCTGGCTTGGTAGTGCCTCCAGACGTAGTCAAATATATTGACGAACTGGATAAACAATTTCTTGTGTTCTTTTGTCTTTTGCTTCCTATTTCTTGTGCTTGTGTTGTGGTGCGGTGATTCTTGCGATTTGCTTGGGTGTTGGGTTGGGAAGGGCTAATTCCACAACAACTGGTATCAAGAGCTTTTGTTGGACGATCAAAGGGGTTTATCAAGCAATCAAGAATGAGCAAGGATAAACAAACGGTGGAGAAATTCGATGGCTCTGACTATGGATATTGGAGGATGCAAATAGAGGATGTCTTATATAATAAGGATCTCTATAAGCCTCTAACATGAGTCAAGCCGGAAAGCGAAAAACAGGAAGACTGGGATTTCATGGATCGGAAAGCCTTAGGGGTGGTTCGATCTACTTTGTCGAAGTGGATCGCGAAGACTACCAAGAAGGCGAAAACCACCAAGGAGATATTGGATTATCTTACTGAGAGATTTGAAACACCATCTGCTGCAAATAAGGTTAATTTGATACACAAGATGGGTAGTCTCAAGATGCAAGAGGGAGGATCCATAGCTAAACACATTGATGAGTTTATGGATGTTATAGACTCATTGGCTGCGTTGGAGATTACTTTCGGTGACGAGGTTCATGCGTGTTTATTGCTAGCGTCTTTACCAGGAAGTTGGAGCGGAACGGTGACAGCGTTAAATGCTTCAGCGGGTAAGAACAAATTGAAGTATGATGATGTTAAGGACTATCTATTGGGAGAAGAAAATCGCATAAAGAAGTTGGGGACACTGTCTACTTCGGGATCGGTCTTGGCTACTACTAGTAGGGGAAGGCCGGGTTCTAGCAATAAAGGAAGAACAGGGTCAAGGGAAAGTATAATCGGGGGTGGGGATCAGTCTGTGGAGAACAAGAATGCACAAAGGGTTGCCAAGGGATCGGTAGAGTGCTATCATTGTAAGGAGTTAGGACACTACAAGAGGGATTGTCCCATGCGAGGGGATAAATCGGCGAATGTGATAATCGAAGGTGACGATGTACTGATTCTAAGCGATAGTAGTGCGCTAGAATCATGGGTGCTGGATTCGGGGGCATCATTCCACTCATACGGGCATGCAGGGGCGATGGAAAATTACACTTCCGGTGATTTCGGAAAGGTCTATCTGGCGGATGGCGAGCCTTTGGAAATCAAGGGGAAGGGGGATGTCAGAATAGGAGCATCGGACGGGAAGGTCTTACATCTACACGGGGTCAGACACATTCCGGGTGAAAAAGAACATGTTATCAGTTGGGAAGCTGGGTGAAGAAGGTTACACGGTAACTTTTAGCTGCAGGAACTGGGTTATTACCAATGAGGATTGTGAGATCGTTCGGGGTAATAAGGAAGGAAGACTGTATTTGATCAACAACACCAAGGATAGTATCGCGGTGGCGTCAGCGAAGGGTGATACGGATTTGGGGCACGATCGATTGGGTCACATGGGTGAGAAGGGGGTATCCCCGGTAACTTCTCGGGGTGGTATGTCATATTACCTGACCTTCATTAATGATTCGACAAGGAAGGTCTGGGATTACTTCTTAAATGGGAAAGATGAAGCTTTCAGGATATTTAAAAAGTGGAAGGCCTTGGTGAAGAATCGGATTGGACTCAAGGCTAAATGCTTAAGGTCTGTTAATGGTGGGGAGTATGAGCTCAAGGAGTTTGAGGAATACGGTGATGCGAGTGAGATTCGCATGGATATTCTAGACTCGGGTGGGAGCGGCACGGTTCATGATGACCAAGGTAAAAGGGTCACTGAAGATGAACCGAATACTCCAGGACCGGATATTCCGCTACGCAGATCTAACAGAGAGTGTAGATAGGAGGCAAAGGCTCTAGGTTTCTCAAGCAGGGAGAAGTTGAAGCTGTGTATAACTTCAACGGGGCTTGAAGAATAGGGGAGGAGGAATGAACTACCATGATCGGGGTGAGCACTACGACACTAAGGATGAGTTGAAGAACGGATACGGGGATTATATGCAGTTGATCTCTAGGTGGGAGATTGTTGGAATAGAGGACCAACCAGGAACTAGCGATCGGAGCAAAAGGAAAGAAATCCGTCGGAGGGACTGACCTTCTGGGCGGCCGCCCAGGGTGATGGTGGGCGACCGCCCACTCTATCAGTTTGAATCGTCAGCCAGAGCACAAGGTGGGCGACCACCCAAGTTTTGGGGGCAGTCGGGGCTGATTCGATTTTTGGGCCAGATTTCGGGTTTCCTTGTCCGTCTAAGGTTATGTTTTATTCTAGGTTGCCTATATAAGCAATGTTCCGCCCCCATACTCATTGTAACTCCATATTTACATATTATAGTGCAAGATCCTAGCATGGTAGTGCCCCCAGACGTAGTCAAATATATTGGCGAACTGGGTAAACAATTTCTTGTGTTCTTTTGTCTTTTGCTTCTTATTTCTTGTGCTTGTTTGTGGTGCGGTGATTCTTGCGATTTGCTTGGGTGTTGGGTTGGGAAGGGCTAATTCCACAATACTTTTTAATACTAAAGCAGACACTTGTTTTAGAACTTAGAAAAACTCGCTCGACACTTACAAAAACTCATCAGACACTTTTTTACATTGTAGGAGGCATTTTTCAATATTACATGAGACACTTTTTAACACTAGAGCAGACATTTGTTTTGAAAATTTTATAAACCCACCAAACACTTGTTGATAATGGAAGAGACATTTTTCATTAATCCAAGAGGCACTTTGTAATACTAAGACATGTAGTCTTAAAGACTAACATAAATCGCTTTTTATCCAAAGTATGATCTTTTTTATTATTATTGCTCAAACGATGGTCAAAGGACAGATCAAATGGTTAGGCAACTGTAATACTTTGGACAAAAAGAAGAAAATAGAGAAAATTTTGGTTATAAACACTATATAATGGACCCTTAAAAAACACTATATATTGACAGTTCTTGTTTAGTTATACAGTTTGTTCTCTTTTCTCGGTCTAACATAAAGGACCTTAATTTCATTTTTATTATTAACAGAGGCGGACACAAATGTATTAAAAAAAAAATGGAAGTGAACCTACTTACTTATGTTGTTGTAGTTGGGTAGTTTAGTTGTTAAAATGTTGGGATCTTAACATGATTATTCAAGGTTCAAGTCTCGCATCAAGCTTTTTTTTTTTTTTACGTGAAGCTTTAATTTATGGTGTATTTGTGCCAGTGTTCTAAAAAGCGATAGGCGGGGCCTAGGCGGCGAAGCCGAGTCTAGCGCCTAGGGCAGTGGCGGATGTAGGATTTTTTGACAGCGGGTGCACATTTACACTACAAAACTTCAAACCAGTTTTTTTTAAGACGCGATTAGATTATAATACATCACACCACCAAATATTCAAATTATATGTTGGATACAAAATTAAAATGTAGACTAACAAAGAGATTTTTAGAAAATTATTAAAATGAAATAAAAAATAGACCTGAACTGTTAGACTTGATAATTAGATTGACTAGAGATCATTTTAACAAGTTGAAAATATAACAATTAGTTTTTAGTTACTTGAAAATAATCATAAAAAATATATTTGATTAGTATTAATTAATTAATAATGAAGAAATCCTAAATTTAACTAATTAAATTTGGAATAATTGGAAGAAACCCAAAGTTGCCTAATTATGTAAACTTGTAAAGAATGAGAGAGAGTTAAAAGTTGTAGAAAATGAGAGTGAGAAGACAGATTTGAACCCGGGATGTTCCACCAAAACCACCTTTCAAAAGTACTTTTACCATTTGGCCATACATACATTCATGTTCATTATGTCAGGGTTTATTAATATACTTACTGCGGGTGCACTTAACAGCCAAGATTCAAAAGAAAAAAAAAATAACTACAAATTGCAGTTGACCGGGTGCACTTGCACCCCTGGCTACAACACAAGATCCGCCCCTGGCCTAGGGGCCTAGGCGAGGACTAGGCAGGGCCGAGAAATTAACTCATTTTTATATTCCCTCTGTCCCGAATGATAGTCCCCCTATTTTTATGGGTTTTACGAAGGAACTTTGAGTAATAATTAAGGCTACTTTTAATTATTCTAATGAAATTTTTGAAATTGTTCTTGATACACCATTAGAAATACTATTAATATCAATTTTTAGATTCACATTAACATAATTATAAGTAGCATTTATAATTTCTTAAAGTTCCCTCGTAGTAACAACCAAAAAAGGTGGACTATCTTTCTGGGACGGAGGGAGTATATTTTAATAATTTTTTATATGATTATATATTTTTAATAATTTTTTATATGATTATATATTTTTTTATCTAAATATCTATAATACAATACAAAGCAAGAATAACCGCTACACAAAGAGCGGCTAAGATTAAATCTCAGAAAATGATCTAACGACCTAAAATTAATCTAAAACAACCCACTATCCCACTCCCCATGGTAGTTATGTAACCTCTTCACTCCAAAAAAAAAAAAAAAGCTTTCAGTGATTTGGATTGGTATAGAGATTATCCAAAAAAAAAAAAAAAAAAATCCTTAAGGTGATGAGTTTTTGGGTAATGAAAAAGAGGAAATTGAGTTGAGGTTAAGGGATTTTATGTGAGAGGACAAAACTAAATGGGGTTCTTTCTTCCTTTCCATATTGTCACCGTGCCAGTGGTATGGGTGGAAATACTAGTAATGCTACATCTGTAAACAAAGTTGGAGTACAAGTGCTCTATAGCAACAAGCCAAATGAATAGGCTTGCTAGAGATGTGGGTAAGTTATCCCACATTCCTTATGAACACAAGTCCTAAGCAATGAAAATTGTATAAGTATGAGTCCTTGTTAAGGCAAAATACTTGAGACTAGTAATTGCATTGCACTAAAGAAATTGTGATTAAAACTAATTTTTCCATTCACATCTGAAAGTCAAAGACGCGCTAGTTTAAGATACTTACCCAGTGCAGTTAGTTACAGCTCAAAAAACTAATTTTTCCATTCATTCTAAGAATTCTGATGCTATGCATTACAGATTTAGTTAAAAGAAAGTTGTTCAGGGTGGTTGGGCATATGCATTAAATCATTTTTGCACTTTGAAACACCAATTAATGCATACTCACCAACATAGAAACTCTAGTAAGTTTATTATCCCACATCACATCAGGTATGGATTTGAAAACTTAGGCCATGGAGTATTATAAAATGGTTGGCCAACCTTTGAAATCCAAAGTGGTATAGAGGGTTATCACACATTGGCTGTGAGTGGAAAGCCAAGGAATGGAGTAGTATAAAATTGAAGGCAAGCCTTTGAATAGGTAGCCATCCATTGAGTGCCATGCTTAGCTTGTGGTTATCCCACATTGGCTATGAATGGAATGCCTAGGAATGGAGTATTATAAAATTGGAGGGCAAGCTAAACTTAGAAGGCAGCCTTAGAGCGCTTTTCAGCCTTGAGCGCCCCTTATTCGCGGCGGCGTTGGTTAGCCTACCGACTAGGCTGCTGCCTAGACTGATTTTTAGAACACTGACAAAATGCTTTGGGTCCACCACTGATTATTAACATTATCAAAATTTTATATTTTTCTATTTGTTTTTAAAACATACGGGGAGTTCGATGGTATTTAGTACTTGATGGGTGATGCTTAATACTCCTATATTGCAAAGTAATTTGGTAGTACGTAGATGATTTTTATAACATTGAGCGCTAGATATTTGACTATGCCTTTTATATTAAATAACTTAACGCTCACAAATATTGGCCCGCAATTACTTTATTTATTTATTTTTGTGTTCTCGAGTACCTTTTCAATCAAAACAATAACCATGTTTTTTTTAATGATATTTGACTATAATTTTCATGCAAAAATATTTAGAAAAGTATGATAGAGTGAAAATAAATACGTACCAATGCAAGTATTCTCTCAAGGTAGGGTCACTTGGACTAGGTGCATCTGGGTCCACCATAACCTATGTTACATAACAACACTTGTTTTAATTTGCATGAATCAAATAAAACCATGTCCATGCATGTTGCAAGTGCAAAAGGAAACAGAAGCAAGAACAAGAAGAATATGATGAAGATGAAGAAAATGAAGAAAATGAAGAACTTACGAGCGTATAAAAAGTACGAAGGTCATGACCACCAATATCAACCCTAGGTTGATTAACAACTTGAGAGGGTCGAAGCTCGCACCCATTGTTTACTTCCCTGTTAGGGTAAACCACAGTTAAATTCACAGACTTTGTGAAATTGTCTAACACATCACCGATAACTCGACCTACCACCAACGGGTCTCTTTCACGAGGCATTCTCAACAATCAATCTTCTTGCTCAAAACTCTAGCTCCCGATATCGTACGTACTTATGTCTTTTGTATGTATATGTCTCTGTGTTTATGTGTGTGGCATTTTCGACCCTATTTATAGGGGAATGGGGATGAATGAAATATGAACTTTGGAATAAACTTTTTTGATTGTCCATTTTGATATGTTGTTTCCAGAAGTTAAAAGCATCCTCGTACTAATTAATTCACAGACCACAAGGTTGAGTTGTTAGATGCTCAAGTGAACCATAATTCTGTCAGCGTCTCAAATATTCTGCTCTGGGTCTTGGTTTTTAAGTCTGATTCTGCACTTTTTGCAACTCGTAAAATATCTCCGGGAATAAAGCAATCACAAACAAAAGGGACTAACCTTTTCAGACTAACATACGTACTACTCCTATACCATAATAAATGAATGATACTCCCTTCGTCCCATATTAAGAGTCAAGAAATGGGTGGGTTCAAGAATTAAGGAAAATGTGATGTGTTGTGAGTGTTGATAGTTGAGTAGTAGAGACAAAGTGGGGTAGAGAAGAGTTAGTGGATAATTGTTGTGAGTATGACATGTAGGACCTACTTTCCGTTTTAGGATTTTGACTATTAAAATGAGACGCTCTTTTAGAAATTTTTTGACTCTTAAAGTGGGACAAAAGGAGTATGACATAATGCAATTTGTAGCTATTGTGACTATCATATCAACCACTGGAAATTCAAGTTCAATTCCTCCATACTCTAATTTTCCATCCCAAAAATAGTTTAATTTATTTTTTTAATCAATTTAAATGAACCTTCACAAATATATATATATATATAATGAAATTGAATTTTTCTAATAAAATTCTTTTAATTATTAATTTGTTATTAATAATTTATAATTTTTTATTAATCCACCATTCATAATACTATGAATAATATTTTTTAACACTTGGTCATGATTATTAAATTTTTATGTATTATTGCTTAATGTTCGCTTAACTTGACTACCAAAATAAAATGAGACAATTTTAGGGAACAAAGACTATTAACTTCAAGAAAAATTAAGAGATTGTTAACGTTATATAGGACTCAAAATTACAAATAATGCTACATATTATTGACTCTGTATAACATATTTTTGCGAATGTTTACAAGTAATGCAATGTACCAACTTGAACACTTACGGCATTCAAAACTAATGAAACTTCTGGCGTGGCAATGTCAACTCGGCGCCATGTAATAGCCACGTCAATGACACCCCATCAAAATAAGTCAGTGCCTATGAGGTACTGTTCGTTATGCTAGACTTCCAAAAGTTCAAAAAAAAAACAAAAAAAACAAAAAAAAAATATTACAAAGGAGGAGGGGATTCGAAGAACCCATGACATTTTGAATAAAAGCAGGGGTTTATGTTGTGTGAGTCAAAGTTCATTAGGCCAATGTTGAAGGTGTTTAAATTAGTATATTAAATAAAAGCAGGGGTCTATGTCGTGTGAGTCAAGGTTCATTAGGCCAATGTTGAAGGTGTTTAACTTAGTATGTAGGATTATTTGTAAATATTTGGAAAAGTATATTCGTATACACTAAAGTATAAACTTTATACCTAATCTTTCTCGAAGATGCCTTTGGGCGGCATAAAAGTGTCAAACTCCAAAATAGATGGTGATTTATGTGATTTCAGAGAAGAAAGTCCTCACGTCTGAATTACAATGGATAAAGTAAGAGACGGTAAATAGTTTTTCTATAAGATTCTTATAAAAACATTAGGTTATTGAAAAACATTAGACTGGTTTTTGTAGATACCCCGGGAAACCACAGCTTGGCTAGAGCGGTGAATTATCCTAGGATGTCTAACTTGTTTTTAGAGTCGCCACCTATGTTTTGAGGAACATAAGAAAAACCTATAGATTGTAGCCTAAGTTTGATTACGAAAACAGAGATTCTTTGTTTTGAGGTTCGGGGTTAGATTACGAGATGGGAAGTACCGAAACACCCATCTCGCCCAACTAAAGTTGGTCTTGCTTGATCAAAATCTACATGAATGAAAATGTTCTTTTTCTTCTTCTTCTTTAAGTCATGAAAAGGGGGGATTTAAAATAGGATTTGGAATGTAGGAGATGACTCCTTAACCAACCTCAATGAGATGAGGTGATCATTAGAGTCATGTCCCAAAATGATTTGGGTGATTGCACATTTGATTAAAGTAAAAAGAGAGAGAGGAGATGAAGTAGAAAAGAAAGGAAAAGATGGACTTTTACCTACAATTTGAAGAACTTCAAATGTTGCTTAATGAGATCCTTGGAGAACCTTTAGAAAGTGATTTTTTGTCTAGTTTTCGATCCTTGAAAATGGAGGTAAAGGGAGGTTTTTATAGGTGAAAGAGGGGTGTTTTTGGTGCCAAAACTCAGTCACCAAGAAATCCTTCCCGGGCAAAATCTTGTAAATTGAGCAAGGGAGGGAATCCTGGCCAGAAATCTGTAACTGACACCCAGAGGCGCGCGCTTCCTGCTTTGGGGCGGGAGGCGCGCGCGCCTGGCTCCTCCTGTCGGAGGCGCGCGACTCAGAGAAGGCAATTTTGACAGAATGGACTAGAAAGTCAGCCCTGTCATTCAGTTTAGTCCCTAGACTTAACGAAGTCAGTCAGGAACTTAACGGAAGTGACAGAAACTAACGAGAAACACTTAAAATGGGGAGAAACACAAGATCAAATGTGCAATCGGGGTGAGCGGTCCAAGGCGGGGTGTCTACAGAGCCCCTCGGCGACGTGGATTGCAAAGCAAAACGCGTCGACGAAAGTTAAAAACACCCGCCGAGGACATCACCAAGAAAAGGCAAAGACTCGATGAAAGCAGGAATTTGAAATTGCGAGAGATAGTGGTGCGCTCCCTGTGTGAGCGGCCTTTGTTGATAGAGGGGGTGGCATAATCCGTTAGGTGAACCTGCCGGCTGAATGTTTTGAATGAGGCCGTTAGTGAACCTTTTGATGAATCCGTTAGTGAATCCCTTGGATGAGTCCGTTGGTGAACCCTTGTTGACGAATCCGTTAGTGAATCCCTTGGATGAGTCCGTTGGTGAACCCTTGTTGACGAATCCGTTAGTGAATCCGTTTGATGAATCCGTTAGTGAATCCCTTGGATGAGTCCGTTGGTGAACCCTTGTTGACGAATCCGTTGGTGAATCCGTTTGATTAATCCGTTAGTGAATCCCTTGGATGAGTCCGTTGGTGAACCCTTGTTGACGAATCCGTTGGTGAATCCGTTTGATGAATCCGTTAGTGAATCCCTTGGATGAGTCCGTTGGTGAACCCTTGTTGACGAATCCGTTGGTGAATCCGTTTGATGAATCCGTTAGTGAATCCCTTGGATGAGTCCGTTGGTGAACCCTTGTTGACGAATCCGTTAGTGAATCCGTTTGATGAATCCGTTAGTGAATCCCTTGGATGAGTCCGTTGGTGAACCCTTGCTGATGAATCCGTTAGTGAATCCGTTTGATGAATCCGTTAGTGAATCCCTTGGATGAGTCCGTTGGTGAACCCTTGTTGACGAATCCGTTAGTGAATCCGTTTGATGAATCCGTTAGTGAATCCCTTGGATGAGTCTGTTGGTGAACCCTTGTTGACGAATCCGTTAGTGAATCCGTTTGATGAAATATTGCTTTTGAAGTCTCGTGCCATTTGGAGTCACACTTGACTTTTTTGAATTGTGGGGTACGGGCACAGTTGACCGCGACCAGAAAAATGTTCCTGCTGGGGATGAAATGTTGAGATTGACTCTTGAGGGGGGTGTGGCACCCGTGACAGAACTTAGGGAGTTCGGAATTTTGAAGAGGACAGCCTACTTTTGAGTGGGAGTTTCTATCCTACTTTAGGTTTTTGACATGCCTTAAGGGCGGACCAGAAAAAGGTGTGCCCAACTGGGTGTCCGAGGATCGGGACAGTGTCTTGATTTAGGCTGGAGATCTCTGACAAGGTCCTTTTCTGAGGTGATCTAGACCTGAGAGGCGCGCGCCTTCCTCTATGGGATTGTGACGCGCGCGCATTTGAGACCGCTGTCGGGTGGCGCGCGCGTCTGGGAGGCGAAATTCCGGGCTTGACATTTGCTGGCCAAAATAAGCCCCAACAGCTATAATATCATCTTCTGTTCGACCACTTGATTCTCACAACTCCTTTCTGCCATTTTTGAACATCATATTATTGCTTAACTTTGCTTGTGATCCACATTCTTCATTGCTTCCAATTCTTTTGCCCTTGATGCCAAGGTTGTTAGTGAGTATGAAAAGGACTTGGGCACTTTTGTGTATTCTTTCAAGACCCATCCCAAGAAGGCCTTCATTAAAGACTTCGGGTTCTGAATTCTTTTCACCTTGCGGACGTTGAAGCCGGATTGGGATTTGTTGAGAGCTGCCGCGGCTTTCTCGGGATTGCGACAGCCATACCTTCAACCTTTAGCTAATGAAATGGTGCCGACTGTTGACGATTTCGGGGCCATACTTGGCATGCCTTTGGCCGGTCGGATTGCCGTCCCTAAATATCACCGTGGTGCCATCGACTCTTGGGTTGGTTTACTGAATCTCCCTGTTGAGGACGTGAGGAAGATGTTGCATGGTACCGTGATTGACATAACTGAGTTGCCGATGTTCTTCAGTTTACACTCGGAGGACCCGATGGTTCAATCTTTCAAAAGAAATGCCATGGCCGTTTGTCTCTTCAGCGAAGTACTGTTTTGTTACACCCTTCGGGACTGCGGACGTGCAGTTGGCTGAGATTATTTTGCAAGCTAAGGGGCAGCAATTTAGTGTAATCCCTCTTATTGTAGGGGAGACGTTGCACGGCCTTGATGAGTTACATAGGACGGGCAAGATGTGTCGGGGAAGCCCTTTGCTCTTGACCATATGGCTCCGAGAACACTTCAGAATTTATTCTCCGGATGGTGATTTGTCTCCTTTTGCTGTTCATAGGAGGAAGTTGTTGATCCGGGATTTATCTGAAGATGATTGGAAGAAATTCTTTACCTCTCGGGTGACCGCCGATATTGAGTGGTGTCCTCCTTCTTGGGGTCTTCGTCCTTTTGTGGAATGGACTCTTGGTTTTGAGCACGTGGTTGTACCCGGTTTGAGAGATTCTTCATTTTACCAGCCAGAGCGGGTTCTGCGGCAGTTCGGTCGCCAACAGACAATTCCTTTTCCGAGGGATGGAATGCTTCGTCCAGTTGCTTACATGGGTCCTGGCTTCTCGAGTGAGCTTCAGTCGGCTTGGGGAGATGACCGCAATCGTTGGGCTTTCGCTCCTCTGCATCGGGGGAGTGTCTTCCTTCCCGAGAGCTACTTGGACTATTTATTTGGCACCCTTTACCGTGGCATCACTTGGGTTGATGTGCTTCGTGCCGAGTTGTTGGGACAGGGTTTTGAGCCTAGCAGCACTTTGAGATATAGGGAGGCTGCTGCTGATTCGAGTAACATTCTCGCTGACCCTTTCGGTACTCCTTTGGATGACTTTTATGCTAGGAGACGTGTTGCAACACAGAAGGTTTCGGTGCGTATTAGTGCTCCTTCGTTACCCAAGAAGAAAAGGATTGAGAGACGATCGGGTGGTCCTTTGAAAGCTAAGAGAAAATTGGATTTTTCTTAGTACCCTAAGAGATTGCAATTAGACCACTTTGTTTTAGGATTTAGTATTTTGATGTCTTTTGTTGCTCAATAAATCCGTTGTAATGGTTTGAATAGTTCATTGAATGAATAAAAATTGCATTTTGTTATTTGAAGTGAATTGGGTATTTTTGATATGTTTTAGACCGCACCCGAAGGTTGCCTACGTTCCTCCAGTTGGGAGGCTCAGGTCTTCGTAGTTCAAACAAACAAAGACAATTTTTTTTTTTTTTTTTTTTGTTGTTGTGCACCCTGTTTTTTGCCTAGACCGCCCTTTCGGGTTTTCAATCTAGCGGGCTTCTTTTTTGCACGTCTCTAATTTTTGCCTAGGCCGCCTTGCGGGTTTTCAACCTAGCGACGCGATTTTTTTTTTTTTTTTTTTTTTTTTTTTTTTTTTTTATGGTCTTTGTTTATTAAGCGTAGAACCTCTTGAGCTTGTCGAGGTTGACCTCCTTTGGCAGCTGGTCACCATCTAAATCCACGAGCCGGACTGCACCACCGCTTAGTATCTTTTTGACCACGTACGGACCGATCCATCGGGGTCCCCATTTCCCAGGGGATTCATGGCATTAGGAGGATGTTGTCTTAAAACCAAATCTCCCACATTGATGTTTCGAGGCTTCACCTTTTTGTTGAAAGTCTCTTGCCATCCTTTGCTGATACGCCCTTGTGCGTTCGAGTTCTCTTACCTTTTCTCGTCGAGCAAGGCTAGTTGTTCATATCGACTTTGCATCCAGTCGACCTCGTTGACTTGATTCTCGAGGAGGACCCGTAGAGATGGGACTTCAAGTTCGATAGGGAGTACGGCTTCAGACCATAGACCAATGCATAAGGAGTTTCTCCTGTTGCGGATCGTATTGATGTGCGGTAGCCCCACAATGCTAATGGTAGCTTCTCGGGCCAATCCCTTCCTGTTGAGGCCATTTTCTTGACAATGGTCTCGATGGTCTTATTTGCTGCTTCGACTGCGCCATTTGCTTGGGGCCGGTACGGAGATGACTTGCTTGGTGATCTTGTATTCTACCAAAAGTGCATCCATTTCCTTCTCAAAGTGAGAGCCGTTGTCGGAAATGATTTCATGAGGCATGCCGTATCGGCACATGATATTAATCTTCACAAATTCGGCCACTTTCTTGGCGTTGAGGGTTCGATAGGCTTGTGCTTCGACCCACTTTGTGAAGTAGTCGACTGCCACTAGGACGAATGACTGCCCATTTCTCCCGGCAGGATGAACTTTTACTGATGATGTCTATCCCCCAACAAGAGAAAGGCTAGGTGGTGACCATGTTGTAAAGTTGTGAGGGTGGAGCATGTTGCAGATTAGCGTGGAATTGGCACTTGGCACACCTTTTGACTTTCTCGATACAGTCTCGTTCCATAGTGCTCCAATAGTAACCAATGCGAAGTGTCTTCTGACTAGCATAAACCCATTCATGTGGGGTCCATATTCTCCTTCGTTCACTTCACACATTATCTCTTGAGCTTCGGTATCATTGGCGCATAGGAGATTGATCCCGTCGTGGTGCCTTTTATAGACTCGGTCCCCAATCATACGTACCGAGAGGCTAACCTTTGCAGAGCTGCTTGAGACTTCTTATTGATGTTCTCGGGATAAGTGCCGTCTTTGAGGAAGTTCATGATATCCGAATACCACGGAGAGTTTGTTTGAACCTCGTTGATCTCGATACTCATGCAATATGACGGACTATTCCTTCGAGCAATTTTGAAAGGCTTCACCATTTTCCCTTTGGGCATTTCAACTAATGAAGCTATAGTGGCCAGTGCATCAGCGAAGCGATTCTTATCCCTTGGCAGGTAGTTGAAAGTGATCTCTTGGAATTGTTCAACCAGTTCTTCAAGGTGCTGACCATACTGTTGGAGAGTCGGGTCTTGGGTTCGCCATTTACCCGATTGCTGATTGATAAGGAGAAAAGAGTCGCCGAACACTTCTAGTTCCGTGACGTTTCTTTCGAGAGCTGCTTCGAGCCCTGCTATGCATGCTTCGTACTCGGCAATGTTGTTGGTAGCTTCGAATTCCAGGCGTATGGCAATGGGAGTGTAGATGTATTTTGGATCGACAAGCAATACCCCTATACCAAAACCGTGTTTATATTGGCGGCGCCATCGAAAAAAAGTTGCCACTTGTCTTCCTCGGTTGCAGTACAAATTAAATGCTCGTCGGGGAACTGTACATCTTCCCCCTTCACTTCGTCACACGGGAATTCGGCAAGCTGGTCACTGAACACTTTCCCCTGACGATTTTAGTGTGACGTAAGTGATATCATAGCCGGCGAGCATGAAGTACCATTTGGCTTTTCTTGTTGACATGAAAGGCTTCTCGAAGATGTAGCGGAGCGGGTCCACCTTTGCTACTAGCTTGATCGGAAAAGCTTCCATATAGTGTTTGAGCTTTTGAGTGACCCAAACCATGCTTGTACATGACTTCTCTAAGACAGAGTAGTTCTTTTCGCCTCCTTGGAATCGGCGACTGACAAAATAAATGGCGTTCTCCTTTGTGGACTCTCGTTGCTCTTGTGCTAACATAGCCCCTAGGGCTTCATCATTGACAGTGAGATAAAGCAACAAAGGTTTCTCCTTGTGCGGCGGAACTAGAACAGGAGGGCACGTCAAGTAATGCTTTACTTGATCGAAGGCTTCTTGGCACGCGTAGGTCCATTCTAGAGCCACATTCTTCTTGAGTAGCTTGAGATTGGCTCGCACATGGAAGTGAGTTGGTGCACAAACCGACTGATGTATTGTAGTCTTCCCATGAACCTTTAATCTCTTTCTGCGTCTTTGGAGGAGGCATGTCAATGATTGCCTTGATTTTGGAGGGTCTACTTCGATTCCCCTTTCAGTGACCATATAACCAAGAACTTTGCCTCGGATAACCCGAATGTGCACTTTGCAGGGTTGAGCCTCATCTTGTGTTGACGAAGCCTTTCGAAGAACTTGCGGAGATCGATTAGGTTTGACCATCGGTTCCTTTGGAGTGAATGATCATGTCGTCCACACATAGACCTCGATTTCTTTGTGAATCATATCGTGGAACAAGTCTGTCACGGCTCTTTGGTAGGAAGCCCCAGCATTTCTTAACCCAAATGGCATGACTGTGTAGCAAAAGGTACCCCACGGTGTTGTGAAGGCTGTCTTATGTTGATCTTCCTCGCCATGAGAATCTGATTGTACCAGCGACCCATCCACGAATGAGCGGACTTCGTAGGCAGCAGTGGAGTCGACTAGCATGTCGATTTAGGGAGTGGAAAATCATCCTTTGGGGAAGCTTTGTTTAAATCCCGGAAGTCTACACAAACTCGAACCTTGCCGTTCGCCTTCCTGACTGTCACAATGTGGCTAACCATGTCAGATACTCGATAACCTTGATGAACCCCACACTGAGGAGCTTCTCAATCTCTTCTTTGACCTGCAGAGACCATTCTGGCTTGATCTTTCTGAGCTTCTGCTTTACTGGCCTGGCATCTTCTCTGATCGGAATCCTGTGCTCCGCTACCTTTCTGTCTAAACCCGGCATGTCTTTGTATGACCATGCGAACACGTCCACGAACTCCTGTAGTAATGCAGTCAATCTGTCTCTGTGTCTCCCCTTGAAGAAGCTTCCAATCTTGGTTTCTTTTGGCTCTTCTTCGGTACCCAGATTAACAACATGCAATTCTTCGTCAGCCTTTGGACCATTCTCGCCACGACTACGGGCTTGTTGAGCAAGTTCATTTAAGTATGTGTGTTTTCGTGGTCTATTTCATCATAATTTGAATCGTTATTAACTTGTTTGTTAAGTTCATTATTAGTTAATTCATCATTTATGATGTTTGCAATCTCAGGGTACTCAGAAATATCAAATTTTTCATTAGCAAAGAAAGGAAACACACGCTCGGCTATGGCCTCCAAATCCTCTTGGTGAGGGTATTAGAGACACTCTCGGACTCGAAAGTAAGTGTGAGCTGCTCTTCCTTGTTGCTGTGCGGGGTATGCAACCCATTTCTTGGACTAAGAATTCCTCGGATACCACGGGCCCTTTTGCTGAATACCAATTGTTGATCGGCTCGGAGCTTGACGGGATCTCACTGAGAGTCTCGTTCATGATGACGGTGTCATGGATGGCGTTAACTTGGCATTTATTCATCATGGCGAGCTCATCGAACATGGAGGCTAAATCTGTCAGTTCCTCCCCCACGGTGATTTCTGTCTCGGATTCTATAGTCATCTTCCTTCCCCACCATTCACGGGGCGACATGGGAGTTGGTTCTCTTTCGGATATCTGGATCTCACAATCGGAGAGATTTCAGGCCGGGCTTTTTGACACCTTATTGTTAACCCACGGCTCGGGAAAGATCATGTATGGAACGTCTTCCCTTGGCGGACAAAATACCATTCAACGTCTTGCGGTAAGGCCTTAGATTACGGACTTCATACCGACGGCCTTCTTTACGAGCTCGGGCCTTTCGTTTTGACCGCTTGCTCTTGTTTCAAGTCTTCTTTGGAAGGCTCATACCCCAAACGAAGTGTTCTTGACAAAGGGACTTGCACGGGATGTAGGATTCCTTGTTGATATTCCCTAAGCTTAAACCAGGGAAGTAGTCATATTCCTCATCATGCGGAGACTTTGTGATTGCTGGGGTCCATGATCCGTTTCCCCTTCTTTGTCAATGGCGTTGATTGAGACCCGGAGAGAGTGGAGTCTGGTAGACCATGCTGAACTTGGTGGACGGGCTCACTTTTCTGTGGATAGTGATGTTTTCAGCATTACGGTTACTATTCATCACCATTTTGGATCTTGACACATTGGTGGAGAGTTGACGGTAAGGATTTAGCACTGTGAATCCTGGTCGACCCACCAGAGGTAAGTTGAACGAGGCCGGGATATCAAGCACTTGGAATGGAACGGACATGACCATGCTCCCAAACTCAATGTCTATTTCGATCATACCCATGACTGTACGGGCGGTGCTGTCATAACCTCGGATTACTTGAGTAGAAGGCTTCAAATCAGAATCCTTAAGCCCCAGTATGCCCATGATTCTACCAGGCATGAGATTGAGTGCGGAACCACCGTCCACTAAGACTCTTGAGACGGGCCTCCCCCTTGCTCGTACCTTGAGGTAAATAGCTTCGTTGTGGTCGGAACCAAACGGTGGAAGGTCCATATCGGCAAAGGTGATGACGTTGCCAAAATGAATGTGACCAATCATTGCCGTGAGGTCCTCGGGAGTAGTATCGGGAGAAACTGATGTATCATCGAGATTGCGGATGACAAGATCTCGGTGTTTCTTTGAGGATGCAATGAGGTCCCAAATAGAGATGTTGGCTTGAGTTTTCTTGAGTTGGACAAGTAGAGGATCTTCGGGAGTGTTGTGAGCTTGCGGCCTTTGAGAAGAGGAGCTCGGTGCGTGGAAGGGTTGCTTGCTATGACTCGACCGGATCGAGTTAGCATGTTGACGTTCCCATCTTGCTTCTTTTTCCTATTCTCTAGTACTTCCCTCATTACTCATCGTAAGTCACTACATAACAAGAATTGTCAAGTTTATTAAACATTGGGGCCCCCATTCACAATTGGGATTGAATGGGTGGTCCCCTCGAGTTCTCCTATCTCTATTACATTGACATGCTCGTCATTAGTCACTACAAATTCTTTCTTATCTATGAGATCTTGAATGACATTGCGGAGAACGAAGCAATCCTCGGTGGTGTGGCCACTATATTGGTGGTAGCCACAATATTTGTGGTGAGCATGATTGGAGGTTGATCGTCTTGGGTTGGTACCCTTGCACGGGTGTGACTTGACCCTTTGCCTTGAGGACCTCGAACACTTCGGTTTGAGTCATGCCTTGGAGAGGCGTGTAGACACGGTCACTTCGGGACTTCTCCCTTGAGGTGGAGGAACCTTTTTGTAATTCCCCTTGTCAATAGTGACGGCGTTGACCGAGGCCTCTTTTGTGGAGTTGGAAGCGGCCTTGTAGCGGTAAGTAGGAGTGGTCTTCTTAATCTCCTTGAGCAAGTCATCCATGCGTACCCCCGCCTCATACATTTGGGAGAAGTCGGAGTAGCAAGCCCCACTTAGGTGAGTGCGGAGATCAATCTTGAGACACTTGAGAAATATGTCCATTTGCTCTTTTGTGTTCGGCCTCTCAACAATTTCAGAGAGTTTGTCATTCCATCTCCTTGTGAAGTCGATGAAGGACTCATTGTCTCGTTGAGTAGTGTTCTCTAGCTCTTTCCTTGTGGGCCGGTGAGTGGTGTTGCCTTGGTATTGGTTCTTGAAGGCAAGCATGGCGGAGTCCCAATCAAGACGGACAGTGAGCGGGAGAGTAGCATACCAATCTTTTGCCGCCCCCTCGAGAGTGAGAGGGAAAGCATTGAGCCATCACCTTGGTGGAGACCTTCTTTGGAACCATTGCCCAAATATAAGTCTCAATGTGAGCCATAGGACAAGAGTTGCCCTTGAATTTGCTTATGTCGGGCATCTTGAACTTATCGGGAAGAGCGGCCATAGTACTCATGAGGATGGATGATTGATAAAGGCTTGTGTCGGAGCCTTTCCCCATGTTGAGCCCATTGAATTTTGGTCGATGTAGGCCATGATAGAATCCACCATTTTGGGCTCATTGTTCTCGGAACTTGGTTCCCCCATTTTCTTGGTGCGGGTGTTGACATAAGGACTCTTGAACAAACCCTCGGTCCATTCGGATTCATCATCATTGTTCTTGTTCTTTCCTTGGCAAGGTTGGTGAGCTTTTCTTTCATTAGCTCCATTTCGGCCTCGTGGGCCTCCCTTTGGCTGTCGAGGTGGGATTGCCAAATGTCGTCTTTGCTTTGTGCCTCCTTGTTAAGGTGGAGACTTGCTCTTGAGGAGTTGGACCATAGTTGAGAGCTGTTCGAGAGACATGTGTTGGCTGCCGGTCATGGTTGATGTTGGAGCTGTTGGAGTGATCTCTTCACGGACTAACCGATTTGCTGAATCCCGGTAGACTTTGTAAGTACCAATTGAACTATATTGCAGAAGAGGCCCTTGTCAGTCTTGAGTAACACTTGCGGTCCATGAAGAGGCTTAGAACACACAGTTGGGCACACGACTCGAACCACATAAGAAAAGACTCTTTTTTTTTTTTTTTTTTTTATAAGTCGGAGGGAATGAATCCCTTTTGGGGTTTCTAAGAAAATAATGGAATCGTCACACTAGTATATAGACCATCTCGCGGTCCCATATACTCATCGGATTCCATCGCGCTTGTGAATCCTACATGTATCGGGATTAAACTAAATTAATGTAGTAAAGCATACATGCGGGGACGGATTTTTATTTTCGTCCAAAATAACCACTTTTGGGGACGGATTTTTATTGCGTCCCTTTCAACAAGTTGGCATGTATGATTTGAAGACATTAGTTTAGGGAAATCTCGGTACATGGAAACCGACTTGAGTCACGGAGTGTTAGACCCTAACTAGAATTGTGTGGTTTGTGCTCGGCTTGAATATGAGGCTCAAAGGTCACCCCCGGCATGTAGTCTTGAACTACGCCACGGGCTGAGGTTTACCGCTTCGAAAGAGCCAAGGTCTGGTGGAGCTTGAAACTTTCTAGGACGGGCCTCGACGGGTTTGGGGTTGGACTTGTGCGACTCGATAGTGAGCAGTTCATAGGAATATGTGCATGTAGTGTGAGGTCTAACAAGTGACAAATTTTTTTTTTTTTTTTGAAAAGAAAGAAAAACACACAAAACACATAAGCACATAAAATTACAACTCCCGAATCACCCGTGTGACCGGTAAAATAAAACACAAAATTAAAACAGTCCGAGGGTTCAATTCTGTTCTGATGCAGGCAACTGTGCCCACACCCCACTGTTCTGCTCAGTCACTGAAACCTGTTTCTGTTCTGGAAACCAACCCAGAAGCGTGCGCCTCTGAGTGCTGATGTGGGACGCGCGCGCATGGCGCAAATGCTTATGGGAGGCGCAGCGCTTCTGGGGCACACACCTGTCAGAATGTCAGACTTTGGACTCAGGGGATTGCCCTGGTCCCATGTTCATATTGTAACCCTGCAGAAGTGATTAGTGCAGAATAACAGAAGAAGAAGATGAAGAACATGAAGAAGTGGGCGATTCTGGTTCTTGATGCGGGATGCGCGCGCCTTAGGCTTAAAAGGCCAGACGCGCGCGCCTCCCCCATGCAGGAAACAGAATGCCCAGAAAAGATGTAGATTTCGATCAGAATGCAAGTTTAACCCTCAATAGTCCCCAGCAGAGTCGCCACTGTAGATACCCCGGGAAACCACGGCTTGGCTAGAGCGGTGAATTATCCTAGGATGTCTAACTTGTTTTTAGAGTCGCCACCTATGTTTTGAGGAACATAAGAAAAACCTATAGATTGTAGCCTAAGTTAGATTACGAAAACAGAGATTCTTTGTTTTGAGGTTCGGGGGTTAGATTACGAGATGGGAAGTACCGAAACACCCATCTCGCCCAACTAAAGTTGTCTTGCTTGATCAAATCTACATGAATGAAATGTTCTTCTTCCTTCTTCTTTAAGTCATGAAAGGGGGATTTAAAATAGGATTTGGAATGTAGGAGATGACTCCTTAACCACCTCAATGAGATGAGGTGATCATTAGAGTCATGTCCCAAAATGATTTGGGGTGATTGCACATTTGATTAAAGTAAAAAGAGAAGAGAGAGGAGATGACGTAGAAAGAAAGGAAAAGATGGATTTTACCATACATTTGAAGGAACTTCAAAATTGTTGTTGCTTAATGAGATCCTTGGAGAACCTTAGAAAGTGATTTTTTGTCT